>OZ024733.1:23221672-23673897 GCA_964016875.1 Fallopia convolvulus
CAAGAACCGCATCAACACGCATACTGTGTGCGGTTTTATAGAGATGAACCCGACAGAGGCATGGGAACTGTTGGATAAACTTTCCAATTACGATGCCATGTATGGAACCCAGCAGACTCCACAACCTCAGAAACGTCTCTACGTAGCTAACCGAGACGAAGTTGACTCGGATGTTAAAAATCAGTTCTTGCAAGATGAGGTCAACCGTCTGAAGAAGCAGGTAAGTTTTCTGAAATCCTATCAATCATGTCAAGAATGTGGTTCTTCTGCACATAGTACTTCTGCTTGCACTAACATAGAGCAGGTTAGAGCCGCTGAGACAATAGCTGAGATGAATTATATGAGAGGACCATACAGGAACCAGCCTAGCTACAATGACAGGTCAAACAACTATCAGGCATGGGGCAATCAGAATACCAATCAAAATTATGCAATGCCTCCACCAGATAGACGACCTGCACCTTATCGACCTCCAGGCCATCAGGAGCCGCCATCATGGGTTCAAGGATTACAGGAAGGCATTAACGGCGTGACCACCAAAGTTAACGAAGTAACCAACAAGGTTAACGAAGTACAAGCCAACCTGAACCAACAAAATAAAAGATGGGGAGAGTTCGATATATGGAAGAAGAGTGTTGACTCCCAACTAGGGAACCTCGCTGCCCAGATTCCGAGACCACTAGGGCAACTCCCGGGCCGCCCCGAGGAGAACCCTAGGGGACAAATAGCAGCGGTGCACCTCAGGAGCGGGAAGACATTGCCGGAACGAGTTCAAGCTGAGGACAAGGAGGAAGAGGACGTCACCAAACAGCTCGTTAACGAGCCAGTGAGAGCAACTAACGAGCCCATTTACCATGGTGACGAGGCTTCGAGGGTTCCTGACGACCCTATCCCAGGTAAGTTTTCTAGACCGAGCCTTCCTCTCCACTCCAGGGTAGTTAACGACCCCATCAAGGTCGGTAACGACCCACCGAGCATACCTAACGACCTCAGTGTCGACCGGGTACTCCCACCTCTCGAACCCAACTTGGTTCTGAGAGTGGTGAAATCTCTTCCATTTCCAACTAAGAAATCTGTGGACTCTACTGAGAGTAAGTTCAAGCGTTTTGTAAAGATTCTTCAGGGCATTAATATTTCCATCCCATTCGCTGAGGCCCTAAGCGAAATGCCGGCTTACACAAAGTTTTTGAAGGATATTCTTAGTAGGAAAAGATCCATTACAGAGCTGCAGGATGAAGTCAGATCAATATCTCTGCCGGAAAAGCTAGGAGACCCAGGGAGATTTGCAATAACAATCGGCATAGACAACCACAAGTTCAAAGCTTTATGTGATCTGGGCGCCAGTGCTAGTTTAGTTCCTCTCTCAATCTGGTCCAAAGCTAATATGGGACCACTAGAGCCGGTAGATATGAATCTGTACATGGCAGATGGATCATGTGTCAAGGCCACAGGAGTCATGGATGACTATCCGACTCAAGTCGGGAAATTCTTTATACCAAATGATTTCATCGTCCTCGATATGCCTGAAGACCCTCATGTCCCCATAATTCTAGGCAAACCATTTTTAGCCACAGCAGGTGCAAGAGTTGATGTGCGAAAAGGACTCCTCACTTTTGATATTGGAGAGGAACGAGTAGAATTCAACTTGGATCAGAATGCAAACGACCCAATTGCAGTCGCACAAATCGAGTTGACTCAACCAGAACTCGATTCAGCCGTCTCTACCGAGCCTCATCGGCAAATCGCCGAGTCCGACATGCACAAATACAACCAAGGTAAGTACTCTAATCATGAATCTGCTAAAGACGGTCATTCCTTATCTTTTATTCCTACACCATGCCCCATCATATGCACTACGGAGGAATCCAAACCACCTTGGTTTCCGGATTTCACTAACCATCATGTAGGAATACCGAGCATACTGATAGAAGAAGAGGGACCTAATTTAGCAACTCAGGCACACAGAAACTGCATAGCTAATTATGGGGTACCTCAGGAATCTAACATAGCTACACAGGAACCACCTTGAGTCAAAGGAGTACGTCGGGCAAACGACATTAAAAATAGCGCTTACGGGAGGCAACCCACTTTTAGTATAGAATTAGATTTTCTTTTTTTAGACTCTTTTTCTTAGCTTTCTTTTGAGTTCTTTTTAGTTTTTAGGATAGAAATTAGGATTTAATTTTGAGCTAACAAGATGCAGGAGAAGGGATCGAAAAATCACTCCAAGAGGCTACGGTGGCTCGTTAACGACCCACTCAAGGTTGTTAACGACCCGGTTCGGATGACCCGACTCGGCAAAACGGGGCAGGTAAGTTTTTTAACCTAGTCTATTTTTTTTTACTACCCTAGCCGCCACCCCTCTACCCCTTCCTATCCCTTCCCTCTCCTATATAACCCTTCTACCCCTCCCAAATCTCTTTCACTCTCAAAACCTTTCAAATCAAAAAAATCAACCACAACCCTTTGAAGACCTCTTCCCACCGATCGGAATCCCGCGCCAACCATCACCGAGCAACCATCGTTACCAAAGCCGGAAATCCTTCCCAACACCGTCGAAGATCCGAAGCTTTCGATAGCCCCCACCGAGCTCATTACTCACCCGATTCCCGACCCCTTGTTCTTCAAATTTCTCGGTTCTCCGATCTCATGGCAAGTTCAAGTAGACCCGCTACCCGAGCTCAGAAGAAGAGGAGGAACCAGAGGTCTCCATCCCCACCTCGCATGGACAACGTGATTTTGAGTACTCAAGGCCAAGTGCATCGATACCGTGCCATTCTAGAGAAGGACCACAACACCCGTTGGTTCTCAAAGTCTAGTGCTATCAACACGGGGATCTACACGGATGTCAAGGAAGCTTTCCTTATCCATGGTGCATCCCATCTCCTGAAGAAGGAGAATCTACCACACTTTCCGGCCCTCACATCCGAGTTCTTGGCCACTCTAGAAAAGAGCTTCCCGTCAAAGACTTCGGCGGGACGAATCCGGTTTCGGCTCGGTAACGTGAGCCGTGAGTTCACCATGGAAGAGTTCAACTCAATCTTAGAGCTTCCAAATCCGTCTAGAGACTACAATTTGAAAGACTACAAGGTGACTAGAACATGGAGCTACATCACGGGGGAAGAACAATCCTCCACGGCGGCATTATCTGGGGCAAGCATTATCAACCCCATCTTCAGGATCATTCTCCGAGTCCTAGCCGCTATGTTTTGGCCAAAGAGAGAGTTAAACAGGCCAACGAGGACGGAATTTGCTTGTCTCCGCACCATCCTTTTCGAGGAGCCCGGCCCCTTGAATTTGGGGTACGAATGGCTCTACTACGTCGAGAAATCAACCAAGTCCAAGGAGGTTTGGTGTGGCAACTTGGTTAGCCTTTTGGCTAAAAACCTAGGAGTTGACCTCACTCGCTACACACCGTCCCACGCTCAACTCCTCAACAAGGGCTATTGGTATAGTTCCGGTATTTTCATCCAAGCCGAAGGCAGATTCAAAGTAAAAGTTCAAGACCGCTTCGTTAGGCCCACCCTCGACAAGCTGGAGTTACTCTATGTACCAAATTGGTACGAGGCGTGGACGGGGCATGCTTACCCGTTAGAGCCTAAGCCGGAGGATGAGCTATCACTACGGCCGTGTGAGTCAAGATTTGAGCGAGATGGTGAAGCAATAGAGGAAGATGAAGATGAAGATGAGGATACCGAGGTACTTGGCGATGACACTAAAGAAGGCGACACCGAGGGCGGTACCGAGGAGCTTAACCTCGAGGATGAAGATATCAACACGGAAGCTTTGGGCACCAACGTCCTCGTTGACGAGCCCACCAGGCTCGTTACCGACCATTTTCAGCCTCCTTCCTATACTTCTAACGAGGCACCCAGCTTCGTTAACGAGGCACAGAGAGCTTCTGTCGACCCACCACCAGCTCCTACCGACCCTCAGTCCTATGGACTCATGCCATACAACCCGGTGTTGTATCAAGACCATTTCCAGCCTCACTATCCACCACCTCCTCAGCCCGAGTACACATGATCGAGTATACCACCACCATGGGCCGAGGATCTTTCTGCTCGGATGCAGCAACTCCACCTCCAGCAGGACCACATTCATCGGAGGATGGATAGATGGGAGACTGTCTATTCTGCTCGTATGTCGATGGAGGATGAGAGGCATCATCAGCGAGAGACGGAGGACGCTGAGCGTTGGAGGACGATGTACGATTTCATGGGCAACTTTGAGCACTACTTTCCTCCACCAAACTAGTGATTCAGCCTGAAGATGCAGTTTTTCCTTGTTTTCCACTTTTGAGACTTTGTAAGTTTTTATGTTTTTCTTTTTCTTATTTTTATCTTTCTTTGTTTGTTTTTCTTTTCTATTTCTTTTCCTTCTTCTTATTTTCCTTACAGTGGGGACACTGTAATTTTAAGTATGGGGTGGGAGAAAATAGAAAACTTGTTGTCTTATATGTTTATGTGTTTTGAGTAGTTTAGAAATAAATAAATAAATAAAAAGAGAAGAAAAATAGAAAAAAAAAGAAGAGAGTTTTAGAATTGATATATATCCCTTTCTTAGGTTCTATGATAGTAGTTGCTAGCTTAATCATATAATTCCTTGCAAGCATGTCTTTAATAGTATAGCCGGAATCTTTAACTTGAAATTGTTTTTAGAAGAAGATAGCATTTGATGAAATTGAGCACATATTCTTTATAGCATAAGTGATACAATCCAACAAAATTATTACCTTGTGAGTTATTTTTTGGCCTTATAGGGAGAACATAAAAAATCCCTCTTCTTTTCTTGTGTGATTTACTCTCCTTATGCATATTATCTCTTGGAATTGTGATGGTTATCTATTTCTTTAGACCCATATGGGATTTATAGTTCATTACTTGTGAAAATCATATGATGGAGAACTTATTTTTATGAACCCTATTATTCCTTATCTACCTTTACATGATTCTTCTTTTTGATAACCAATTCTAGCCTGAAGCCTTTATTTTTAGCTCCACAAAATTTTCCCTAGCCGAGATAAGCTTGACCCTATCCGGGGATTAGGACTTAGATTGGAAAGGTATTTTTGTTGAGTGTAAAGGAGAGGTGACATATATTGTTTGGTGTGATTGGGGAATTATTGGGAAGGGTAGATTGAAAGTCTTTTGTTTTACTTGTAATAAGAAAGATCTCTTGAAGAAAAAAAATGCACAAAATGAAGTTATTTGATGGAAGAATACACGATGAGGATCGTTAACGACCCTGAAGTGGGCTCGTTAACGAGGCAGCGAAGGGAGAAAAAAAAGAAACAAAGGAAGAGAAAAGAAGGAAGTTTGAAGTGCATATGTGTTTATAGATAAAGTCAGAGATTCCTTTATTCCTTATGAGACTTTCTAGGATATGTTGGGTGAGTAAAATGAGTGTGCATAATGAGAGAATGAGTTTGGTTGTTTTATGAGAGTTTTGTTATGTGAGTTTTTTTAGGAGTCTTTGATTCCCGGATATTATTAGCACCACATAGCCAAATATTTCCACGCCTTATTGTCTTTACCAAGCCCCATTACAACCCGGCCGAATGGAAGCTTCTATGAAGTTTTTCATTGAGCCTAAGTTTCTCTTGATGATTTTTGCTTGTTTTGACAAATCTTGGGTGGAGAGTATTGGTGATATAAGTTCCAATTTCTATGAGTTTTTGCATATTGGATTGAGTTGAGAGATTGAATTTATAAGCTCAAACACTTGAGAGTTGAGTGAAACACATTATATCCCTTGTGAGGTTGGATTGTATTTTCTTATGTCTATTTGGTGCATATATGTGTAATGATGTTAAGTATCCTTTGCTATAATTTTCTCATGTATAGATGTTGCTTTTTAGAGGATGGCTATTTCTTGATAAGTATGTTTGTTTGGTTTTGGTTAATGTTTAGTAATTGCTTGAGGACAAGCAAGTCTAAGTATGGGGTATTTTGATGTTCATGTTTTTAGTATAGTTTTTAGTAGGATTTCTTTGTTTATTAGGTTTAGTTTTGATAAGTTTAGGTTTAGTTTAGTGTGTTTTTGGATAGTTTTGCATATTTTCATAGAAAGTATGGAAGCTACTCTATTTTGTGTATTTTGTAGGTTTTAGCAAGGAAAAGTGCTATATGGAGCTGAATTTGGAGCGCTATAGTGAAAGACAGAGGAATACAAGTTTGAAGAAGTCAGAGTCCAAGATTTTACGAGATGAAGTGTGGAAGAAATCAAGACCAGGCTCGTTAACGAGGCTGTAAGGGCTCGTTAACGAGGCCACGTGATAGGAATTTCGAGGGTTGACTTTGTAACTCACCGATCCTGTGCGGGAAATTATTTCCGTGTCGGTAGAGTATCTTTTTGTGATTTTTTAGGGTTATTATATTATATTTTAGGTCTTGTTATCTTCTTAGATTTTGTTTCTATCTTTTTAGGATTTTATTTTATCTATTAGGAAAGTTTTTATCTTCTAGCCTTATTAGTTTTAGCCCTCTTTTTAGTATAAATAGCCCTCTTATTTAGCTTATGAGAGAGGGTGGATCGATCATAGAAGAGATTAGAGGAGGAGCCGAGAGAGCCAAGGAGAGGATCGGAGTTGAGTCGTCGGGTCGGTGGACGAGAGTTACCGAGTTCGTTGATCGAGTATTTCGGTTCGATATTTGTTTGTTTTCGGTTCTCTTCTGATTTTTCTGTAAGACAATATTTTTCTATTTAATTTGAGTAGTAGTTTGTTTTCAATGATTTCTTTTATAGAGTTTATTTGTTTCATAGTTATGATTAGTGAGTAGTTTTCTTTTCTAGGATCGGGGTTAAGCCCGGCATAGTTGAGCATGTTTGATTAGTAAGATTGTGTATTGAATGCCTTTTATCTATTATTGAGATTGTTTGTCGTGTTTATACCGAGATGAAAGTTGAGGTAATTTGAGTTTTTAACTTGATTGAAAGAGAAAGTTAGTAACTTGAAGGTTGATATTGTTTGAATATGAAGGTTTCAAGCTTTAGATCCAAAACAAACAATTAAGTGAGTTAAGTTGCGAAAGTAGGTTAATTTGCTTCATGATTAACGAAAGTTGATAAATCTATCTATTTAAAGGCATGATCTATTCTTCTTACGAGTTTATATGCTTGGCTATGTTGAGGTGTCCCTAGTCCTAGATCTTTGTTTTTATTTGATTATTCTTAAGTGAATTTCGTTGCTGAGTTACTTGGCTCGGTACCGAACTGGTTTAGGTCGTTAGTTTGAGTCTTTTGTTTACGGTGGTTCGTTAACGACCCTGACAACGTCGTTAACGAGGCTGCTTGTGTGTTTTTGTTTGATTTTGTTTGTTTTTTTTGTAGTCGATAAACGAACAACCTTGCTTCCTGTGGAACGATCCTGACTTTGCTATACACAGCGGGGTCTTGACTTATAAATTTATTTGTTGTCAAGAAACCCTCCTTCAACAATATATATTAAAGTTGTACCTTTTCGAGCCACCATAACGATTCTAGCCCCACCTCATATTTAAAAAATTAATTTTTATTTCTATTATTATAACTTCTTTCTATTAAATTCTTTTTAACTATTTAAATTTATCTCTAACATCAAAAAAATATCTATTTAGTATAACAATATTTTTGAAGGCTTCCTTATACAAGTATTTAAAATTAAAGATAAAATATTTAAATATTTTAAATTAAATATAAATATTTTATCATATATCTTTTGACGAATTTATTTATAGAAATATAGTGATTTTATTTTATAAAAAAAATAATGATAAATAGTTAAAAAATTTAAAATTAATAAAAATGGATAATAAAATATTTAATAGATATTGAAATATTTGATAAACTCTAAATTTACCTACATGAAAATAATAAAATAGGAAGAATATAATATTTGATTAAAAAATTATATACATTCTACGAACAATAAATAACTTATATTAAAGTTTATATTATATTTTTTTTTATTTATTAATATCTTATTTATAATTTTTATAAAATATCGAATCGTAGTCGTACATGGTACGACGGGTAAAACTAGTTTGAATAAAAAAAAAAGTGACGAAGTTTGACTTTTTTTTAAATATGTACTTATACTATATTATTTCGGTTGTTGTAAACAAATATCGAGAGTATACACTATAGTGTGTAAATCAAACATTATGTGTATTATTTTTTATCCCATAAAATTTAATAAGTGAATCTTATATCAATAAGAAGTGGAAAAATAGTGTGTAAATTGTTAAAATTGGAGAAGGAAATACTTAAACTAGAACAACATGGATCATAGAGTTTAACCACTAAATAAAGCAAAAATAATTAATATTTGAAAAAATTATTAATATATTTCGGTTTTTCGGTTAACCATTATATGTAAAGCTATGAACCGAAACCAAATCGATAAACCGAAAATATTTTCGGTTCAGTTAACCAAACCGAAATTTTAAAAAATGTCGGTTTGGTTAACCTAAAAATAATCGGTTTTACGGTTATTCAGTTCGATTTTTTGGTTTCTTTTTTTTATGGACAACCCTAGTGGGCACGGTCCATTTGAAATGGGGTGGAGACTGGAGGTACTATCTACTAGTAGGGTTGGACATTATTCATGGGTGACCGACCCACCCGCTTCACCGTAACCAAGTAACCAACCCAATTATATGGGTGAAAAACCGTAATGAAGCGGGTGATGGGTGGGTCGGGTGATGGGTGAAATGGGTGACGGGTCGGATATGGGTGAAATTTTACACCCGTTTCACCCGACCCATCACCCACCACCCGTAAAAATTTATCTTAAATTAAAATTAGGTTTAATTTTTTCCTAAAGAAATTTGGGACTTTGGGGCTTTTTAAAAAAATTTAGGACTTTTTTGAAATATTAAAACTATATGGATCCTAAAGGCTAAATCCCTAATGAAATGTCATTACGATAATGTAAACGTTTTTGCTAAGGGGTCTAAATGACCTAGGAACTTGTTTTAATGAAAGGAAGTTGAGGATTACTATTGGAACTTAAGGAAATGAAAGATATAGAAATTTATGGGTCAACATATGTGAATCTTCACAGATAAAATGTTTGAAAATATCGTGGATATCACTTCTGTAAGTAGATTGTTGCATTAATTTTTTTTATATTAATTCTGAAATTTTATAAAAAAAAAAATTATTGTAATTTTAGAATTCGCGGCAGTTGACGGGTGGGTCGGATATGGGTGAAAGCTTGCGCGAGTGATGGGTGGATCGGGTGATACAATTTATTTTGCGGGTCGGGTGATGGAAGTGCTACACCCACCCATAACCCGACCCATGTCCAACCCTATCTACTAGGGTTGTCCAAAAATAATTGAAATCGAAAAAAACTAATGTTTTTTGGTTAATCAAACCATTATTTTTTATAATTCTAGTTTACTTAATCGAACCGATATTTTTTGTCGTTTTATGGGTGAGTTACGGTTTGGAATATTGATATTTTTAATTTTTTAAATAAAATATTAAATATACTTTGATTTAATGGAATTGCATGCTTATTTTGAAAAAAATTGCATTTTATTTGATTCTTCATAACATCATTTTTTATACCGTTATTAATTGTTTAATCATGCCTGCTTTTAAAATATTTTAACTACAAAAAATGGCTATATATATGATATACATACAATTTAAAGCATAGTCATCATGTAAAACTAGTATTTATTTTGAATTTCTAACCGAGCAATGATATTTTTATATAAAATTGATAATTTTATTGTTATTTAAGTGTACATTGTTATAATTTAAAATCATTAACCGTAACCGACCCTTTATTCTCGGTTAATCGAGGATCGGTTAACCGCGTTTTCGATTCGGTTTTCTCGGTTAACTGATCCTTGATTAACCGAGAATAAATGGTCGGTTAAGGTTAATGATTTTAAATAACTAAAACCATGGTTAACCGAAATCACAGTCAACCGGATTTAGACACCCCTAATCTGCCTCGAATCCCACTATATATATTTGTTAGTGCACAATTTCAATCAAGGATCGCACTAATTATGTTCTTCTCTCTTCTCCTTAATTAGTTTCCAGTCTTCTTTCTAGACATGCAAAAAGAACAAGGGGGTGGGCCCCTTAATCCACCTCCGTTGCCTCAATTAGAAAGGGTTCAAATTGTTGAAATGTGTCGAAATAAGCGAGTAGAGAACGGGTATTCAACTTACCTTCGGAAGGCTATGACTTTACGTATTCATAGGAGAGAAGAGAAGGAAGTTCGAACACATCCTAGGACTGGCCGAATATCCTGGAATATGGGCGGGATGGTTTCTTGCCCTTCAAGCAAGGCGAGATTTTATCATTAACTAATGAGATAGAATTTTTACCAAAAAAAAAACTAATGAGATAGAATCCTTGTTCTCCAATGAATTGCCATAAATAATATAATAAAAGATAGGTTGAATCACAACAAATCACCCCTTATCTTACCTTGTTTGCAAAAACCACTCCTTATGTCGTTATTTACAGGATACCACCCTTTATTATGGTTCGATTTACACACCACCACCCGAATTACTATTTCATCCATTCCTCGTTAAATCTGAATCGAAAAACCGCCCTTTAATATCATGCAAGGCTGAGTTTATTCACACAACAATTCGTAAAGGTTAAGAATTTTTGTTATTAAAAAATTGACATTAAGATATTTTTATGACAATTTTTGCCTTTAATAACACTCTTTGTCATCAAAAAATTATCATTAAGTTCTACCAAAAAATTATCATTAATGTATTTTGATGACAACTTTTGCCTTAAATAACACTTTTTATCAATATTTATATTATATATACATGATTATAATAGATAATGTCTAATATGTTTTTAACACTATAAATTATTATAGAATCATGTTGTAGTAAAATACTCTCTTAGGATAAATCACGTGGTTATGTTTAGACCATTAGATTAAAAGAAATGTGTGGTGAGGATTAAAAATAAATAGGGTGCATAAAATTTGTGTGGGTGAGATATACTTGATTTGCACATAATCTCACTAGATTAATTAAAATCCCTATTTTTTGGCTATAATTATTTATTTCCTTGATTTGCTAGTATAATTAATTCTCTTTCCTTGTTTTGCTGATTTAGTTCTCTTTCCCCTTCTTGTTTCTTCTTCATCGTCTCTTCTGCTTCTCCTCCATTTCATTATACCTCCGGTGATTCGGGCTCAATTATTCTCATATTCTTCAATTTCCGGTAAGTATAGATGCAATTTTGAGTTTATGGTGTGATTAATATACAAATTATATGTATTTTCTGCTTCATCATCGCTTCTACTTCTTTGTATTTTTGAATCCATAATATGTTCTTGCTAATTTATTTGATTCAATTGCTTGGTCTCGTGTTTGATTTTTTTTCGTTTATTTAGTCCCACAATCTTATTTCTTAAAACCGAAAATGCGTTTGTTGTTATTGAGTTTGGTGTCGTGTTGATTTCAATTCGAATCAATATTTCGGTTATTTTTCGTCTTTTTGTTCTATTGATTTTCATTCAAGAAATTCAGTATCGTAGACTTCCTAGATTTAATTTGGTTTTCATAGATTTAATACAGTAGATTTCTGATATTTCAATTGCTCAGACTCGTGTTTAAATTATTCGTCTATGTATTATATGTTATTCATGCATGTGTATGTTATTATTCAAACATGTGTGACTTATTATTCATACATGTGTGGCTTGATATTCATGTTGATGTTTCTGGATTTTGTTATTCAATTATGTATGAATTGTTATTCATCTATACGTGTTTTGTTATTCATATGTACATGAATTGTTATTCGTATATACATGCATTGTTATTCATCTATGTATTATTTGTTATTCATGGATGCATCTTTTGTTATTCACATATGTGTGACTTGTTATTCATATAGATGTGTTTTGATATCATAAATACATGAAGTAATTTGTTATTCATTTATATGTGTTTTGTTATTCATGTATGCATTTTTTGTTATGTGTGTGTGACTTCTTAATCATAGATACATTTTTTATTATTCATATATGTATGAATCCTTATTCATACAAGGGTGGTGTGTTATTCATATATTCATATTTTATTATTCATATATGCGTGAATTGTGATTCAGAGATATGTGTTTTGTTTTACAGTTATTCAAGAATATCGTATCTTGCTATGCGATAATTATTTTTTTTGATAAGGAAAGTAATTAGGGTGACCACTAACAGCCTAGTGATCTCCCAAGATCATCCTGACGGATGAGGGTAAGTAAACCCGGATCATTGCAAGCGAGAAGGAGGAGACACCTCTGAAAGATCCAGCGATGAAGTCCGCCACAGAATTACACTCCCAATAGACGTGAATGATAAACCAATCCTGGAACCGGGCAAGCAAACAGTGGATATCCGAACGCAGCAGCTCAATCTCACACGGGCAACGCCAGTCACCGAGCACGACCTTGACCAACTGCAAACTATCGCCTTCAATTTGGATCCGGGGAATGTCACATCTGGTGGCCTCGAGAAGTCCCCGGTGCAAGGCGATGGTCTCGGAAATCAGAACAGACTGTTGATCAATCAGTCCTCCGTCAAAATGGATGGGGGAGCCATCAGAGTCCCTGAGGATGAACCCGAACGAAGCCACACTATCTACATTCACTACACCATCAAAATTTAGTTTAATATAGTCCCTCTTGGGTTTTACCCATTTTGTATGCTTTCTTCTTGCTTCACTACCAATCGTGTGAGTGCGGGGGCTAGAGGAATCCGAAGCTCCAACTTGTTTCCATTCTTTAACTTGGTTTCGGGTAAATTCAACAATGTTATCAGCATTAGTCAGGTTTGTTCCGTTGTTGTTATCAAAAACTCGCTTATTTCTGGCGAACCATAGGCTCCACCACGTGTTTATAAGGATTTCCAATTCCTCTTTTGCTAACTTTTCCTTAATTTCTTCGAGGACCTGATGTGCTTTTTTGTCGGCCAGGGATACCTGGGTAGTAATCCTACGAAGTTTTGGGTTTATAGAATCAATGACTGCTTTTGTAAGGGGGCATGAAAATAGGAGGTGGTTTGTGTCTTCAACCTGACTATTGCACGCTTCGCAGCCTTGTGGAACCGGGATATGGTTAGCCGCAAGCCTAGTTTTAGTCGGAAGACCGTTACGAGCCACTTTCCACATGAAGTTTTTCATTTTGGGGGAAATGTTTAGCCGGTTAATCAATTCTAGGTTAATCTTAGGTTCACATTTGGGTGGAGCCACTGCATTGTCGAGTGAGTGGAGTACCATCCATTTTTACTTGGTTGCCAGTATAGTCTGTCCGGTATGTTATTGAATGTGTTAATGATTTTGGAGATTCTTTCGAGGTCATCTTGATTAACAACCTGACTCAACTTTTCAATGTTCCATGAGTTATCCTCATTGAGGTACACCTCAATAGGCTTCTCCCAATTAATAAGGGTTTCAACATCGGGCTTTGGGTTGAGGGGACCATTGCCGGTCCAATTGTCTTTCCAAAATCGGATGGTTTTGCCGTCCCCCACTTGCCAGATGAGTCCCTTAATGAACAAATCTCGTAGGCTAACTAACTTGGACCACTGCCATGATGTGTTATGTTTTTTCTTATAGTTTGAGATACTTTTTGTTTTAAGGTATTTTTCAATCACTATTTTGACCCAGAGATTGTTTGGTTCTGCTAGGATTTTCCAGAATAGTTTCATTTGGAGTGCTTGGTTTATTTCGGCCGCCTTGGCGATTCCCAACCCCCCGTGAGCGCGCTGGGGGGGGGGCGACAAATGGAACTCCAGCTTATGAGTGGTTTGTAGTTGTTTTTCTTGTTCCAAAAGAAGTTTTTGTTAATATCGTCTAGTTCTTTCAAGGTTGACTGCGGTAACAAAAACGATTGCATTATATAGTTTGGTTGTGCTGAGAGGTTTGCTTTGATTAGGGTTTTACGCCCCTCTTTGGATAAGGTGTTAACTTTCCACTTTGTTAATTGGGATCTGGTGCGTAGTATGAGTGGTTTAAAGGTGTTTTGTGTTACTCTCCCGTTAATTATCGGGCATCCTAGATATTTATCCAAGGCAACTGTGTTTGCAATTTGGAGGATTTGTTTTATCTGCTCTTTTGTGTTGTTGTTTGTGTTTTTGGTAACTTGGTACACGGATTTATGGAAGTTGACTTTCTGGCCAAATATTTGACAGTAGTCGTCAATAATATCATTAATATTTTTGCAGGCATGGTTATTGCCTTTGCAAAGATGATGATATCGTCCGCAAGTGCTAGGAAAGGGATTTTTGTTCCATTTCTCGAGATTTGGATCTCGATGCCACTTTTTGGGTTGGTACTCAAAAGGTGGAGTTGTCTTGCCAGAATCTCGGCGGCAATAATGAATAAATATGGTGATAGGGGGTCTCCCTGCTTGAGGCCCCGTTCGGCGTAGAATTGTTTTGTTGGTCCATTGTTGACTAGTACAGAACAGGAGACTGTTTCTACACATTCCCGGATCCAACCCACGAATTTGTCGTGAAAGCCAAATTTGTGGAGAATACCAGTCATGAATTCCCAACTAATCCGGTCATAGGCTTTTTCCATATCAAGTTTGATTGCAATCCAGCCCTCCCGCCCACGTTTGTTGCGGAAGGAGTGGAAAATTTCATGCACAATGGGTGTGTTATCGTGGATACTCCGATTCTAGACAAATGCTCCTTACATCGGGTGGATTAGTTTGTTTAGGACGTTTTTAAGACGGTTTGTTATAATCTTCGAGATTACTTTGTAAATGGTATTGCATAGGCTAATTGTCCTGTAATGATTAGTTGAATTAGGGTTTTCACATTTGGGTAGTATTGTTATAAATGTGTGGTTGCTTTGTTTCAAAATCTTCCCTGTGTGGAAGAATCTTTTAACAACTTTTGTCACGTCCGGTCCAACGATATGCCAATATTTTTTGTAAAAGCTCGTCGACATTCCATCCGGGCCAGGGGATTTGTCATCCCCAATGTCGAACATAGCATTCTTAATTTCACTGTTTGAAACTAGTTTTGTAAGCTCTGTGTTGTCTGCTTCTGTTATTTCTCTTTTGATGGTTTGCGTCATGTCTTGGAGCTTGCTGCGGTTTATTTCCAAAGCCCAAAATCGATTTTGGAAGTCCCGTTTAATTTCTGTTTTAATGTTTTCTAGTCCGGATATTTGTGTGCCCTTTGTTGTACGAATTTCTTTAATATTGGTTCCGTTCCTTCTACCGCTGGAAATACGATGGAAGTATTTAGTATTTTTGTCATTCTAATGTGCGAGTTTTTAGCCCTTTGTTTCCAATAGGAGCTGTGGAAATTAATGAGGCACGATCGTTTCTTCACCAATCTCTCTTGTTTTTGAATTAGTTGCATGTTTTGGTGTTCAATGATATCTTTCTGGATCTGAAGTAGATTCTCATCTAGTTTTTTGATTTGTTCGAAAATATTTCCAAAGGTATGTTTATTCCAAGCTTTCGCTTTTGTTTTAATTAGTTGTGTTTTTTTGGTGAGGTTAAACATGTGTGATCCACCTGCGTTGTAGCGCCAGACTTGCATGATGACGTTCTGGAAGTCTTTTCTAGAGGTCCACATCATCTCAAATTTGAATGGTTGTGCTTTGAAAGGTACTCCAGTTGGGAGTTCGTATGAAATAGGGCAGTGATCGGAGAATGAGAAGGCATGGTTTTTTGTTATTATAGACGGGTACCATTGGATTATTTGGTTGCTTATTAAAGTGCGGTCTAATTTCTCGAAAGTAGTATTTTCGAGGTTTTTGGATCTTCTCCAAGTGAATTTGTTACCAGACGTTGGAATATCACATACGTCACAATCGTTTTTAAAGTTGATAAGTCGTTCAAACCTGGAATGGTTAGGAATAGCGCCCCTTGCTTTTCGTTTGGGTGTTGGATTTCGTTGAGGTCTCCCATAATGATACAAAGAAGGTTACGATTCTGGACAAACAGTTTAAGTTTTGTCCAGAACTGGTCTTTGTCTTGTGCCCTTGGCGGAGCGTAGGCAAAAATAATGATCAGTTCATTTTTGGTTTCCAAATTTGTGTAGTGAAACCCAATGAAACGATTATCTTTGTGGATAGTTTGGATTCTTTCATTCGAGAGATGTAACCCCTTCCAGAGAACACAGATCCTCCCAGCAAATCCATTTGCTAGAATGAACTCAATAGAGTCAAAGCCAGCTTTTTTCCATACTTTACTTTCTGGCGGGTCTTGGGCTTTTGTTTCAATTAATGATATTAGGTGAATATTTTCAAGGCGGCATAGCGCGTTGATTTCGGTCCAAAATGACCTACGCTTAATGCCCCTACAATTCCACATGTAGATCTTCATAAATAACCAACTAGTTTGTGGTTTTTGGCCATTGGGGGTGGAGAGGTCTCCCTGATAATGTTTTCAAGTATATTGTAATACGCTTATTGGGTGGTTTAGTAGGGGTTATAGGATTGATCGGTTTAGTAGTCATTTTTTGTTATTTAAGGATTTTATCCCACAACTACGGGTTAACCCTTTTGTTTTTATGTCGATGGAATCCCTGAACTTCCATTGTACATTACTGTACAAAGGACATAAAGGGTACACTATTGCATAAGCAGTGAAACTCATTTTACAGCTGTATTTTTTTGTGTGTGTGACATCACAAGCGGTCATTTCCTTTTTTTTCGACAATATTCATCATTTTTTCCATTCTTATATTTTTTTGGTTTGAATTTCTCGAGCTCACGCCGGTAGTGGTGTAAACACGAGAACCAGGAAATTTCTTGCCATTTTCTATGGATTTCATGTCGTTGTCTAAGATAACTAGGATTTTGTTTTTAATTTCAGCTAAGGTGCTTTTGGCATTAGCTTGGCTTTTTTGCCTTTTGGAGGGTAATGCCTTAGGGCATTTCTCTTGGATTTGGTGGTGAGAACATAGTTTGAGAAGTGGTTCAGCACTAAGCCACACATAAGAGGTAGCGAACTTATCACGAATTTGATTATTGTATACAAAGATGATCCACACAACAACGAAAGATAAAGAAAGTGTAGCATCCTGCACATGATTACAATGCAAACTACAACAATTGCACAATCTATAACAAATTTTCGCAAAACATGAAAGGGATTCTTTAAGGTTCAACCAGCTGTTACACTTGTGTTGAGGATGTAGCTTAAATCTGTAATGATTTTGGCATGGTCTATGCACTAGATTTTTTTTGGTGTGTCCCATCTTGTACATACATTTTTGCACAACATAGGCCTCGTATTTTTCTTGCATGTAAAGGTTGATACCTGCAGAGTAGATAGCCTATAGTGAAGATATCATAAGCTTGTGGTAATCAACACAAGAACCAGTATAAACTATGGTAATAATACCACACTTTGGAATGAGATTACACCCACAAACTGATGTAGTCATGAAGCTGCACAGGCTCCAAGAAGAAGTGCAAGCACTATAAAATTGTATAAGAAGTGACACTTGAGTGCTATTAGAGACATTAATCCACAAAATAGCATAATTTAAACTGTTGGTGCAGGCACACACACACCGGAACCAACAATAGAGAAAACTAAAGAAGTCCTATTAAAAGGTTTAAGCCTTTCAAGTGCATAGCATGTGTTCTTCCCACAGTAAACTTTGTGTTTCTGGTTATTAGGATAAGTAACATTGTTAAGGTAATTGTGGTGGAAAGCCACAGGGGTGGATCTATTAGGGTGTACCCACACACAACAAATCACAATCATGGGTATTCTAATATCAACATAAAGCAAATTGCGGTTTTGCAGCGTCCAATTCACACTGAAGGGGCAATTAAAAGACAACAACCCTAAAGGAAGAGTAAAAGAGTACCTGACCACAATGACAGCAAGGAGAAAGAGGTGGAATGAAATAGTAGAGATAAAAGGGGACGAAGAAGAGTGTTTACAATGCAACCTGGAAAGTTTGTGGTGGTAGTAGATCTGAGGACCACAACCACGCAGCACGACCGCGGGCCAATCGAGAGACCACAGCCTCCGACGACTCTGCCCCCACCGGCAAGTCCCGGACCATACCAGAAGAAGACGAAAGAGCTGGTGGCGATTAGGAGCCCTTCTAATGACCGTCAACCTCCTTGATTCGAGGCAACGCCCGTTCATGGCCATCCAATCCCGATACTTTAGAGATTTGATCGGTAACACTTTGAATTCCTCCGATAGCAGAGGGAAAGGGACGGGACTCCGCAGGGGCGTCTGCTTCTCGACGTGATTTTTTGTGCGATTTCTATATAGATCCGAATGATTGAGAGTAAATAGGCAGATTGAGATCCATAAGATTTCCATGGAAGAAATCTGATTTGGGGGTAGGCAAATTTGACCACTTTGTTGGTCGATTGTGCTCGGCTCGCTGTAACGACTGGTTATCGCTACGCAGTGGGACGAACCCGGTGTCGGGGCAGGGTGTTTGTCGGAGGCACAATACTCCAAGAGCGGCGGCGGCAAGGTGTCGCTAGGGTTTTGTCCAGGTTGATGGGAGAGTTCTTTACGAGGGGTATTATTAGATATTTTTTCTTGTTATGCGATAATTGGTTTTCACATTTGCGTGTTCTGGTATGGAGTTATTCGAGAATAGTGAAGAAATGTAAATGGTTGATGTTTGAAGACAAAGACAATGATTTATTTTTCATATTAATGTACATGCAAATAAATAGATGTACTCTTTATTGGAATATGTATTCGAGATATAACACTTCTTAATTTGTATTATTGGATTTATTCAACTTATTCAAATAAATGCATGATATTATTCACAATACTCTTAATTATTTAGAGGTTCATTATATTATTCACAATAATAAGCTTACTTTTTCAAAAAATAGAAAAATACTTATTCAACTAAAAATAGCAAGTGTGTAATCGATCCTTCCAATATTGTGTGGTTATTCAAAAACATAAAAATACTTATTTAATAAATAATAGCAGTTATGCAATAGACAATTCCAATATTCTGTTATTGTTTATTGTAAAATGAGAACTTATTCAATACTATAAATATTTAACAATCATCTTCTATTGTTCAAACCATTATATATTATTATTCGACCGATCATATATTCTTAATCAGAATACAAAAATTACATTTGAGTTAAAAAAGCGCCTATTTAATTTTGAAATTACATTTAAATTTTAAAAAAACGCCAAATCTAGTTTCAGTTTTAATGATTTGTTTTAAATGATGTGATTTTCTATCCGAAAATATAAAAAATTCATTTTCTTTTAACCACAAAGGAAATCTCTATAAATTAGTTAACTTTCATATTGATCTCCATCCAGATTTGATTCAATCCCTCCTTCCCCATTTTTCTTATGATGTTGCCTAATTAATCACCGTTGATTGATAGTAATCCAACGCCTCTCCTTTAACCATACATTGCACCCTAATTTGTATTGTACATTTGTACCTGATCGCTCCCGATTATTATATATATTTACTTAAATAGGAAATCTATATACTTTTATGATTAAAAATATATAATTTTTATGTTATCTAAATTCCGCGTAGAGCGCATAAATTTTTTTTTTTTGGGTCATTGCCACCCCAGTTCAGCGGAGAGCTTTGCTCCATCAAACTCTTACGTCAGGAGTTCGAGTCTCGCGAGGGCCCTTTTATTTTTGGGTGGGATCTGCTCTCCCAACAAGTTCTTTTCTCCTCCACTGAGAATCGAACACTCGACCTCAACGAAGGGAAGCGTAGAGCGCATAAATTATATTACTACTAAAAAACACACATCTTTATTATTACAATATAGGCTGTTATATCTTTTTTTTGGTCGAAAGCTAGTTATATCTAAAGAGAATATCTTTATTATTCTTCTAAAAAACATATCTTTATTAGGGTTTGCAATTCTCATATCCTATACTCTCCTCTTGCGCAGTAGTTTGCTCTCTCCTTCGTCCTCGCACTTCAGAACATATCGGCGGCGAAGGGAGAGGACAATGGCTAGCTACGACCTAACGCCGAAGATCGCACCGAACCTTGATCGCCATTTGGTGTTTCCCCTGCTCGAATTCCTTCAGGAACGCGAGTTTTACCCAGCCCCGGAGCTGTTGAAGGCCAAAATCGAGCTTCTCAATAATACGAACATGGTTGATTACGCCATGGATATCCACAAAAGCCTCTACCAGACCGAGGAAGTACCACAAGGTAATATTTTTTTTTCTCCACTCCCTCTGCTTGCCCTAGAAGCCTGGCTTTGTTTGGAATTTTGCTCTGCAATTCGTTTCTAGGATACTGATTTGATTAGGGCATTGCCTGTGTAATTTGTTTGATCGTTTGTCTCTGTGGGGGTTGGTTGAGTGTAGAGATGATGGAGAGAAGGGTGGAGGTCGTGGCAAATTTGAAGGCCCTAGAGGAGTCCGCGGCTCCTCTCGTCACTTTCTTGCAGAATCCAAATTCGGTTCAGGAATTGAGAGCAGACAAGCAGTACAACCTTCAGATGCTCCAAGAGCGTTTTCAGGTTTTCCCTCTGGATCTATCGAAATTCTGTTTTTTTTTGGGTAGAGATCTATCGAAATTCTGTTTGTTGTATAGAAAATTACTTGAATTCTTGTGGTAGTCACATGAATCATAATCTGTATCTACTACTGGTATTGTTTGCTTGGCGTGCATAGAGTGTTGTGTGTTTGAGTAATCTTCAAAATTACGAATGGTGGAGAGTTTATGACTATGAGATTGCTTTTGTGATGTGTAATTCTTGATTGAGAGGATATGGAAAACCGAAGTAGCTCGTTTTGTGCTTGATTCTTTTCTAGTGTGGTTATGAAGGCTATTTTTCCCTCTCTGATTAGTGCTCCAGTCTAATGAGCAGATTGATTGTTAGGAAATAGGAAATATAAAGATAGTAAAGATTATTCTGAGGTGAAGCCAATTTCCCCATGTCTAGGTGTTTTTTTAAGCATATAAGATGAATTAAATTTCCCCTAGTTCCTATTATTGTACTGAGCCTCCGAGGAAAGGCAAGTCCTTTATGGCTTTATTCATATGATTGACTTACATGAACTGTTTCATTTCATCAGATTGGTCCTGAGCAAATAGAGGCACTCTATCAGTATGCCAAATTCCAGTTTGAGTGTGGAAACTACTCCGGTGCTGCTGATTATCTGTACCAATACAGGGCCCTTTGTACAAACAGTGAGAGAAATCTAAGTGCATTGTGGGGAAAGCTTGCTGCTGAGATTTTGATGCAAAACTGGGATGTTGCTCTTTCTGAACTGAATAGCTTGAAGGAAATTATTGACTCCAAAGTATGTATTTTTATTGCACCTATTTCTCTCATAAAAAGGCATTCTTTTTTTCAAAGGAATTATCTAATGTGTTTGCTATGGATATATATACTGCAGAGCTTTGCTTCTCCCCTGACTCAGGTCCAAAGTAGAACTTGGTTAATGCATTGGAGCTTATTTATCTTTTTCAACACTGACAATGGCAGGACACAGATCATTGACCTGTTCAATCAAGACAAGTTTGTCTCTTGACTTCAGTCTATGTTGCCTTAATCTTTCTTGTATTTTTCTTTCATGTTATTTTTTTCTCTTGTTGGATATATTCAATTTCTGCTCCTCTGCGGATGCAATTGAGATGAGAATGATGCTGACAACATATGATTCTGTTGTTGGAAGAATATTCTAACAACTTTAATTGCTTGCACGAGTAGAATTCTTTACTCTCATCTCGTCTTGTAATCTGATTTGACTGGATAAAAATTATGCATTTCCAGGTATCTTAATACCATCCTAACGCATGCACCCCATCTTTTGCGGTATCTTGCTGCCGCATTCATTGTCAACAAGAGGAGAAGGCCTCAGCTTAGAGAATTTATCAAGGTTATTCAGATGGAGCAATATTCCTACAAGGATCCAATCACAGAGTTCTTAGCTTGTGTTTATGTTAACTATGACTTCGATGGTGCACAGAAAAAGATTAGAGAGTGTGAAGAGGTAAGATTTTTCTGAATTGCCATTAAAGTTGGACATGTTATATATTGATTTGCTAGTCCATATCAGTATTGTTATCTGTTTGTCCGTGTTTCTGCTTATTTCACTTCAATGTCCTCTACTACACTTCTTCTCTTTAAATTCTTCTTTCTTCAGGTGATCCTTAATGATCCATTCCTTGGAAAACATGTTGAGGAAGGCAGTTATACTACTGTGCTACTAAGGGATGAGTTCCTTGAAAATGCCCGCCTTTTTATCATTGAAACCTATTGCCGCATACATCAAAGAATTGATATGGGGTATGTTTATTCTGTAAGACATGTTTTATATGCTTTATTAAATATAGAAGTTCCATGTATGCCTACCATCTTAATGAGCTGAATTTACATTATAAATGTTACTTATTACACTTGCCCCAAGATTTCCTATATTCAAAAAGGCTTTAGGGAAAGGTAGGGAACTCTCTACAATGTCAACTCTGACCGACTAAACTAATATCAATGTGTTAAGCACTGTTGAATTTAGTCAATCTTAGCTTATGCCTTCGATAATCAAAAGCAGTAATGTAATTCTTATGTTATATTTTTCGTTCCAGGGTTCTTGCTGAGAAATTGAACCTGAGCTATGATGAAGCAGAAAGATGGGTGATGAATCTTATCCGAAGCTCAAAGCTGGATGCTACTATTGATTCCGAGTCAGGAGCCCTTATGATGGAACCAAACCATCCGAATGTGTAAGATATTTTTCTTTTTCCCTTTCAGCCCCTTGTTATTATCCCATGAAACTTACAACATCATGCATTTGTGTGCACTTCTGCAGTTATGAACAGCTCATAGACCATGCAAAAGCATTATCTGGGCGTACTTACAAACTAGTCAACCAAGTGATTGAGCATTCAGCACAGTCTGTGCCTGCTCGCTGATTTGTTATCTGCGTCTTACAAGTTTTGTTGAAATTTGAGTTCTTTGGATCCTCGTAATGGAATTTATTGGCTGTGTAATCATTACTTTTTGTTTTATCGTCAACCTTGTTTTGTTGGAGCTAGAGAATCATTTATTTACATACTAGCTATGAAGCACTAATCTAATTAATTTGCAGCACCTCTTTACCCATTTTACCCTTGTTTAAATAACCTAAAATTAGTCCTATTTTCTCCTTTTCTTCCCTTCTACTCTATAAATTATGATTGACAATCGATCATGTATTCATGTTGGTTATAGATCTCCACTATCCTTCAAGAAATTTCGCTCTCTTTCTCTGCCCAGAAAGTTGAAAAAACCTTCAGCCTTCTATTTGGTGGATTAATAATGATAGCAATTTTTCTAGGCTAAATTTTAGGGTTGTAGACAATTAAGGGCTCGTTTGGTATTGATATCTAAGGTATCGGATATCGGTATCGGTATGGATATCAAGATATTGGTATCAATATCGGTATGGATATCAAGATATCGGTATGAGTGATATCTAGATATCGGATATGGGTATGGATATGAGTGATATCTTTAATAGGCAGAATACATCAAAAGACCCCTGTACTTACACTTTTTTTCCTGTTGGACCCCTGTACTAAAAAATGTTCAAACAAACCCCTGTACTGCCCCCAATTTTGCCTATTGAACACTTTCAATCTTATTCTCCTTCCAGTGTACATCACACGCCTTATGTGTCATGTTATTTTGCCAAATAAGCCAAAATGGTCAAATACGTACATGTTATTTTGCCTATTGAACACTTTCAAGTCTTCACGCGCCTTATGTAACATGTACGTATTTTGCCAAAATAACATGTATGTATTTGACCATTTTGGCTTATTTGGCAAAATAACATGACATATAAGGTACGTGATGTACACTGGAAAGAGAATAAGATTGAAAGTGTTCAATAGGCAAAATTGGGGGCAGTACAAGGGTCTGTTTGAACATTTTTTAGTACAGGGATCCAATAGGAAAAAAAGTGTAAGTACAGGGGTCTGTTGATGTATTCTGCCTATCTTTAATATACCAATTTCCTGGGGTATATGAAAATAACACTTAGGCTTGTTTGGTATCGGTATCGGGTATCGGTATCGGTATCGGTATCGATATCGGGTACCAATTTCCCTCATACCTCTTTTATTTGGGGTATATCAAATATCATGGAAAATGGCTTGTTTTGATATTAAGGATATGGCCCGATATCCATATACTCCCATACCAAACACTAGATATGGCCTGATACCGATATCTGAATCCATATACTCCCATACCAAACATGAGATATGACCCGATACCGATATCTGATATTAGGATATCAATACCAAACGAGCCCGGTTAATACATCTATATATAACAATAAAAAGTTGTGTACATGGAGCATTTATTGCACTTGATAAAAAAAATTCAAATATATTAAATCAAATGTTTTATATGAGAAGATGAGCTCCTTGGCACAATGGTTAAAATATTGGCATTTGTAAAGAAGGTCTAAAGTTCGAATCTCTAAATAATATCTATTGATTTAGCCTATTGTTTCTAAAGAATAATAATAATCTTTTTTTAAGAAAAAAAATAAAATAATGATCTATTTTAAATACATCTATCGATAAAAAAAAATTTGTATACGAGAATAAGATCGACCATTTTTTCTCAATGTGCATTCATGTATTAAGTTCATTAAATCTTTTTATGAAATAAATAATCTTTTTTTTGAAGGAATAGTAATAATGATCTAATTCTAATACATCTATGATCTATCTATATAAAATTATGTATATGAGAAGAATTTATTACAAATATTACTTTATTTTTTTATAAAAGTTTAAGATTCAAGTCTCTTTGTGAACATCATGTCTAATTACTTTAGTCGTACTTAAATTGTTCAACCAACTCAGCAAAAGATGACATGAGGAATAGTCCTATTTGATTACTTTAGTTCTATTTAAAGTTTAAGTAATAGTCCTATTTATTTATATGCCTATTATTGTATAAATGTTATAAGTATTTCAATGTATAATATGGATGTATAGTTACACATAGAGATACTCTTAGTATACTTATCCTCTTAAATGTGTACTTATTGTCCACATTTAACACCCTTAATTACATACTATTTATTTTAATTTATTATATAGATGCATACCTACACATAGAGGTACTCTTAGGATACTTATCCTCTTAAAGGTGTACTTATTGTCCATATTTACCACCCCTAATTACATCTTATTTATTTCAATTTATAATATGCATGTATACCTACACATAAAGATACTCTTAGGATATTTATCCTCTTATATGTGTACTTATTGTATACATTTATCACCCTTGATTACACCATTATTTATGTGTATGTATTTTGACCACTTGTATTTCATGGATTGGCCTATATATACATTATTGTACAAAGAAATCCATTGACATGCACATTTCTCCTTTTCTTGTGTCTACAATTCTCTCGATGGTTACAATTATAAACATGAATAACTCAAGGTATGCATAAATTATTTTTTCTCTATGCATTATAGGTAATTGGGATCTCAATTCTATTATATATTTGCTCAAATCTCTTCCTCGATATTATATTGGAAGCCTATTTTCATTAAAAATTTAAAATAATTTCTATCTAATATTACTATTTTAATACCATATTATAATTGATCTTTATTATCTAAACTAAATTGTTGTCAACTTTTTGTTATATATACAAGAATATTATTTCAAGCAAATATATATATTTTTGAGGGTTAAGTTTGTAAATTGATTTTTAAAATTTGGAAAGAATATATAGTCAATGTGATTTTTTATTGTGATTTTTTTTGAAGAAACATTACTTCTAAAAATATATAATCAATTGAATCGTATGAATTGATTAATTATAATTCATTCTATCCTAAATTGTTTGAAATTTAAAATATAAACATTACCAAAGTTCTTATTTGTCTAATGATATGTAAATGCATACAACATCTAATGGCAATTAAAATTTTTTGTAGCGTGTGTGCAAAGTTTTCATATTGGGCGAAAAATTTCAAGTACTAGGTGCGAAAAAATACACAATTTTCCATACAAAATTCGAATGTACTAAATTTTATGATTTTTTTAGATCAAACAACCCACATATGCTCTCAATTCTTATACAATTACAAGTTCCAAATGCTTTTTACAAACTCAAACCGTAAAAATATACTTTATAAAACGTTAAAAATTACAAAAAAAATAAACAAATGCATGTTAAAAACGTGTCTCGTGCATATGCACGGGATTGTCCTCCTAGTGATTGTAAGAAACCCGGTACAGTCGACTGTACAGAATTGCAAAAGCTCATGTGGAGTGCAAAAGGAAAGTTCACTATGTGGGTGCTTGGTTGTGAAAAAGGAAAGCTCATGTGGGAGTCCTCCTATAGAAGTCAAAGCCAACCTCTTTGGCAGCTACAACAAATGCAGCTTCATCAGGAGACTCAACCTCATAAAACAATTCACCAGTTTCTTGATTTTTTTTAGCAATTGATGTATGGCAAATAGCCAAACCCCGAAAAAAACTTCTCTATCACCTCTGAATGAGGCCCATTGACCCACTTTTTATTTAAGATTCGATCGTCTTCAAAGTTAAACCCCTTAATTTTCCTAGACGAGTAGTCTTCAACTTCACCCCATGAATCAAAAGAGCTCATGTCTTGATTGATATTCCTCCTACTCCTAGCCAAAGCAAATTCCACCTCGGTTACACCTTGTCCATAAGCAATACCAGCAATCGAACACTTACCGAATTCCATGGAGTACCCGTCTTATCAGACAAAATAGTATCAACTTGACCAAGCTCCTCGTTCAGATTCGATGTATGAGCACGAGCCGGCTTCTTTGTTTCATCGCAATACATATTCTTATCTTGGTTTATAAAAACATATTGCAACACCTTCACAATGTCAATTGCGACATACAATGAGATCGGTATCAAGTAGCCATACAACAAAAGGCCTGTCAAGAAATGGAAGAAGGCAGCTACGATTGCTCCTTTAGAGATTTTCATTCGGATCCTCACAATTGATAACTGCATTGAAATTCTGAAATGAGCTCTCGTTGTGTAAGAAAGTTGTTACCTCCAAAGCATGTTCGACTTTCAGATTAGTTTCTCCATCAAGATTTGCTGTCTCTACGTAACAGATCCCGTCCTCATGGCTTGATGAAAGTAGAAGCAGATCAGCAGGGAAATATTCATTCTTGTGTACCTTGACAACGTCACCACCTCGGATTTTCTTCCATGGAAGTCTTGGGAAATTTACATTTCTTCTTGTCATAGGCTTCAACTTACCGGTTATTTGCTTCTATGTCCTGAATCAGTTAAGTATGCTTGTTGAGGTTAAGGGATGGATATAGCAGGCGGCCTGATTCGACATTGTTGTTTACTCTGATCTGGTCGAGATAGTTTTCGTCACCTTATTGAGTGCATGGATTGGCTCACGGAAGGAGAGAAAGCG
The DNA here is from genome assembly GCA_964016875.1 of Fallopia convolvulus. Classification (NCBI taxonomy): domain Eukaryota; kingdom Viridiplantae; phylum Streptophyta; class Magnoliopsida; order Caryophyllales; family Polygonaceae; genus Fallopia; species Fallopia convolvulus. The sequence continues at coordinate 23,249,066 of OZ024733.1, forward strand.
GTGTCATAATGGATGAAAAGAAGAGCAAAGATTTCAAAGATGAAGCTGTACCAAACATGTATGTCAAACCATACCTTTCTTACAAAGGAATTTGGCTATTCTTTGCAACAGAAAAAGGGTCTCCATCAATTAATTAAGTTCTAAGACATATGCATATGAACCAGATAATTTTGCTGCTATTATCCTTAAATTATGTAGCGCTCCTCCAACAAGTTATGGACCAACCAAATAAAGCTATACAAACGAGGGGGAAAAAAAAAACTAGCATATCACCTGCTTCATACGTCTCCAATCTTCATAGTCAATCCAACAACAAAAATCAATGGAAGAAGAACACTGACAGCGGTATACGGTGCCAATGGAGTAAAAGAGACACAGGCGACAAGAAGGAAATATACATTAGCAACTCGCCTAAATTGCTCGAACAACAACTTGGGTATCAAGGTAGAAGCGGTGTATTTGTCGTGGACACATAATTATTTTTATAATTCAGCTTAATGGCATTTGGATCATCAGGATCATTGCAAAGCACTTTCCTTGAATACCCTTTTTGTCCAATCTGTGAATGATTCTGTTGAGTTACTTGTAATCTTGCTAGAGAAGATCTCAACACTAAACAAGTAACAACACACAAATCACAAAACCTCTATTGCTAATGAGAAGGACAATAGACATTATCTTGTATGTTCTTGCTTAAAAGGGCTCGAATAGAACATTGCACTGATAAGTGGAAGAGAAAAAGAGAACATGTAAATCTTTAACATCACGGGAAGTAGACATGAGTGCACTTAAAAGCTTAAAAAAAAAACAGAACAAGCCCTTGCAAACCGATGCTGTATCTCGGATTAAAAGACCAACAATATTGACAGACTTGGCGATCCTCAGGCAACAAGGAATGGTAATATAGTCAGCATAAACTCCTCATAGGCGAAAGTTGCAGAGCCAGAGTAATTCGTGTCCTTGGCCTTGAATTTGTCCGTGAGGCCCTTGACTGTCAAACAGCACCTGCAAATGGAACAAATGAAACATATGTTTAGATTGATGACTAACAAAACAAGATAAATGAGTAGGCAAGAAAACATAAAATAGACATACTCAATGAAATTATCATATTCAATAGCCTTGATCTTCCCCCCAGTTTTATCAAACTTTAGCACCAGCAAGTCCAAGACTGTAGGCGAGACGGCGTATCCTAAGCTCAGGAGTGCCTCCCTCAGCTCTGGAGGGTCTATCTTACCGCTCCTGTCTCTATCATGCCTTTCAAAGATCGACTGTACAAAAAAGGAAAACAGTTACTCAAAAAATTAGCGAGGGAAGAAATGAATAAGGGTATTAGAGAAGTTGTTCTTTGAGTTTGTGTGTCCTTACCCTCCAGCTCTGTAGACTATAAAACAGAGATGTGAATTCCTTTGGACCTGTGAATTCAGACAGATACATCTATTCAATATGATTGATATAAATGCTGAATAGACAAGGGAAATTACAAATCTGAGTGTGCATGTACCAATGGAAGAAAAAATATAAACCAATGCCCTGGTACTCCAACCCCATTGCTGAGCAAGAACCTTCATCTAGTAAAAGCTAGGTTCAGCTTAGCCTAATAATGGATGAAAATAGTTGCTACTTTCTGGGGTTGTTGTACATATCTTGTACAACGGTAGCAAGTGTCAATCACGCTATGTACACAAAAGCATTTCTAGGGTTGTTATCTATAAGCATCAAAATGCAGATAATCCATATATGCGGACTATTACACTTGATATTATCCAGGTTTTCCAATCCTCTACTAACATGAATTAAGCACAAGGAAATCATCAAAATACTTCGTACCAATGCTTCCCACTAGATCAAGATTCAAAACACAAGTATCATTATCAATATAGATACTGCATTCTTGTTTACTAAAGAAGGCAAACAAAAAAAAAGCACTGTTCATGGATTAATAACTTGTAGAGATATTTTGCTTCACAATACTGTTGAATGAATGAAAATGTGTGAAAAACGGACAAGATCCAGTGATCTGGAGTAATATTTAAAAATTAATCGCAGAAAGATCTGCCTCAATCAAATCCCTAATTCCAATTCGAAATCCCAATTTGTCAATCATAAGTGAAAACAGGAACAAGAAATACAGGAAGGAAGAAAAGAAGAGATCAAGAGACGCACCGATCTTTCTTGAATTGGTGTTGGTGAAGAGATACATAAGCAGATGAACAGTCCTGAGGCTGAAGCTCTGATTATAGGAAGAAAGAGCCCTCTGCAACTCCTTATCATCGATCAAGCCGCTTCGGTCATTATCGGCCACCTGGAAGCACGCCATCACGCTAGGGTCAGTCCCCGGCGGGAAAGCCGACGGCACCAGCGAAGCGAACGGGCTCCCATACGGCGGCGGCGGCCCGCCGTACGGCTGGGCCATATGAGGCGCCGCCCCGTACGGCTGGGCCATGGGAGGCGCCGATCCTCCGTAGTGCGAATGGGAATAGTCGTCCTTCGGTGGCTTATCTGGCTTCCCGTGGGCCGATCCTCCGTAGTAAGACTGGGAGTAGCCGTCCTTGGGTGGCTTATCCGGCTTTTCAGGCGCCGATCCTCCATAATAGGGCTGCTGGGAGTAGCCGTCCTTGGGTGGCTTATCCGGATTGTGCGGCGCCGACGGTGCTCCGTAAGGCGGTTGCGCCCCGTAGGGAGAGTAGGGAGGTCCCGGCTGGTTTGGGGCGCCGTAGGGCTGGTTTGGGGCGCCGTATGGCTGGCCCGGCGAGCCACTGTAGCCGTAGCCGGGTTGGTGGTTGTGGGGATAACCTGACATGTTAGAGGATGCGGATCAAGTTGACAGAGAGAGGGGGATTTGGATCTGTTATCTTGAGGATGTATATATATGGAGTCCGATTAGCGCGTTGAGCAAAGAATCAGTCGAAACAAATATAGATAGTATCAAGTTGTCAACTCCACCTTCGACCACTTGGCGCGTTGAGGCCAAATTTACCCTTAATCAAAAGGAGGAAATTGCGTACGCGGCGAGATAACCACCTGCCCACCGCACCTGGTGACCAACAAGCTTCCACTTTCTATTTTCGTTGTCCCTTTTATTTGTCCATTTTTATTTTATAACTATATTTTTCACACTATACTAGTTGATGATCTGGGTCTTGCCCAGAAACCTTAAAATTATTTTTGTAATATATTGATTATATATGAATATTTGATTAATGATTTAATCGTTGTATATGTATTGACATCATATAGCCATGTAGTTGTCGTCCTTATTGAATGCGATTTTTAAGTAAATTAATTTAATTGAACACTGAATAATCTTTCAGTGTTCAATTAAATTAATAAAATAAATAGGTTAATGAATTAGATAATTAGTATGAAATGTATAATATAATGTATGCGTAAATTATAAATGTAATAAATTTATAATACTTGATCATGTTAAGTTCTGAAAGACTTCCTTATAAACAACATTAATAGTTGTACTCTGTGGTTGACCTGTAGAATCACATATTAAAATCTTCAACCCATTTTTTATAGTAACTCTAGATACTGCAACGTATAGCTGGCCATGAGTGAATACTGGTTTAGGAAGGTATATGCCTACTTGAGAAAGTGATTGTCCTTGGCTTTTGTTAATGGTCATATCAAAACAAACTATCAAAGGAAATTGCCTCCGTTGAAACCGGAACGGGTATCTAGTATCTGATGGTGTAAGCAACATTCGTGGTATAAGAACATGATCTCCAACTTTGATTCCAGAAATTATCCTTTCTTCGATGACATGATCTCCATCTTTGATTCCACTTGAAGCAACATTAATAATAATTTCTCATCTAGAACGAATTGCAGCAGAAAGAGATCTCCATATGAAGGCTTTTCCTGTTCCACCGTATCCATACAAAAAGAAAACTCCTCTACTATTTCCATCAACTGCTTGCATGATTTCATCGTACACACTTTTTTGTTCATGTGTAAATCTGGATATTAAAGCCTCATGTTCAACAACTAATTCATTTTTATCATATTGAAGCTCGTCTTGAATCATCTTATTGAGACCATCTACAACTAAGCTCTGATCACGCAAAGGCATAGATGGATAATTTTCTAGAGTTGCGCCATTTAATTTGTTTGTAGCATTTTTTCAATATCAGCTAGTGCATATATAATTTTGCAATTGTTCCTCACTTAGTCGTAAGTCTGTAAATACATTAATACAATAACAAATATTTTATAAGTTTGAAAGTTATGTTAGTGCTAATTAAAAATAACGAAACGTGGCATATGATTAATTTTTTAAACTAAAATAAAAAAAATGAGGTCTAATACACGTAAGTATATAGTATACATGTATTATTCATGTGGATTTTCATTTATCAAAATAGAATTGTTGCATTTTGTAAGAAAAAAATTTCGCTCACCTCTTCTTTAATGTTACTTACAAATCTCTAATTATTGTTAACTTTTTTAGCATATCTTTCCATCTCCGTATAAAATATAAGTTACAATAGTAAATATATATTGTAACCTTCCATCGGAAACATGTCATAATCTTTTTAATATATTCTAACATATTATTATTATAAAAATTAATTATTAAAAATAGATTATCACAAAAAATTATCTATAGATTGAGATATTTCCTTAAATAAGTACATTCTATGATTATCACAAAAAAATTTAATATTTTTTTTATCGGAGAATATAATTAATATTTTTTATCGGAGAATATAAATCAACTTAATATTCTCTTTAATAACCAAATAATCCAACTTGCACACTTATGGATATCTATATATCTTATATCTAGATATTGAAATTAATAATCATACCATAATTAAATATTAGAATATAATGTAATAATGAGTAGAGATAAAAACTTATCCATAGAATATAATGCAACAATAAGTAGAGATAAAAATTTATCCAAGCACATATAAAATTGATAAAAAAAATTATTAAATAAGTTGAGGGTATAAAATTGGAAATTTCATAAGGTGATTGAATTACATAATATATAATTGATTAAAAAAAGCATTATTAAAAATAGGTTGGTTGTAATATAAATTCATAATGACGAATTTGCCCAAAAGTGCTTCAAGTTTAAAAGATATATATTGATATATTGATTAACCCTACTCAATAGTATCATTTTTTACCCATTTTATCCAACTTTATCACTTTTTACATCCATTAAATTAAAATATCCTCATTTATTCTCATTTTTACCTCAATTATTCAACTTTTCATTTACCCATACTACTTTATATTCTTTTTAATAACCCTGAAATCCGTGCTTTTCGACAAACAAATGGGGACGGATGGAGTATTACACCAACTCAAAAATCCAAGTCAAGGTCGATTAACTTATTTATTCAATATAAGTTGGAGCTCTCCTCTGAGGAGTGGAGATCCGAGCTCAAAAAGTACATAATGTTAGAGATAAATAAGGGTAAATTATTATCTCTTTTATATTATATATGTTTTGTTTTTAGTTTATTTTGCCTCATACAGCTTGACAGCCCTTACGACCTTCTATCTTTTTAGCTTTATACGGCAACATCAAATTAAAATCTTGACCTATAAATAACATGTATAAATCAATGTAATATCATCAAGCAAATCATATCAGATTTCATAAGTTTTCTCCCAAATATCACAACATGTTATCAACACGAGAGTTTATCAAAACAAAATACCAACTGAGTGGCTAGATCTCTTGAAGGTAGTACATATTTTATACTGCTTTCAAATTTCTAAACCATAGTTTTATGGATCATTGTTTTTAATATATAGCTCAATGATATGAGAACTTGCATAAAAAAATTATTTTCTCATATGAAATGAAAGATTTTTGAGCATAAACCTTGTTACTTTATTAGATCCGAAAGGCTATTACAACAAGATCGGATTTTTCATTCAAGATCAAAATATAAACTCCTAGTTTACATCAAATCTAAACTAAAAAAACGATTTTACATACCTATTTTTCCGGATCTATTAAACCCTTTAAATTCGAGACATGTTGATCAAGAGGATTTTATATAGATAAGTATAGTACATATGCTAGCTTCAAGGAAAAATCGGTCGGAGTGAGACATGTTGATCAAAGTAGAAAACGATGAGGAGGAGGAAGATGAATAGAGGGAGTCGAGAGGATAAGAAGAGAGTAGACAAGAATATATGGAGAAAATATAAAGAAGAAAAAGAGTGATTATGGGGTGGAGAACGAAAGAATGGGATAAATAGATGAAAGATTAAAATACATATAAGGATTTATAGGGGATATTTATTAAGAACCTTCTCCTTTGATTACAAATATGCTTGACTTTCTTCTTTTTCATGCATCTTGAAAATACAATATTCTTCATGTAAGTAAAAAAAATCTGATAGAAGAAGTATAAAAGAAAGTGTTTGAAAAATAGAGAGTTTTTGTAATATGAAGTTCTTTGTTCTTCTAATAGACAACCTTTCACATTTGAGATATTTGATCTAAATACTACTAGACTACTATTTGAGTTTTAGTTTACTTGTCTTAGTGAATAAACTTCCTTCAAACTTGCAAACTTGACAAGACAAATAAGATATTTTAATATCCAGACTACTTTGGATATACATTGATCAATTATATCCTTACGTGCATATGTAAATAGAACTAGGTGAATTAAAGTTCTGACATTTAGATACTGAAATTTCTTTTCTCCAATAAATTATTGTACACGTGTTCAACTAAAAAAAAGGGGTGTTTCTAAATGGCACCCACTCTACCCAACACCCACCCTACCCCTTATTACATATAAATAAAGTTTTATTACAATTAACAAAACTTAACACTCTCATTTTCACCCTCATCTTCTCCTCCTCTCTCTCTTACCAAAACCTCATTCCATACAAGATTCAAGGTGTTTGAAGGCTCAAAATCAAGCTTTGAGTGTATTAATCTCCACAAAATTCACTCCTACAAGCAATCATGGTAAGTTTCATCTATAAATTCACCCAATTTTAATTCCATTGAACTTTTAGATCTAGGTTTTCAAAGAAATTTATGTTTTACTTTAAAATTATTCAAAGTAGGTTTTATATTAAAGATTTGAACCAATTTTGAAAGATAAAAACGATTTATGCAAAGATTTAATGATCAGAGGTAAAAAAGGGTGAAAATGATGGTGGTTGTCGGGGGCTGTTGCGGCCGAGTGCGAGCTTGAAGATGACATGGCCGTGACAGCCAGGACGGCCATGAGGCCGTAACGAACAAAACATCCATGGCCGTCACGACCATGGTACGCACAGCCGTTACGGTTGATTGCGTCTCAGTCGTAACGACCATGCCCAACTGCTAGGTGCTTTTGATTGTATTCGAGACTGAATACTTTCGATTCATATTTCAGATGTCGAGGTGCTTAGAGACTGGTTTAGAGACTCGATCAGCTTGTTATCGATGTCGTCAGGGGCGAAGTGAGTAGATAGCATCGATTCCATTGGCCCTAGAAGTTCCGGAGGTTTCGGTGGCCCATGTGGCCCGATGGCCCACGAGGTTCAATAGTTTGCGGTGGCACCCTATAACTTTAGATGGGGGATCGCCGGATTGTGTTCAAATCATTGTAGTTCGACACGAGGAGCAACTCACAACCATGTTTCGCTGGGGATCCGACACCTACGATCCATACTCCTGTTGTACCGAGTACTTGAGTCCTGACACCAAGTTCTCGGTGTGGATGGGGAGCCGACAAGTGAGGCGCTACGCCAGCTCCGACTAGAGGTTCTAGACGTAGGAGACAACTCCGTCCAGGTGAGTGTCAGATCGTGCCATTGCTCACCCATCTTGCACCAAGAGGCCTAGAAATCTCGGATTTGCTATATGGCTTCGAGGAGCATGTAGCCCACCATGTCTACGTTGGCACCATAAGTCAATTATTTATAATATATGATAAATATGTGTAACATTTATGTTTGATTTTGTAACACCCCTATTTTGCAACGATGAGTATTACCACCAGTGACCTCAGATTTTACCGTTCAAAGTTACCCAAGACTTTATAAGGTATTTAACTTAAATAAAATGCGGAAATTCAAAGATAATACATGATATTAAAGGTGTTGAAACATGAGACTTTTGTCATTACATCTTAAAATGTTTCAAAACGACATAATACAATAGAGTTTAAGCAGCATAATTAATAAGACATTATTCTTGCAAAGCATATCAAAACCAAAATACGAGAGAAAACAACTTCAAGAATGACCCGTCCTTTCTTCCTTCATCTTCTGATTCTTCGTCTTTAAACTTTCGAGAGAAGTTTCCTAGAGTCTGGCATTTGTCGCGAAGGGCGACAAATACCAAGCAAAAATGCGGAAAATAGCGGAATTTGTCTAAGGAGACTAAGCAAGTGAGAATGGAAATTCTCAAGGGTAATATGGTAATTTTAATATTTCATCAAAGAGATATAGGCGAGAGGTACTTGAGAGTTATAATCTTTATGTGGAGCTTAAGGACGGAAATGAGTCGATCTCGAAGTGAGATAACTTTGATATGAAAAGAAAGAACTACGAGATTGTAGATCCTTTTAGAGTACAAATAATGTTGGGAACGTTTTAATTACACAACAAGTTTTAGAAGCCTCTCACGCCCTTTTCAGACACCAACCAACCTCATCATATTCGGTGCTCTAGATCGGGGATGGTGGCCCGAAGGCGCTTAAGTAACATGTAACATCCCCGACCAAAGTGCATACGTCATTTTGCATTCATATAAAATTGATAGTATATGCATAGTATATTGGCATGATATATAGTGAGTTTTTAAAAGTAATATTTATTTTCGAATTAAATTTATTATATTTTAAAAAGTTTTTAAGTAAAAATTAATTATTAATTATTTCAGGGTAAAGTTTGTAGTAAAGAAGATTTGAGGGTAAAAACTGCAATTTATGAAAAGTTTGGCCGACTTAATATTGAAACCGACTTTGCTCAATTGCTTTATATATCTTGTGGTTGTTCAATTGAAGTTACGTAAGAAATCCAAAAAAAGAGAGAGGGGGAGAAAAGTGAGAGAGAGAGAAAAAGTTGAATTTGAAAGATTTCGGTTGTTTTATTTTGGATCTGGTACAAGATCTGTTCAATCGGGTTTTAATCTTGAAGTACAAGCTTGATTTGGTAAGTTTTTAATTAGTTATTGGTTTATCTGGATTTTTCTAATTTTTCCAGATCTAGATCTACAGTTGCTTTTGATTCGAAAATCAGTCGATTTATAGTTCTGAGAGGGTGTTTTCGATATCGGATTTATATTCGGTAAAAGATTTCAGAGTATTTTTAGGGTTTTTCTTGTAAGGATATTAGGGAGACCCTTGATCAAGTTTTTCAGAAAGGTTTGAACTAGAAAAATGTTCCTTTATATATATAGTTTATCGTTGTCAAGTTTTAAAGGATTTAGAATTATACACAAGAAGTTATAATGCATTCTGGCATTTCATTGCATTTGGGGTTAGAGTTTGTAAGAGTAAATAGCCTAATTTGCATTGGGTTATATATAGGAGCACAAGCAATAGATCATGGTCAAAGAGAAAGGGAAGAGATATAGTATCTGTCTTGAACAGGTGAGTATAGACCGGAGATTCAATCCTATGTGCTATATGTGAAATATGAATATATGGATATATGCTCTATATGTGGTATATGGATATATGTGATATATGTGCTATATGAGCTATATGGATATATGTGGTATATGGATTATATGGATATATGTGTTTTATATGATAGCTTTGAAATTTCCAGAGTTGTTTGCACAGAAAGTATGTTAACAGATGGCATATGATATATGGTTACATGATGCACTTGATTGCATAGCATATTGCAATGAGATTAAAAGGACTTCTGACTGTCTTGCCCTGAATTTGTATCACAGGACCTACGGGTCATACAAGATCTTCGGATCATACAGGATCTTCGGATCAATACAGGATCTACGGATCATACAGGACCTACAGGTCATAATTCTTACAGGGACCATAAGAGTCCATATACAGTAAACCCGGGGCAGATTCAGGCTTGAACAGTTCACAGAATAATGAATCGGATACATCAGCATTTGGATTTGCATAGTAAATTCATATATGACATATATAATATGTATGAATATGTATAGTGACCAATTGTTTGGCTTTGTGTGAAATAATTGATGATGGTTTATATTCACTGAGTATGCGACTCACGTAAATCGCAAAATAATTTTTCAGGTTCAGCTAGAACTTACTGGCATGTGTCTCTTTTAGAGGTCACATTCATATAGGTCGGCCGACTGAAACTCAATGCAACCTTCTCCTCCTCATTTTGCATCTTAGACATATGGCTTGTAATATAAGTTAGAGTGACAGATGTTTTAGTATGAGAAGTAATGACATAGAATTATGTGTGTGTGTGTGCGCAACCTTTTATGGTTGTTACTTTCTGCTTTGTGCTTACGTGAATAGTTGGTATATGTGAATTATCTCTTTATATAAGAGATAAGTTTTTATTAAGGATACATCATAGGGAGTAAGGGTGTCACATAACAAACCCACCTTAACAAGCCCGAATAAGCATTCAGATTGAAAAGACAATCATCGAAAAGACGAGAGCCGGGTTGGTCTTCCAAGTTGTACTAATCCAACCTGGTTCATTTTAATTAATGTGCACTAGCTAGACCTCTCAATCGGGTCGGGTCGGGCGGGTTCGGGTTGAGTCGGGTTCGGGTCGTTACGGATCACGGGTTAAACCGGGTCAGGTCGATGCGGGTTTTCGGGCTGGTCGGGTTGACCAGCGGGTCAAAAACATTGAATTTTTTATGATTATTAAAAAAGTTTTTTATTAAATAATAATATTTTATTTTAATATATTATTTTATGTATTTTAATAATAAAATATATTATATTTTTTAAAATAAATTTTATATATTTAATAAATATACTAAATCGGTCAACCCAACGGGTTTCGCGTTTCAACCCAACGGGTTTCGGGTCTATCGAGTTTCGGTTCACTTCGGGTTTCGGGTTCAAATTTTCGGGTCTTGAGCCTAAAATTTTCGGGCGGTTCGGGTCGGGTTTGCGGGTCGGGTCAGATTTTGACAGCTCTAGCACTAGCACTTATCTTTATTACATAAAACGTTTCATATCATTTATGACTTTTAAGGGTGTGGAGGCTATGAAAGAGCCGAGTCCACTTAAAGGAACGGAATTCCGACACCTAGCTAGGGTGTAACATCCCTCCAACGAATAGGAGCGGATATAGATCATGATTCTTAAGTTGCGGGAAGAGAGGGTGTAACGCCGTACCACTCGACATATTATAGAGAGATGTTTGGGGCCAAACCCGCATCCCTTATTATATATTAATTCCATAACGAATCTCAAAAAGAGATTTAAACAAGCAAGGCCACACAAACAAGCCTAAAAATATTTCTATTAATAGTAATAATAATAATAACGATAACAAGAGGTCGTTATTTCTAACAATCGATATTTCCTATATTTATTTATTTTAACACACAAGTTCCCAACATAGAGAAGTTTAACGGAATTGAAATATCTAAAGTTTCAATGAGAATATCCACTTGCCTTGAATTTTGTTCGATCTTTCACCAGGCTCGGAAATTTAGAATGACTTAGTGAACTCGAAAGCTTTGACCTAACAATTCGAGATAATATAAAGAAACGAATTTATATTAAAATTCTTATTTGATTTCTTATACAACCTTTTCTTATTTTCTTTCTTTAAGAGAAAGTATTTTATCCTGAATTATTTATTTTAATAATTTAGGTAGGAGATCCGAATAATAATATTCCTTTATTATTATTTTTAAAGTGAAGTCTTAATTAATTTTTATAAAAATTATACTCAAGTAGATGGGCATGCAAAAATGAATTTAATCACATAAATTCCTTTTTAATACCCTCGTGCAATATTTAGTCCATTTAAATAAAAAAATATTATATATATGTAAAAATTATTTTTATAATGAAATATAAAATAATATACGAGTCGGAAAATTATACCGAGAGTTAAAGGGGGCGGAATGGCTCGGTTGGACAGAGGAGGAGGCGGCGAGGCTCCGGCAAGAGGCGACAGGTGCGCGCGACGGCTGGCGTCGAGGGGCGGTGGTCCGACGGCTTCTTCGGTCGGCCAAGGTAGGAGGAAGAAGGAGTTTTTGTGGATTTTTTTATGGAAAATAATAAGAAATTAAAGGCAAAATAAAATCTGAAAATTAACTTTGATCTTGAGTGAATTTGGAGGAGGAAGAATAGAGAAATGGTGTGTCTTCTCCTCTAGAACCCACCTCTATTTATAGTGGAAGGAAATATGTATTCAATCCACCACCATGGCTAATGACCTCTCATGGAGAAGGAGGTCCTCCATGAATGGTTGAAGGTGTGTTTGTTTGCCATGGGTGGAGAGGTTTGATTGGAGAAGGGAGGTGGAGAGGAAGAAAGATTGGGGAAGAAAGGAGGTGGAGAGGAAGAGATTGATCTTATGTCAAATCAAAATCCCATCATGGGAGCTTCTTGCAAGAAGGATGGAAAGAAAGAAATAAAGGATTTTTTATTTATTTTAATGACAAGAAAGTCTTGATAGCATAGCGGAATTGAGGAGTGTTTGTTATGTGGAAAGTGCAAGAGGTCATGGGTTTAAGTCCCACCTCTCGCATTTTTCTTTTGCCCACATTCCTTTACCTTTTTATTTAAAACTTAATTTAACGGAAATTAAATCAAAATATTGTTTATAATTAATTATTTAAATTTTTATTTGCTATCAAATTAAATTTTTAACCAAGTTTATTATTATATTATGGAAAATCATAATAAATAATAATCTTGTTATTTTAGAGAAATAATTAAATTAATAAAATAACTGTTTCTTTTTATATAGAAATAGAGTCTAATCGGCTATTACACATTTTGAAATTAAAATATCTTATTACATTATTGTATTACAAGAGCGTCTTCTCCCACTGAAGTTTCGTACCGACATACACAACTTATAGAGTGGCCACAAACGGGAGATGGTGACTGGCTTGATATTGTCAAGGATAGCAGGCTTCCCCATCTGCAACGCAATATGCACCAACATGTTCATAGTGGCCTTATAAAGGCATTCATTGAGAGATGGCGTCCAAAGATGAGTTCTTTCCATATGCCATGGGGTGAGATGGCGATTACGCTGCATGATGTGGCGCTCATCCTCGACCTTAGGATCGACGGGGATGCAGTTGTGCCAAATGGAGCTGGTGGAGGTTCTCTTATTTCCCGATTCAAAGAGTTCTTTGAGATGGATGATGTTTGGATGAGTCGGCCACATTACGATAATGCTCGGGGTTGCACATGCACATCTACAAGAGTATTGCATGGACCCGACTAAGGACCATGATCCTGACACTGTATGTAGCTTCTAGGTTTCTATTGTATTTGATAGGGTCGACAATTTGTCCTGAAAAGTCTCAGCATCGGATCCCTATCACATACTTGAATCTTGTACGAGATCACGATGCGGTACAGAGCATGTCTTGGGCTTCAGCCGCACTAACCCATCTATATAGGAGCATGTCTTGATGGCATCCTGGATCTCTGGTGAGTGCACGAGGGTTAGGGCTAGAGTGGTTTCTGTGTGTTACACGCTATTACAGGTAATTGATCGAACCTAATTTTTTTTGTTTTTCTTATTTTGGCTAATATTATCCGCTGCACTTGTTCATAATGTTTTTTGTATAGTCTTGGATCTTTATGTACTTTCCAGCATTTCGCCATGTCGTGATTGCTGAGGAGGTATAATTTGGGATAATTTGCCTTTGTTATGTACTTATTTTTAGCTAACAATTATTTTGTTATATATGCAGCGCGTGCAGTAGGCGTTAGGTTATCTTTCACAATGGGCGACATATGTAGGTGTGCACCCACCAGAGATTCAAGATGCCATCAAGAGATCTATACATGTCATGGGAGGACAGGTGCCTGGATATGGCAATGTAGATCATGTGGAGGATGATGACGAGGATATGTAGTTCTGATGATTATGGATTTCTATTTTGATTATGTAGTTGTGATGATTATGCTCGGATATGCATTTCTATTTTGATTATTTAGTTCTGATTATATATGATTATGATTATGCTTGGATATGGATTTCTATTTTGATTATGTAGGATTATGATTATCCTCGAATATGGTTGATAAACTAAGTAGAAAGTAGATACTTCAAAGTAGTATTACACCTTCAGGTCGTACTTGGAAGCGAACTAATTGAAAGAAACTAGGTCCATTAAAATGGGGTGATCATCCTTGGGAGCAAATCTGTATTTGTTGAATCGTTGGAGCAACTGACGATGAATGCTAAATGCGGCGATGACATAATTATTTTTCCACATGGGAACTACAAGTGGCAGTGACTAATCATCAAGGAAGAACACCTACAAATTGAATTTGAAATGTACATACCTATTTGTTGTGCTACATTGAAAGTTTCAAACCGTATCTGTCCAAGCTGAAACAATTCTAGTCTTATACGACTCAAGCCACTTGCTTCTTACATATCGAACGAGATTTTTCTGACCACCCACTTTGCCTCAAATTTAGCCAACTCTCTATTGTACCGCTCCACACTTGTTACCCTAAACATTGCTCTGTAATCATGGGCGGAACATGTTGCAATTGTGGGATTCTTGGTTACACTCTTTGCCCTTCCTTCGATTTTCATTAGAATGTGAAACCTATAGAGGAGGTGTTTCGAACTTGGAAATAAGGCATATAATGCATTTATCAAAGCCTTCTCTATGTCTGTCACCATACAAGGGGGCGTCCTTTGCACACTTTCACAAAGATTTACAAGTTGTTGCGCAGTCCAAGTGTAGTTTTCTTCTCACTCATGGGCCAAGAATGCACCCGCCACAGTATAGTTCTTCCATGTGGATGTGAAGCCGACAATTTCTAAGAAGGGCAAGTTGTACCTGCATGAAATGCATTCGTGAGACCTTAAACTTAAAAAGTAAAGAGTAAATTGTCGAATTTTCACATTACTTACTTGTTTGTGTTGTATGTGGAATCCAACAGTAAAACATAGGGAAACACCTTGAGAAGAGATATCAAATCAGGACTGGCAAAGAACAAATTTGTAATCCTGTTCGTCTTCTCATCTTCCAAGTGTCTCACAAAGTACTTATTCTTCCTAGCTTTATGGAAGAATTCTTGGACCATTGTTCTACCTTCCATTAGTTCAGCACGTAGACTATATTGTCCATTGTACACTTGCCTCTTGCTGGTGTAGTTCAACGGAAATTCAGTCAATGTACATGCAACATGGTTTGTTGTACAATTGCTACGTGTCATCATCTTCAAAACATCTTTCTTCTCCGGTGTGAGCCTTCCGGCCAGTGGGTGGCCATACAAACTAGATCCAATCTTATAGTTGTGAATAGCATAAACAACAACAATCTTCCATGCTCCTCCAAACTGCTGTTGACACTTCAATCTAAATCGACATCCACATTTCTTGTTTTAGCACCTTTTGCGAACTGAATTATTCACACTTTTCGATGGGGTGTGCTTGCCCTCTCTCTCACAAGGTAGCCATGTCTTTCCAAGATGAGTCATATCTGACTTTCTATCCCGACCTATTATTATGCACATGTTATTTTGAATACCGACCTCTTTAACCCAAGAAATGGCCTACTCTCGGGTATCAAATGCTGTATCGGTGGTAAACAAATGCGATTAATCTTCCGACACCTCCTCTAGGACCTCATCTATGTGATTTGCAAACTGCAGATGAATACTAAGAGGTGGGAAACCAAACATGGCCGTTGTATATTGTACTTGCTCTGTCGGCAATGGTACACGATTTGGAAATCTGAACATGGTTGGGTATGTCTGTACTTGCTCTATCGACATGGTGCACGAGGTGGAAATCCGAACATGACTAGAGTATATTGTGCTTGCCACGACTGTACTGGTATAAAACTCGGGAATTCAACCATGCTCGGTGTAGGATGATATTTCCCCGATGACAATGGTACATGAGTTGGGAATCCGACGACCGGTGTACTCTATACATAATTCGGAAATCCAAACATGGTTGTTGTATTCGCCAGATTTTGATGCGTACTCTCTGTAACATCCCCGACCAAAGTGCATACGTCATTTTGCATTCATATAATATTAATAGCATATGCATAGCATAGTGGCATGATATATAGTGCATTTTTTTAAATGTAATATTTATTTTCTAATTAAGTTTATTATATTTTAAAAAGTATTTAACTAAAAATTAATTAATAATTATTTCAGGGTAAAGTTTGTAGTAAACGAGATTTTAGGGTAAAAAGTGAGTTTTCTTAAAATTTAGCCGACTTCCTCGTCGCTTTGCTTTATAATTGTGTGGGATGATGATTTTTCATCATTAAGAACCTACGAAAACAAAAAAAAACAAGAGAGAGGGGAGGTCGAGAGAAAGAAATTAGGCCCGAAGAATTTCGGTGTTTTGGAGTTTGGTTGTTTTTGTTGGATCTGATACAAGATTTCTTCTATTGGATTTTAATCTTGAAGTATAAGCGTGGTTTGATAAGTTTTTAATTAGTTAATGGTTTATCTGGATTGTACTGATTTTTCCAGATCTAGATCTATAGTTGCTTTTGATTGAGAAATCAGTTGATCTATAGTTTTCAAAGGGTGTTTTCGATATTGGATTTATATTCGGTAAAGGATTTTAGAGTAATTTTAGGGTTTCGTTTTGTAAGGATATTAGGGAGCCCTTTGATCATGTTTTTCAGAAAGGTTTGAACTAGAAAAATGTTCTTGTATAAATATAGTTTATTGTTGTCAAGTTTTAAAGGATTTGAAATTATGCACAAGAAGTTATAATGCATACTGGCATTTCATTGCATTTAAGGTTAGAGTTTGTAAGAGTAATAGCCTAATTTTGCATTGGGTTACATATAGGAGCACCAATCATAGATCGTGGTCAAGAACAAGGGGGAGAGATATAGTATTTGTCCTAAACAAGTGAGTATAGATCAAAGATTAAACCCTATGTGCTATATGGATATATGTGCTATATGAATTATATGGATATATGTGCTATATGGATTATATGGACATATGTGTTATATGTGATAGCTCTGAAATTTCCAGAGTTGTTTGCACAGAAAGTAGGTTAGCAGATGACATATGATATATGATTACAGGATGCACTTGATTACATAGCATTTTGCATTGAGATTTAAAAGGACTTGTGACTGTCTCACCTTGAATTTGTATTACAGGACCTACGGGTCATACAGGATCTACGGATCATACAGGACCCATGGGTCACATTCAGGAGATCTTCGGATTTCTTTGCTAAAGGGACCATAAGAGTCCATATACAGTAAACCCGGGGCAGATTCAGGCTTGTACAGTTCACAGAAAAATAAATCGGGTACATCAGCATTTGTATTTGCATAGTAAATTCATATATGATATATATAATATGAATGAATATGTATATTGACCAATTGCTTGGCTTTGTGTGAAATAATGGATGATGGTTTATATTCACTAAGTATGCGACTCACGTAAATCGCAAAATAATTTTTCAGGTTCAGCTAAAACTTATTGGCATGTGTCTCTTTTAGAGGTCACATTCATACAGGTCGGCCGGCTGAAGCTCAATGCAACCTTCCCCTCCTCATTTTGCATCTTAGACATATGGGTTGTATTAGAAGTTAGAGTAATAGATGTATTAGTATAAGAAGTAACTACCTATATGTGTGTGTGTGTGCAACCTTATATGGTTGTTAATTTCTACTTTGTGCTTATGTGGATAGTTGCTTATATGTGAATTATCTGTTGATATAAAATAAGAAGTTAGTACGAAGTATACGTCAAAGAGTATAAGGGTGTCACAACGAGTTTTTGGTATAAGAGCAGGGATATGATTCTTTAGGGGCATTCTGCATTCATAAGCATATGTAATTGACATTAGAGTTGAATTTAATTGAATAGGGACATGGAAATGCATGATCATGATGCACAAAGGAGAGAAGGTTCAGTCGTGCCACATCATTCTATTGGAGCATCTCATACAGTGCCACATGAGCATACATCTCGTACACATGTACCAATAGAACAGGAAGTACAAGGACCAACTATGGGGTCTAGATGAAGGAATTTCAAAGAGCTTCGTAAGTTAGGAGCAGTTGATTTCTATGGGACTACAGATCCTGTAGAGGCTGAGACATGGCTGAAGAGAACAGAGAGAGTATTTGGTATGATGAGATGCACAAAAGAGGAAAGGTTTGATTTCTCAGTATCACTTCTACAGGGGGATGCTTTTGACTGGTGGGAAACTGTTTCACAATGGGAAGATTTTCTCACTATTTTCAAAGATAAGTATATGCCAGAGGTATATCGAGATGCAAAGCAGAATGAGTTTTTATCTCTTAAGCAAGGAAATATGTATGTGGCTGAGTATGAAGTTAAGTTTACCCAACTATCGCATTATGCAACTGCCAATGTGGCAACAGAGAGAGATAGATGCAAGCGTTTTGAGGATGGATTGTCCTATAATATCCGGAGTAAGATTACGCCATGAGATCTTCTTACTTTTACAAATTTGCGTACTGCAGCAATTAGAGCACTGATATTGTTAAAGGAAAGACAAACATTCTTCCAAAAATAAAAGAGGGAATCATCAATTCATATGGGTGAGCCAAGTGGAAGGCCATCTAAGCGTCAGAGTTTTTCCTCTCCAACACCAACATTTGGCAGAGGTGGCTTAAATAGTCAAAGAGGTGGACACACCTCGACTTTTAGACGCGGTGGTGATAGAGGACCTGGGATGACAGTACATACACGACCTATGTGTACTTATTGTGGTCGATCTCATATGGGAGAGTGTCGATTATTAACTGGAGGGTGTTTTAGTTGTGGACAACAAGGGAACTTTTACAAAGAATATCCAGTTAGATCGAGAACTAGAGGAGCAGTATCTGAAACAACGGTACAAAATGTTCAATCAAAAGAACCGGTATGGAGTTATGGTAGAGGTTGTGGAAGAGGTCAAAAGATGAATAACATGATGTTCGTATTTTTAGTATAGTTTTTAGTATATTTTCTTAGTTTATTAGGCTTAGTTTTGATAGTTTAGGATTAGTTTTATGTGTTTTTGGATAGTTTTGCATATTTTTATGAAAAGTATGGAAGCTACTCTATTTTGTGTGTTTTTGTAGGTTTTAGCAAGGAAAAGGTGCTATATGGAGCTGAATTTGGAGCGCTACAGTGAAAGACAGAGGAATACAAGATTGAAGAAGTCGGAGTTCGAGTTTTATGAGATGAAGTGTGGAAGAAACCAAGCCCAGGCTCGTTAACGAGGCTGCAAGGGCTCGTTAACGAGGCCACGAGATAGAGATTTCGAGAGTTGACTTCGTGACTCACCGATTCTGTGCGGGAATTTATTTCCGTGTCGGTAGAGTATCTTTTTATGATTTTAGGGTTATTATATTATGTATTTTAGGTCTTGTTATCTTTTTAGATTTTATTGTTATCTTTTTAGATTTTATTTCTATCTTTTTAGGAAAGTTTTTATCTTCTAGCCTTATTTCTTTCTAGCTTTATTAGAATAAATAGCCCTCTTGTTTAGCCTAGAAGAGGGGGGATTTTAGAGAGAGATCGACGAAGAGAGGAGGAAGAGCCGAGAGAGAAGAGAGAGAGGATCGGAATCGAGATCGAGGCTCGGTGGACGAGAGTTATCGGGTTCGTTAATCGTTATTTTGGTTCGGTGCTTTGTATTTTTCGGTTTCTTCTGAATTTCTGTAAGACGATATTTTTCTTATTAATTTGAGTAGTGATTTGTTTTCTATGATTTCTTTTGTTGAATTTATTTATTTCATAATTATGATTAGTGAGTAGTCTTCTTTTCTAGGGTCGGGGTTAAGCCCGGCATAGTTATGCATGTTTGGTGAGTAAGATTGTGTGTTGAATGCCTTTTATCTATTATTAAGATTGTTTGTTGTGATTATACCGAGATGAAAGTTGAGGTAATTTGAGTTGATTGACTTGATTGAAAGAGAAAGTCGGTAACTTGAAGGTTGATATTGTTTGAATACGAAAGTTTCAAGCTTTAGATCCAAAACAAGCAATTGAGTGAATTAGGTTACGAAAGTAGGTTAATTTACTTGATATTCAACGAAAGTTGATAAATTTATCTGTTTAAAGGCATGATCTCATCTTCTTACGAGTTTATATGCATGACTATGTTGTGGTGTCCCTAGTCCTAGATCTTTGTTTTTATTTGAATTTTCTCAAGAAATATTCGTTACTGAGTTCCTAGCCTCGGTACCGAACTGGTTTAGGTCGTTATTTTTGGTCTTTTGTTTACGGTGGTTCGTTAACGACCCTGACAACGTCGTTAACCAGGCTGCTTGTGAGTATTTTGCTTGCTTTTGTTTGATTTTTAGTAGTCGATAGACAAACAACCTTGCTTCTCGTGGAACGATCCTGACTCCCCTATACTCAGCGGGGTCTTGACTATAAATTTATTTGTTGTCCTGAGTGAAAGCCCGTCAACAAATTGGCGCCGTTGCCGGGGAAGCAACATGTTTGTTTGTTTATCTGTGGGTTCGGGAATAGCCCGACCCCGTTTTTGTTTTAATTTTTGTTTTCTTTGTCTGTTTTTCTCAGCGCATGCCGGTAGGACGTCGAAGGCTTGAGTTTGACAAAACCGGTTATTACTCAGAACCTGAATGTTCCCTGCACCGTCGACGCCGAGAGAACCGAGCCATGGCCACAGCTGAAGAGATGGCTCGTCAATTGGAGATCCTCCAAAACCAGATGGAGGCGTTGAAAACCGAGAAGGAAGGCGCTGCTGCCGAAGTTGAGCGTCAACGAGCTAACAATGCTCGCCTACAGGAGGAACTGTACGCCTATCCGAGGAATGCCAAACAGTATATGCATCCAGAACTGAGGGTGCCAGAGTCCCCAATCGTGCTTCCAGAGATAGAGAAAGCTTTTGCGATCAAGTTTCAATTTATATCCTTAATTAAACGGGCTCAGTTTGAAGGGAAACCTACTGAGTGCCCTATGGAGCATATTAGAAATTTTCTTGATTTATGTGACACCATAGCTGCTGAAGGTGTCTCACTTGAATATGTTCTGTTAAAAGCTTTCAGGTGGTCTCTAACTGGAAAGGCCCTGAGCTGGTTGGAGAGCCTACCTCCTAAGTCTATCAGGACTTGGAAGAACTTGTATGATCAATTTCTTACAAAATTCTTCCCGCCTGCCAAGACGATGGAGTTGAGGAAACGCATCACCTCCTATCACCAGTTGCCTAATGAAACCTTTGTTGAAACATGGGAAAGATTCAAAGAGATGCTTAGACAGTGCCCCACTCATGGGCAACCTTTATATGTTCTGCAAGAAATCTTTTTCCAGGGTATCAACGCAGAGACCAAGAACCGCATTAACACGCATACAGCGTGCGGTTTTATAGAGATGGATCCTACGGCTGCATGGGAATTGCTGGATAAGCTGTCCAATTATGATGCCATGTATGGAACCCAGCAGACCCCCCAACCGCAGAAACGTCTCTATGTGCCCAACCGAGAAGATGTTGACCCAGAAGTCAAAAATCAGTTTCTACAAGACGAGGTCAACCGCTTGAAGAAGCAGGCAAGTTTTCTGAAATCCTCTCAATCTTGTCAAGAGTGTGGTTCTTCTGCCCATAGTACTTCTGCTTACACTAATATAGAGCAGGTAAGAGCCGCTGAGACAATTGCTGAAATGAATTACATGAGAGGACCATACAGGAACCAGCCTAGCAATTTTGACAGGTCAAATAACTATCAGACGTTGGGCAATCAGAATCCAAATCCAAGCTATGCAGCGCCTCCACCAGATAGACAACCTGCACCTTATCGACCTCCAGGCCATCAGGAGCCACCATCTTGGGTACAAGGGTTACAGGATAGCATCAATGGGGTCCACAATAAGGTCAATGAAGTTCAAGCTAACCTTAACCACCAGAATAAAAGATGGGGAGAGTTCGATGTATGGAAGAAGAATGTAGATTCTCAACTAGGGAACCTTGCTGCACAAATTCCGAGACCACAAGGGCAACTTCCGGGCCGTCCCGAAGAAAACCCTAAAGGACAAATAGCAGCAGTACACCTTAGGAGCGGAAAGACATTACCGGAGCGAGTCCAAGCTGAGGACAAGAAGGAAGAGGACACCACGGTTACCCTCGGTAACGAGCCAGCGAGGGCAATTACCGAACCAATGTACCGTGATGACGAGGCTCCAAGGGTACCTAACGACCCTACCCTAGGTAAGTTTTCTAATCCGAGCCTTCCTCTCAATTCCAGGGCAGTTAACAACCCTAGCAGGGTCGGTAATGACCCGCCGAGCATACCTGACGACCCTAGTGTCGACCCGGTAGCATCACCCCTCGATCCTAACTTGGTTCCGAGGATGGTGAAATCTCTTCCATTTCCCACTAAGAAATCTATGGACTCTACTGAGAGTAAGTTCAAGCGTTTCGTAAAGATTCTTCAAGGCATTAATATTTCCATCCCATTCGCTGAGGCCCTAAGCAAAATGCCGGCTTACACAAAATTCTTGAAAGATATTCTTAGCAGGAAAAGATCCATTACAGAGCTACAGGATGAAGTCAGATCTATAGCTTTACCAGAAAAGCTAGGAGATCCAGGGAGGTTTGCAATAACGATCGGCATAGGCGACCACAAGTTCAAAGCTTTATGTGATCTGGGAGCCAGTGCTAGTTTACTCCTTCTCTCGATCTGGTCCAAAGCTAATATGGGACCACTAGAGCCGGTAGATATGAATCTGTACATGGCAGATGGATCATGTGTCAAGGCCACAGGAGTCGTGGACGACTATCCTATTCAAGTCGGGAAATTCTTTATACCGAATGATTTCATCGTCCTCGATATGCCTGAAGACCCTCATGTTCCCATAATTCTCGGCAGACCATTCTTAGCCACAGCAGGTGCAAGAGTCGATGTGCGGAAAGGACTCCTCACTTTTGATATTGGAGAGGAACGAGTGGAATTCAGCTTGGATCAGAATGCCAACGACCCAACTGCGGTCGCACAAATCGAGTTGACTCAACCAGAACTCGACATAGCTGGCCCTACCGAGCCTCCCTCAAATACCAAAACAGGAGAAAATTTCATACGAGTCCCTACCAAACCACATTGGCCGACTACCAAGTCCCACGTGCAAGAATACAACCACGGTAAGTACTCTAACTATGAATCCGCTAAAGATGGTCATGACTATTCTTTATCTTTTTTTCCTACACCATGCCCCATCATATGCACTACAGAGGAGTCCAAACCACCTTGGTTTTCGGATTTCACTAACCATCATGTAGGAATACCGAGCATATTGATAGAAGAAAAGGGACCTAATTTAGTAACTCAAACACATAAAAGCTGCAAAGCTAAGTATGGGGTACCTCAAGACCCCAACATCGCTACAAAAGAGCCACCTTGAGCTTAGGTAAGTACGTCGGGCTGACGACGTTAAAAATAGCGCTTACGGGAGGCAACTCGCTTTTTAGTATAGAATTAGTTTTCTTTTCTTTTCTTTTTAGAATCTTTTTCCTAGCTTTCTTTTGAGTTCTTTTTAGTAGTTTTTAGGATAGAAATTAGGATAAATTTAGAGCTAACAAGATACAGGAGAAGGGCTTGAAACTCATTCCAAGAGGCTACGGTGGCTCGTTAACGACCCACCCAGGGTCGTTAACGACCCGGTTCGATGACCCGATTCAGCAAAACGGGCAGGTAAGTTATTTTTAACCTAAATCTATCTTTTTCTACCCCTTGCCACCGTCCCCTTCTACCTCTTCCTATCCCTACCCTCTCCTATTTAAACCCTCTAACCCTAAAAAATTCTACACACAAATCTCTCAACTCCAAATCCCTCAAAACCTCCACCGAATCTCCACACCACCGATCGGAATCCTTCGCCCCACCGACCACCGAGAAGCCGTCGTTACCGAAGCCCGGAAACCCATTCTTCTCACCGACGAGATCCGAGCTCGTTAACCACCCAAATCCGACCTCTTGTTCTTCAATTTCTCAATTCTCCGGTATGATTTCTAAACCCTAACTCGAAATTGCATGATTCATGTTTTTTTTAGGGTAGAAATTTCATATCTTGAATTGAGTTCATAGAGAGGATTGGTTGATATGATTGGATTTTGCTCATGAAAATTTTATTATGCTTAGTAGTTCTTGGCCTAGGGAAGGATATTCATGTTAGATGTCTCATTGTGAAAAGTTGAATTAGAAAAGCATGAATTTTTCTTGTTCTAGAATTAAGATACAAACTTTGCATGTCAAAATTTCGGGTAAATTTAGCATGTTCGGGATGGGTAGTTGAGCAAGTATGGGGTGCATATATCCGATTGTGTGCCTAGTGAAGGAGTATAGAGGATTGCATGCTTGATTTTGGTTTGATTTCTTAAAGTTGAAAAATTCGGAATTCGGCGAACTGGCTCTCGGCAGCTCGTTAACGACCCACCCAGGCTCGTTAACGAACCTGCATATCCTCAAAGATCAATACCCAGTCCAGAATTGTAAACGACCCAATTGGGTAGTTAACGAATAATTTCGAGGATTATTTCGAGACCAAGTATGGGGTCTCTTGCCTAACCTAAACTTGAGTGGATCTTATCTTGGAAAATCATGATTGTTTTGTAGATCACATGGCAAGTTCCATCAGGCCCGCTACCCGAGCTCAGAAGAAGAGAAGGAACCAGAGGTCCCCATCTCCACCTCGCATGGACAATGTGATCTTGCGCACTCAAGGGCAAGCGGACCGATACAGAGCAATCATAGACAAGGACCACAACACTCGGTGGTTCTCAAAGACAAGTGCTAAGGCCATGGGGATTTACACGGATGTCAAGGAGGCCTTTGCTATTCTTGGTGTGCCTCACTTGCTGAAGAAGGAGACGGTACCACATTTTCCGGCCCTCACATCCGAGTTTTTGGCCACTCTAGAGACTAGTTTTCTGTCGAAGAATTCGGCGGGACGCATCCGGTTTAGGCTCGGTAATGTGAGCCGAGAGTATACCATGGCGGAGTTCAACGCTATCCTGGAGCTCCCAAATCCTTCTAGAGATTACAGTCTGAAAGACTATAGGGTGACTCGGACTTGGAGCTATATCACTGGGGAGGACCAATCCTCCACAGCAGCATTATCTGGGGCAAGCATCATCAACCCCATATTCAGAATCATTCTCCGAGTCCTAGCCGCTACATTTTGGCCGAAGAGAGAGCTGAACAGGCCAACAAGGACGGAAGTTGCTTGTCTCCGCACCATCCTTTTCGAGGAGCCCGACCCTTTGAATTTGGGGTATGAATGGCTCTACTACATAGAGAAATCAACCAAGTCCAAGGAAGTTTGGTGTGGTAACTTGGTTAGTCTTTTGGCTACAAACCTCGGAGTTGACCTTACTCGCTACACACCGGCTCATGCTCAACTCCTCAACAAGAGCTATTGGTATAGCTCCGGTATTTTCATTCAAGCCGAGGGAGGGTTCAAAGTGAAAGTTCAAGACCGCCTCGTTAGACCCACCCTTGACAAGTTGGAGCTACTCTACGTACCAAATTGGTACGAGGCGTGGACGGGCCATGCTTACCCGTTAGAGCCTAAGCCGAAGGATGAGCTATCACTTAGACCGTGTGAGACGAGATTTGAGCGAGACGAGGTAGAGATGGATGAAGATGAAGATGAAGATGAGGCTACCGAGGTAGTTGGCGATGACACTGAAGAAGCCGACACCGAGGGAGGTACGGAAGAGCTTAACTTCGAGAATGACGACATCGACACGGAAGTATTGGGCACCAACGTCCTCGTTGACGAGCCTACAGGCTCGTTAACGACCATTTCCAGCCTCCTCCCTACATTCCTAACGAGGCACCCAACTTCGTTAACGAGGTACCGAGGATGACTACCGACCCACCGCCAGCTCCTGTCGACCCTCATTCTTATGGTCTCATACCATACAACCCGGTGCTGTACCAAGACCATTTCCAGCCTCACTATCCACCACCTCCTCAGCCCGAGTACACAGGATCGAGTATGCCACCACCGTGGGCCGAGGATCTTTCTGCTCAGATGCAACAGCTTCACCTCCAGCAGGATCATATTCATAGGAGGATGGATAGATGGGAGACCGTCTATTCTGCTCGCATGTCGATGGAGGATGACAGGCATCTTCAGAGAGAGGCGGATGATGCAGAGCGTTGGAGGACGATGTACGACTTCATGGGGAACTTTGAGCATTACTTTCCTCCACCGAACCAGTGATTCAGCCTGAAGAAGAAGTTTTTCCTTGTTTTCCACTTTTGAGACTTTGTAAGTTTTATATGTCTTTTCTTTTTTTTTGTGGTTCTTTTCTTTTCTTTTCTATTTCTTTCCTTCTTATTTTTCTTACAGTGGGGACACTGTAATTTTAAGTATGGGGTGGGAGAAAGTAGAAAACTTATGTCTTATGTGTCTTGTTTGTTTTAAGTAGTTTCATTTCATAAAAAAAAATTTGAAAAAAAATCGAAAAATTATGAAATCTAAAAAAAAGAAGATTCTAGAATTGATAGATATCCCTTTCTTAGGTTCTATGATGGTAGTTGCTAGCATGATCATATAAATCCTTGCAAGCATGTTTTTGATAGTATAGCCGAATTCTTGTTTTAAAATTGTGTTTTTAGGAAGGAATAGCAATTGATGAAATTGAGCACATTTACTTTATAGCATAAGTGATGCAATCCAACAAAATAATTACCTTGTGAGTTATTTTTGGCCTTATAGGGAGAACATTAAAAATCCCTCTTCTTTTCTTGTGTGATTTACTCTCTATATGCATATTATCTCTTGGAATTGTGATGATTATCTATTTCTTGAGACCTATATAAGATATTAGTTCATTACTTGTGAGAATCATATGATAGAGAACTTATTTTTTATAAGCCCTATTATTCCTTATCCACCTTTACATTATTCCTCTTTTGAAGCCAATTTGAGCCTGAAACCTTTTATTTTTAGCTCCACAAAATTGTTTCCTAGCCGAGATAAGTTTGACCCTATTCGGGAATTAGGACTTAGATTGGAGAGGTATCTTTTGTTGAGTGCAATGTTATGTTTGGGTTCGAAATTTTTGGGATTATTGGTAAGGGTAGATTGGAAGTCTCTTGTTTATAATATTATGTAAAAGAAAGATCTCTTGATAGCAAAAGATGCACAAAATAAAGTTGTTAAGAAAAGGAGGAGTACACGATGAAGTTCGTTAACGACCCTGAAGTGGGTTCATTAACGAGGCAGCGAAGAAAAAAAAAAGAAAAAAAAGAGGTTTGAAGTGCATGAGTTTATAGATAATATCAGAGATTCTTTTTATTCTTATGAGACTTTTTAGGATATAATGGGTGAATGAGTATAAGTGCATATAAAAAGAGTGAGTTTGGTATTGCTTGTATGAGAGTTTTGGTGAGAAGTGTGAGTTTTTAGGAGTCTTTTGATTCCCGGATATTATTAGCACCACATAGCCAAATATTTTCCATGCCTTATTGTCTTTACCAAGCCCCGTTACAACCCGGCCGAATGGAAGCTTCTATGAAGTTTTTCATTGAGCCTAAGTTTCTCTTGATGATTTTTGCTTGTTTTGACAAATCTTGGGTGGAGAGTATTGGTGATATAAGTTCCAATTTCTATGAGTTTTTGTGTATAAGATGAGTTGAGAGTTGAATTTATAAAGCCCAAACACTTGAGAGATGAGTGAAACACATTATATCCCTTGTGAGGTTGGATTGTATTCTCTTGTGTCTATTTGGTGCATATATGTGTAATGACATTAATAATCATTTGTTATTTCTCTTCTATGTTGATGTTGCTTTTTAGAGGATGGCTATGTCTTGATGAGTATGTTTGTTTGGTTTTGATTATTGTTTAGTGATTGCTTGAGGACAAGCAAATCTAAGTATGGGGTATTTTGATGTTCGTATTTTTAGTATAGTTTTTAGTATATTTTCTTAGTTTATTAGGCTTAGTTTTGATAGTTCAGGATTAGTTTTATGTGTTTTTGGATAGTTTTGCATATTTTTATGAAAAGTATGGAAGCTACTCTATTTTGTGTATTTTTGTAGGTTTTAGCAAGGAAAATGTGCTATATGGAGCTGAATTTGGAGCGCTACAGTGAAAGACAGAGGAATACAAGATTGAAGAAGTCCGAGTTCGAGTTTTATGAGATGAAGTGTGGAAGAAACCAAGCCCAGGCTCGTTAACGAGGCTGCAAGGGCTCGTTAACGAGGCCACGAGATAGAGATTTCGAGAGTTGACTTCGTGACTCACCGATTCTGTGCGGGAATTTATTTCCGTGTCGGTAGAGTATCTTTTTATGATTTTAGGGTTATTATATTATGTATTTTAGGTCTTGTTATCTTTTTAGATTTTATTGTTATCTTTTTAGATTTTATTTCTATCTTTTTAGGAAAGTTTTTATCTTCTAGCCTTATTTCTTTCTAGCTTTATTAGTATAAATAGCCCTCTTGTTTAGCCTAGAAGAGGGGGGATTTTAGAGAGAGATCGACGAAGAGAGGAGGAACAGCCGAGAGAGAAGAGAGAGAGGATCGGAATCGAGATCGAGGCTCGGTGGACGAGAGTTACCGGGTTCGTTAATCGTTATTTTGGTTCGGTGCTTTGTATTTTTCGGTTTCTTCTGAATTTCTGTAAGACGATATTTTTCTTATTAATTTGAGTAGTGATTTGTTTTCTATGATTTCTTTTGTTGAATTTATTTGTTTCATAATTATGATTAGTGAGTAGTCTTCTTTTTTAGGGTCGGGGTTAAGCTCGGCATAGTTATGCATGTTTGGTGAGTAAGATTGTGTGTTGAATGCCTTTTATCTATTATTAAGATTGTTTGTTGTGATTATACCGAGATGAAAGTTGAGGTAATTTGAGTTGATTGACTTGATTGAAAGAGAAAGTCGGTAACTTGAAGGTTGATATTGTTTGAATATGAAAGTTTCAAGCTTTAGATCCAAAACAAGCAATTGAGTGAATTGGGTTACGAAAGTAGGTTAATTTACTTGATATTCAACGAAAGTTGATAAATTTATCTATTTAAAGGCATGATCTCATCTTCTTACGAGTTTGTATGCATGACTATGTTGTGGTGTCCCTAGTCCTAGATCTTTGTTTTTATTTGAATTTTCTCAAGAAATATTCGTTACTGAGTTCCTAGCCTCCGTACCGAACTGGTTTAGGTCGTTATTTTTGGTCTTTTCTTTACGGTGGTTCGTTAACGACCTTGACAACGTCGTTAACGAGGCTGCTTGTGAGTATTTTGCTTGCTTTTGTTTGATTTTTAGTAGTCGATAGACAAACAACCTTGCTTCTCGTGGACGATCCTGACTCCCCTATACTCAGCGGGGTCTTGACTATAAATTTATTTGTTGTCCTGAGTGAAGGCCCGTCAACATAACACTGCTAGTAGAGGAAGACCACAAGCACATGAATCTCGACCACATGGTCAGGCTCGAGTTTTTGCTATGTCACAATAGGAAGCATCCAAAGCACCTGAGGTTATTACTGGTAAACTTTATTTACATGATCTTGAAATACATGCATTAATAGATTCAGGATCCACTCATTAATTCATATCATCTACCATAGAATCTCAAGTGCATAAGAAACCTGAACCCTTAGATTACAATTTAGGAGTACAAACTCCCTTGGGGGGAAATGGTAAAGGTACATACAGTATATCGAGATAGTATAATACGAGTGGATACAGTAGAGTTACCAACTGATCTGATCTTGCTATTTTTGTATGAGTTTGATGTTATTTTGGGCATGGACTGGTTGTCAAGACATCATGCTAAAGTAGATTGTTATACCAAAGAAGTAGTGATAGAATCGCATGGGAAATCTAGAGTGATTTTCTATGGTGATAGACAAATGGTTCTCACTTGCCTAATATCTGCAACAACGACTTTTCGCATGATCAGAGAGGGATGTGAGGCATATCTGGCCCATGTAATAGACCGTACAGTTGAATGTGATGAGGTTGGAGATATTCCAGTTGTTAAAGAGTTTTCAGATGTGCTTCCAAAGGATCTCCCAGGATTGCCACCTAATAGGGAGATAGAGTTTACTATGGAATTAATGTCAGGTACTGCACTGATGTTCGTGTTTTTAGTATAGTTTTTAAGTGTTTTTCTTAGTTGTTTAGCTTAGTATAGTTAAGTTTTAGTGTGTGTTTTGTATGTTTTTGGATAAGTTTGCATATTTTGTGAAAAGTATGGAAGCTACTCCGTTTTTGTGTTTTTTCGTAGGTTTTTGGAGCAAAATGGGAGCATTCAGAGGACTTTGAGGTGGAGAGAAGATGGCGGAGCATGGTCAAGCTAAGGAAAGGAAAGAAGACGCTTGAAAAGATCCCGACAAATCCAAAAGAGGCTATGAAAAAAATACAAAAGATCAAGGAAAACAGGCTCGATACCGACCTTGTGGGCTCGGTACCGAGGCCTGCAGCAAAGACAGATCGAGAGGAATTGACTCGGCCTAGGTCGTTATGCCAAGAAAAAAGATAATTAACCCTAATACAAGCTAGTATAGCGAGTAAGTCGGGGTCGTACCCTAGAGAACTTGCGGCTTCTAGTATCAATATTTTTACCAACTAAAGACAGGGGGAAATCAAGAGAAAGATCTAAACTAAACTAAGAAACAAATAACAAAGAATCAAACAAAACAATAGAGAAACAAGTTTATTCAAAAGATCCACTCTGAAATAATCATCCGATCATAAATTCATCCACTGATTCCTTTTACACCTATGGTTAATTCCTATCCTAATCATTAGCAATCGCAAGTCCACGGTCTAAGCAATTCTTTAAGCAATTCTTTAACCCTAGGCAAGGACACTTAACCTAGAATTAGCATAGAGAACAAGGATATGCAGGTTACAAGTCAAGACAACCAAGCTACGAGTCGATTGAATAAACTTATAATCAATTCTCTTTCTCAATTCCTAGTCCACGGTCCTAGAAATTAAGTTGTTTCAAAGATCAAGTAAGATCACATAGACAATGATTCAAACCTAATCAAACTTTAGAATATCAATCAAATTCAACAAGTTGCGAACCAAGTGAAATCAATTGATAATAATGAAATTAAGCACAAAGAGAAAAGATATTAATCAAAGGATAGAAATCAATTACCAAAACCTCACGAGTTCATACATCAGAGCTTCACCTTCAAACAAACCCCCAAAGGGTTTAGTTCTCCATAAAAACTGAAATAAACTAGGTTAAAACTAAAGAGTAGGCTCCTCTCAAAAGTCATAAAACTAGGTCTTAAATACTAAAAACATCCGAATAAAATAACTAAAATAATATAAAACATAAGATAAGAAAAAGCGAACTCGGCGCTGAAAACAGGCCACCCACAAGCGCGGGTGCACAGCCGCGGGCGCGGCTACAACGTCCTCAAAGCCTCGTTGATCTTGGTCTCCCCGCGGGCGCGAGTACTAGGCCGCGGTCGCGGGTCTTCTGACAGCTTCCTGGCGCTACCTTCGGAGGTGGTTTTGACCCACTTAGAGTTGGAATTTGAACTCGCCGTAAAAACATGAATTGTAGCTCTTCGAGTTAGCTTTCCAATGATACCAATTTCAGTTTCATCCGATCACCGTAGCTCCCGAACGATGCGTCACAAGAAAATAGCGTTAAAACAACTCCAAATCAACACATGTCTTCAAAACTCTTGCAATTGTTCAAATCGTGTCTTCGGTCTTCACATTACAATTATGCTCAAAACACTAACCTATAACACTCAATATATCCCTAAAATACAAGAGTTAACCTATACTAAAGACATCATATCAGGAGTTCAGCAAAGAGTCTACCGACCCTGACAAGGTCGATACCGAGGGTCCCTTGTGTCGGTAGGGGACCGACTTCAAGATTTTTATATTTTTATTCCGTAATCTTTTTAGTTTAGGAAGTTCTATCTTTATGGAAACTTCATAGATAGCCTTTCTACTATAAATACTTTGTTTTAACCTAGTTTTAGGGGAGTTAGTCAGTTGGAAAATAGAGAGAGACGTGTGAAACTGAAAAGACGCAGCCCTTCTCTCTTGTTTTTAGCTTTCTAGTGTGTTTTGGAGGTTACTTGGAGAAGAAGTTTGTGTTCTAAAGACAAGTTTCGAGTTTTAATTTCATGTAAGCTTTGTTTTGTTTCATATGATGTTCTCTTTCAATCTTATTGTTTGTTTCTTTTCAATCATGTGTGAGTAGTTCTCTTTTCTAGGATCGGGGTTGAAAACCCAACATTATTGTGCATGATTGACGTGTGATGAATGTTTGGATGCCTTTTATCTTCTATCTACTTGTTTCGTGTTTATGCTTCAACGAAAGTCGAGGTAATTCGAGTTTATTGCTTAATCAAAAGAGAAAGTTATAATCTTGAATGTTGATATTGTTTGTTAACGAAAGTTACGAACTTTGCATAAAAAATAAATAGAGTGAATTAATATATGAAAATTAATTAATTTGCTTGCTTAAATCAACGAAAGTTGATAGCTTTATGTTCAAGGTGTAATATCCGCAATATTTCAAGGTTTTTTAAGAACAAATATTATATTTAAATAAACCTTTTCTCTTTAAAAAGAGAGTTTAAATAATTTAATTAAATAAAATTAAAGTCATACTATAAGGGATTGTTAAAGTGGTAAAATCTAGAATGAAAATAAATTAGTATAATTTTCGGATTTTATTAATAATGAAGTATTACAAGGCTAAAAATAATACAAGGTAAGACAGATAAAAAGGAGTCAAGGGCCGGGACTCGAACCCGAGACCTCTCGCTCCTTTCAAGCAATCACACACTCCTCAAACCGCTAGACCATTGTAACTTATCTACCCAATTCACCACTCTTTTAATAATAAGGCCACTTTCTCCTTCTTCTTCTTCAAGAGTAAAATTGAGTCTGATGTGAACTGACGTGCATCCAGTGCATGAGAAAAATGTGTGCCATTCTCCTCCATTGCTTTTAAGACCACCCAAAGACTTGCATCATCTTGTATCATCCTAAACTATCACACTCTCCACCAATTGACATCAATCTCCTCCTCCTCCTACATTGGTCAAATTCCATTGAGAAGGATCCATGGAGCCTCTCCTCTTGCCTATTTAAAGGCTGAAAAACTCCATAAATAAATACACAAACTTTTCTTCTTCCTTCTAACAAGTTATTCTTCTCAAATCCCCAAAATTTCAGCCCAAGAGACCCATTTAAATTGCTGAATTCCCCCCACCCCAAATCACCTCCAAACCCTAGCCTTCCTCCACCGGGCCACCACCGGATCACCACTGAGCCGTCCAACCACCCGCGTGCGCCGCCCAGAGCCCTGCCAGGACGCCGCCGTCCCGTCCCCGGTCTCCCCTGGTGTCGCCGCCCCCTTTGGCTTCTCCCCTGGTTGCTCTGTCTTCCTGTACGTACAACCAGTAAAGCATAGAAGGTCTACACCCTTTTAATTTTATTTTTTTATTATTTAAATTGCTTTCTTATAAAAATAATAGCCTTATAATGATATTACTAGATTGATAAAAATAACTCTTTATAAATAATGCTAGAAGATCTTGTTAGTTAGACAAGATAAAAATAAACTATTAAACTCATTATACTTAAATAAGAGAAAGAGTCATGTGCGAATGGGCGCCCAGGTGCGAATTAAGAATAAATCTCGCTCGTCCATTCCAAAAAAATCAACGCCCAAGATTAAACATTCATTAAAAATGATAAAATACGGCATGGGCGAACTTTTCTCGTATTATTCGCGTATTTTTCAATAAAATACGGAACGGATGAATTTTTCCCATATTTTTCGAAAAATACGTTTTTATGAGACGCGCCCAATTTGTTCATCAGAAATAGCGATTTGTTCATCAATATTCACCATTTGTTCATCAATACTAACTCATTGTGCATCGAGTTTTTGATAACATTGTTCATCGATTTTGAACTTTTTTTAATTTTTAGTTTTACTTTTTAACCTTATTTATCTGTATGAATACAATATTATCTAGTTTTTGATGCACATATAATTAGTTTCAACAAACCAATATTTGTTCATTGATATAACCCTGTTTGTTCATTGATATACCATTATTTGTTCATTAGTATACCATTATTTGTTCTTTGATATACTCTTTTTTGTTCATTGGTATACCATTGTTTGTTCAATGATATACCATATTTTTTCATTGATCTAACCTTTGTTTGTCCATTGAAGTGTTTTAAGGCTAACTTGTCAATACGAATGAAGTGCTCAATATAGTACCAAAATAAGATAAGTTTGATGTAGAAACTTGAATGCAAAGGATAATAGATAAAGAATCTGACTTTGCAATAATATAGTTTATGCTAAGAGAACGAGATAACAACAAATCGAAAAGGAGTGCTTGTGCCTTATTTAGCTATGAACAAATTGATGATATTAATGAACAAATATGCATATAGCAATGAACAAATTGAGGTTACTAGTGATAAAATATGCATCTAGCAATGAACAATTATATGAAAAAGGCAATGAACAAATATGCATAAACCAATGAAACAAATTGATGTTACTAATGAACAAATATGCACAAACCGATGAACAAATATGCCAAAACCAATGAAGAAATATTTTCGTTTTTATGAAAAAAATCACAATGTTGATGAACATATTGCATGCAATTTTGATACACATTTGTTCATTTTTTATGTACAAATAATAGATTTTTGATGCACAAGCAATAGTTTATTTATGCACAAAATCACAGTTTTTGATGAACAAAATCATAGTGTTGATGAACAAATCCACGTTATTGATGAACAAATCCACAATATTGATGAATAATCTGGGCGCGCGTCCTATTTCCCTTTTTTCAAAAATACGCGAATAATTCGCCAATAATTCGTCTGTGCCGTTTTTTTCCCCTTTTTAAGTGAAATGATCAGCGCCTTTGATTTTTCTTCATCCAACGGCTCTTGTTCTTTCTTATTTCACACCTGGGTGCCCATTCGCACCTGAACCGGACTCCTTAAATAAAAGAGGTTTTTGTCGAAAACCACCCGTATGATACACCATATTAGAGATAACCACCCGACCAATAACAAATTACTGTAAACCACCCTTATACCCATCTCCGTTAACAATCAACCACCCGCCCTGGAACTTCCGTTAACAAGTCGTTAGATGCTTTAATTTTTGTTTTTATTTAATTCCAAAAGTAAACTAAAATTATTAAAATCAAAGCAAAATCCCTAAAGAAGAAAACCTAAAATGAATCTGCTACTACCCATTGTCACTCTCCCTCAACGCCTCCATCTTCAATCCCCTTTGCCTAATTCCAAGGCTTCAATTCCGACAAGAAGATCTCCGATGACAAGGGGGTGGGTTAGCAGGCTCAAGGTGCAACCGGTTAGTCTCAAAACTCGGATCTTAGGGCTACGCAGAAGAAGAGATGGTGGACCGGAAATTTTCAGTGAGCGGTTCTTCTTCTTCTTGCTGGTGCGAATGGATCCCATGGGAGGCTACGAAGGCACCGGGAAGCGTCGGGCAGCGTTGGATCCCATGGGAGGGTACGAGTTCCTCCGCCGCACATTCTTTCTCCCCCTCTCGATCAATGCCCCTTCCAATTCCAAATCTGAGATGAATTCATTTGATTTATATGCCCAAATTATTACAGCCCTACAACTTAAAAATGCTTTGACATTGCTCCACCGCTATTCGCGCCTGCCTCTCACCCTTGGTCGTCCTCCCTTCCTTGGCGATTCAACGAACATGAACATGGCGCTGATTGTATCCTCCTCGTCCTCCCTGCCTTGGCGATTCAAGGAACCGAAATAATCTTGAACCCAGATCTAGAACTTAATGGCGATTCCACTCCTATCCTCCTCGTCCCCATCGCGCTGCTTGTCGACCTCCGACAACTCGCTGGTGGTCGTCGAACTCCGAGCATCGTGGCACCTCTTCGAGCGGTGAAGAATTAGGTTGAACAATTCGAAATTAGGCTTAGATTTGAGGATTATAAACAAGAAAGAGGCTATTTGAGAGCTCAAAAGGGGTGTTAATGGTGGATTTCAATTGATTTTACCCTCTCCCTACGAAACCCTAATCCCCATTGTGCAACTTGGTTGCAGACCGCAATAACCTTGATTTTATTTTGGAGAAAAAGGTGAAATTAAAACATTTTTTTCTTTTTTAAGAAATGAAACTCCACAAATATTATAAATTAGAAGGGTAGAATGGTATTTTCAATCTTATAACGAATTTTGAGACGGAAAAGTGAGAACGGGTGGTTGATTGTTAACGGAAATGGGTATAAGGGTGGTTTACGGTAATTTGTTATTAAACGGGTGGTTATCTCTAATATGGTGTATCATACGGGTGGTTTCCGACAAAAACCTCTAAATAAAATATTTATCATGCATGTTAGTTTAATAACAAAATAAATCTCAAGACATGGAAATTTCTTAAATAAAAATAATAGTCTTATTAACATTATTTTGTATACATGGTAAATATTATAAAAATATTGAGTATACTAAATCTTCAAGATATCAATATACTATAACTAAAGTCGAATCTCTCTATTCTACATGTCATCGTTTTAACTATGCCACATAGGCGTTTTAATTTTTTCATTTACTGCTTTGCCCTTCTTTTATTTAAGTATTTACAACCCTTTTATTATAACAATATTTTTTATATTATTCATATACAATTATATTTAGAGATCTTAAATTTTGGCCAGTTTTATTTGGTGTGTAATCCATTATGGAATGTTTTTATTGAAGACACTAATGTTACTAATATTACTAATCATATTACTAATATACAATTATATTTAAAGATTTTAAAACTTGATACGAAACATACTTTTCATTATTAAAGAATTTATTAATTTAATAATGTTACTAATATACAATTATATTTAGAGATAATTTTTTAATATAATAATATTACTAATATACAATTATATTTAGAGTTCTTAAAATTTGACAAATGATATAAACATAATCTTCATTATAAAATAACTTTTTTAAATATAATAATATTATTAATATATAATTTTATTTGATGATCTTAAAATTCCGCAAGTTTAGAAATATAATCTTTATCATATAACATTTTTTTAATCAAAACCCGTACAAGGTACGGGAACAAATGCTAGTTATAGCATAAAGACATAAGTTGATAAGGAAAGATATGCTAAGAATATTATTAATGCTTGTAGATATAAAATAAATGGTGGTATGTCATATTTTATAAGATAATATTTGTAACATCCCCGACCAAAAAAAAGCATACGTCATTCTGCATTCATATAAGATTAATAGCATATGCATAGCATATTGACATCATATATAGTGAGTTTTATAAAGTAATATTTATTTTCGAATTAAGTTTTTATAGTTTAAAAAGTTTTTAACTAAAAATTAATTAATAATTATTTCAGGGTAAAATTTATAGTAAAGGAGATTTGTGGGTGAAAATTGTAAATTTTCTAACAATTTGGCCGACTTAGCTACATGATATATATCATGTTCATCTTCATCTTCATCTTTGAATATAGCTTACGTAGATAAAAAAATACGGAGGAGTTCAAGAGAAGAGAAGGGAAAAGGGAAGGTTTTGTTATTTGATCTTGATTTTGGTACAAGATCTCTTCTATCGGGTTTTAATCTCGAAGTACAAGCGTGATTTGGTAAGTTTTTAATTAGTTAATGGTTTATCTGGATTTTTCTAATTTTTCCAGATCTAGATCTACAGTTGGTTTTGATTCAGAAATCGGTCGGTTTATAGCTCTCAAAGGGTGTTTTCGATATTGGATTTATATTCGGTAAAAGATTTCAGAGTAATTTTAGGGTTTTGCTTTGTAATGATTTTTAGAGACCCTTGATAAAGATTTACAGAAAGGTTTGAACTAGAAAAATATTCTTCTATATATATAGTTTATTGTTGTCAAGTTTTAAAGGATTTGGAATTATGCACAAAGAGTTATAATGCATACTGGCATTTCATTGCATTTGGGGTTAGAGTTTGTAAGAGTAAATAGCCTAATTTGCTTTGGGTTATATATAAGAGCACAAGTAATAGACCGTGGTCAGAGTCAAGGGGGAGAAATATAGTATCTGTCTTAAACAGGTGAGTACAGATCGGAGATTCAACCCTATGTGCTATATGTGAAATATGAATATATGGATATATATGCTATATGTGGTATATGGATATATGTGATATATGTGTTATATGCGCTATATGGGTATATGTGTTATATGAGTTATACGGATATATGTGATAGCTCTGAAATTTCCAGAGTTGTTTGCACAGAAAGTATGCTAGCAGATGGCATATGATATATGATTATATGATGCACTTGATTGCATAGCATATTGCAATGAGATTAAAAGGACATGTGATGGTCTTGCCCTGAATTTGTATACAAAAGAGACCTACGGGTCATACATGAGGCCTAAGATGCCTAAAAGTCGGTAATGGAAAAGAAAAAAAGGTTGGTATATGGAAAAAAAACGGAAAAGAAAGGAGAAGTTGGTAATGAAAACCCGGGGCAGATTCAGGCTTGAACAGTTCATAGAATAAAGAATCGGAAACATCAACATTTGCATTTGCATAGTAAATTTATATATGATATATATAATATGTATGAATATGTATACTGACCAATTGTTTGGCTTTGTGTGAAATAATTGATGATGGTTTATATTCACTGAGTATGCGACTCACGTAAATCGCAAAACAATTTTTCAGGTTCAGCTAGAACTTTTTGACGTGTGTCTCTTTTAGAGGTCACATTCATACAGGTCGGCCGGCTGAAGCTCAATGCAACCTTCTCCTCCTCATTTTGCATCTTAGACATATGGGCTGTAATAGAAGTTAGAGTAATAGATGTTTTATTATAAAAGTAAAGACATATAGATGTGTGTGTGCAACCTTATATGGTTGTTACTTTCTGAGATGTGCTGATGTGAAAATAGTTGTTATAGGTGAATTATCTCTTTATATAAGAGATAAGTTTTACAAAGTATACGTCATAGGGTATAAGGGTGTCACAATACTTCTAGACATGGAAAACCCTTTTTAATAAGTTAAGTAAATTCTTTTGTTAAAATAGATATGGAAAGTATAAGATAATTATTGTTAAAAATAATACTTGGGAATTTATTAGATAAATAAAGTACTAGAATAAGTATAATATAATATGTTGTATTAATATCTTTTATATCGTATGGTGGTTGCATGTCTTTAAAAAGAATTGATGATAAGAGGAAAAATATTATAATAAAATTATATAAACTAGTCATAACGAATATTGAGGAGTTAGATAAATAAATATTATGACAAGGGCATTTTAGACTTTTCATATCATAAGAATAGTTTTATAATCATTATGTTATATAATTATGGAAAATAGATTTTCATCGACTTTATATAATTATCACCTTGCTTGAATTAAATAAAAGAAATATTTAATAATAATAAGAAAGTAATTGTATGTCATAAAGGATCAAAAAGTTTATAAATATAGAAATGGGGACTTTAAAATTAGATAAAGGAAGATTTAATAATTTAAACAATGTTATGACTTGATCTTCAAAGGATTATAATAATTAAATTAAAATAAAGAGTTAATAAAGAATACAAGGATATTTCAAATAAGAAATAATAATAAGGGATATTATTATTTTATCACCTCCACCTAAATTATTATTATTTTAATAATTTAGTAAATAATTCTCTTATAAAAAGAATATAAGTGATATTCAAAAACTTTAGAAGAACTAAAGAAATTCTTATTAAAGTTCGTTCGTACCTCTCGTGTCGATAGGTCGAGTCTTCGTCCCGACTAAAGACAACGATTTTCGTTCATTCACTCGTACACAATCGTAAAAGCTAAGGCAAGTGGAATTTCTCCTTGTAGCCTTGATAATTCATTCCGTGAAATTTCTCGATGTTGGGAACAACTTGTTTGCTATTAATAAACGAATCTAGGAATATCGATTGTTAGAAATAATGACTCAATTGTTATCGTTATTACGCTATTTAATATTCGATATGACTATTACAATAGTCTTGTTTGTGACCTTGTTTGTTTAAGATCTCGTTTAGAGATCGGTTTGGATGAAATAGTGAAGGGTGCGGGATTAACTCGACGCCGCTATATAATCTACTAAGTCGTATGACATCACGCCTAAATTCCGCGACTTTACGGATCATGATCCATGTTTGCTCCTGCTCAGAGGAGGGACGAGTGCACCCTAGCTAAGTGCCCGGAACTACGTTCATGTAAGTGGACCCGGGCCCTTTCATGCCCCCCATTATTAAAAATCATTAATGTAAGTGAAAGTTTTCATCACGATACAAGATAAGTGCTAATGCACAATTAAAAGAAACCAAAACCGGGTCGGAGTAGTACAACGTGGAAAGACCGCCCGGTTCTTGAAAATATCGTCTTTCCAATCTTAATGCTTATTCGGGCTTGTCTAAGGTGGGCGGGTACTTAATCGCCTTCGGGCCACCTCCCCTATCTGGAGCACCGAATAAGATGAGGTTGGTTGAGGTCCGACAAGGGCGCATGAGGTTTTCAAAACTTGTATGAATTAATAACGTTCCCAACATACTTTCTACTCTAAGAAGTCTACAATCCCGTAGTTCTTCTCTCGATTATCGAGTTATCTCATCTCCAGATATGCTCCTTTCCGTTCCGATAAGCCCTACATAAAGTTCTACATCTAAAAACACATTATGTTAATACCTCTCAAATATTATAAATTACCATAATATCCTTGAGAATTTCCATTCTCACTTGCTTAGTCTCCTTAGACTAATTCTGCTTTTCCGCATGTTTGCCTGACATTTTTCGCCCTTCGCGACTTATGCCAGACTCTAGGAATCCCAACAAGGCGTAGGTGAAGCCACACAAGGAAGGAAGGGTCGGACTCTCACTCAAAGATGTACTTCTCTTTTATTTTGCTTAATTTCATCAAGTGTTGTAAGAACAAGTATTCAATTTCCGTTGTTAAACCGTATTTATATTTTGTGGGTTAACGTTGTACGAACAAAGTCTCATTCGTGAGCACATTTTCACATATATGTAACGTTTATGACAATTTCCGCATTTTTCCTAAGTTCTAAATATCATTATAAAGCCTAGAGTGACTTTGGGCGGTAAAATCCGAGGTCACTGGCGGTAATACCCTATGTTGCAAGATAGGGGTGTTACACAAGGCATGTGATACGCTGAGTTTTGTACAGTGTAATTATGTATTTTTATTAGGATTTCTGAGTGTTTTAGGCTAGATTAGGGTGTTTAATTGTAATATCAGAAAAGCCTACAGATGGAGACTTTGAAGACAGAAGTCCGAAGTTCGAGCTGAAGACCCGCTTTACAGCGGTGGCTAAGGAATACAAGTTTGAAAAAGTTACGAAGACTGAGACCCGCGCCCTCGGGTATGGAGCCGAGACCGCAGGTGTAGTGAAGATCCGAGAGGTTCGAAGAAAGTAGGACCCGCGACCGCGGGTCGAGACCAGAGACCGCGGGAAATCGAGCTTCCGCGGACGCCGAGAGTTTATTGAGACCCGCGCCCGCGGGTGACGACCCACGCTCGCGGGTGGCTGTTTCCGCGCCGACTTCTTTTCGTTTTATTTTATCTTTTTATTATATTATTATATCTAGTTTTATTTCGGATGTTTTTAGTATTTAAGCCTAGTTTCGTATTCAGTTGAGACTATCTAGATTTTATTTCAGTTTAACCTAGTTTTATTTCTATTATGGAGAACTAATCTTCCTTGGAGTTTGTTTGATCAAAGAAGCCTTTTTATTGAATGTTCTAGTAACTTTTTTATCCTTTGGTTAATATCAAAACTCTTGTTTTTAATTATATGATCTATGTTTGATTTTATGAGCCTGATCAACTTGTTTAATTGACTTAGATCTAATGTTTGGATTAGGTTTGATTGTTGTCTGTGCAATCTTATTTATCTTTGAAACAACTCTTTTCCAGGACCGTGGACTGGAATTGAGAAAGAGTATTTGATGATTATTTTATGCATGAGACTCGTTGATTGATTGCATGAATTGATTTCCTTTTATCCTTAATACTTTGCATGATTTGAATTAAGCGTCCTTGTTCATATCATAATTTTGCTTGGACCGTGGACAACCGGAAATCTTTTATAAGGATTGGAATTAACCTAGGAAATATAGAAAAGTGGATGAATCAATGATCGAATGATTAAAAAGGTGGAATTGATTGAATGAACTCTGCTTTCCTTTAATTGAATTAAAACCTAATTCTGTTTGCTTGCTTAAAACCCAAAACCCTTACTTTTGTTCTTTGTTGATTGTTCAGAATACTGATTCTCTTGGGTTTGATCCCTTACTTGCATGCTATACTTGGTTTGTAATTTAGGGTAATTTATTTTTGATCTCGGCACAACGACTTTAGTCGAGTCAAATTTTGGCGTTGTTGTCGGGGACTCGGGGAAACTTCCATCTCAAACTATTAACCCGAGAGAGAATGTAAGTGCCATCATGTTGAGAAGTGGGAAAGAGCTGAATATCGATGTCCCAGCAAGCGGAAACCAACCGAGTTCGCAGGTGGATAGCCCCGATCGCGGTATAGAAAACGAGGTTGAATCTGAGAGTCAGCTAGAACCCGCGACCGTAGAATCAAACCGAGATTGCGGTCAAACCGCGCCCGCGGGACCCCACCCGCGCTCGCGGGTCCCTCCTCCGACAAATTCAGACACTTACGTTCGGCCTTCGTTTCCTTCCATGGCTTCACAAAAGCCCGTTCCACCATTTCTTGAGGCACTGAAGGACACTCAGAAGCCAGCCAATGACAAGGAAATTTTCGAAACCTTCTCAAAGTGTGAGATAAATGTTCCTTTACTTAAACTTGTTCAAAGGCAATTGCCTAAGAAGTATGGAGATCCCGGGAGGTTTACTATTCTCGTTAGTATTGGTGAGAGAAAAGTTGAACATTCTATGCTTGACTTGGGAGCATCTATAAATGTCATGCCATTGAGCATATATGAGAGATTAGGTCTAGGGCTATTACAGGATTCAAATATTACTATTGAATTGGTTGATCACTCTAATGTCCATCCGAAAGGATTTGTGGAAGATGTTTTAGTACAGGTGGACGACTTGACTACAAATTTATTTGTTGACTGCAAATTTATTTGTTGTCGAAAAACCCTACCACAAATTTATTTTTTGTCGGGAAACCCTGACCTCCCTATACACAGCGGGGTCTTGACTACAAATTTATTTGTTGTCAGGAAACCCTACCAACATGCACTGATTTCTATTCCTCCATTATCACATGGCTTCACTAGAGTTACAAGAACTGAAGAAGTAGTTACAAGAATTGTTAGATAAAGGGTTTATTAGGGCTAGTGTATCACCTTGGGGTGCACCAATTTTATTTGTTAAAAAGAAAGATGGTACCTTACGGTTGTGCATGGATTACAGAAAGTTGAATAAGGTGTCTGTGAAGAACAAGTATACATTGCCAAGAATACATGATTTATTTGATCAACTTCAGGGTGCAAAGGTATTTTCAAAGATAGACATTCGATCAGTATATCATCAGTTAAAGATAGCTAAAGATGACATTACCAAGACATCATTCAAGACTCGATATGGGCATTATGAGTTTCTGATAATGCCATTTGGTTTGACTAATGCACCAGCAACATTCATGGCTTTGATGAACAAGGTGTTTCAACCTTTTCTAGACAGATTTGTGATCGTCTTTATTGATGATATATTGGTATATTCACGAAGTAAAGAGGAGCATGTTGATCATTTGTGTAACATGCTACAAGT
Organism: Fallopia convolvulus; assembly: GCA_964016875.1. Lineage (NCBI taxonomy): Eukaryota > Viridiplantae > Streptophyta > Magnoliopsida > Caryophyllales > Polygonaceae > Fallopia > Fallopia convolvulus. The sequence goes on from OZ024733.1 coordinate 23,292,976, forward strand.
CTTGAGGGAAAAACAGTTATATGCTAAACTGAGTAAGTGTGAATTCTGGTTGGATCATGTAGTATTTTTAGGACACATAGTGTTTGGAAGAGGTATAGAGGTTGATCCAAAGAAGGTAGAAGCAGTGGTAAATTGGAAAGCACCAACTATAGTTACAAAAGTTCGTAGCTTTCTTGGGATGGTTGGATACTACATACGATTTGTTGAATGATTCTCTATTATAGCTGCACCACTCACTAAATTGTTACGGAAGAATGCTCCATTCCATTGGAATGATGCATGCCAACAGAGCTTTGATGAGTTAAAGTATCGTCTGACTACAACCCCAATACTGACAATTCCTACAGGTACAAGAGGGTTTGTTGTTTACACTGATGCTTCATATCAAGGTCTTGGTTGTGTTTTGATGTTGAATGGAAAAGTAATTGCTTATGCATCATGTCAGTTACGACCACACGAAGTTTCTTACCCCGTACATGATTTAGAGCTGGCAACAGTAGTTTTTTCCCTAAAGATTTGGCGACATTATCTATATGAAGAAACATTCCAAATCTTTACAAATCATAAGATTTTAAAGTATTTGATGAGCCAAAAGGAGTTGAACATGCGACAAAGGCGTTGGATGGAACTACTAAAAGATTATGATTGTACAATCGAGTACCATCCGGGAAAGGCTAATGTTGTAGCAGATGCTTTAAGTCGGAAGTCTAGTGGTATGATGGCCGATATGCACATGACTTCATTGACTGATTTGATTTCTTTGAGAGGTCTGAATGCTAGACTATAGTTTGACACAGATGGAGTACTGATCGCTACTTTGGAGATTCGACCAGTATTGAAACAGAAAATTAAAGATGCTCAAGTAATAGATGGAAAGTTGGCAGAAATTATAGAACAGGTTCAACAAGGTAAAGATATGTTGTTTGTTATTCGAGATGGCACATTGATGTGTGGCACCAGATTATGTTTACTTGATGTTGATGATCTGAGGCGAGAAGTTTTAGACGAGGCACATAATGCACCATATGCTATGCACCCTGGCACAACAAAGATGTATCATACCTTAAGACAATATTAACTGTGGCCAAGGATGAAGAAGGAGGTTGCTGAATTTGTTTTTAAATGTCTTACTTGTCAAAAAGTCAAAGCAGAACATCAAGCACCTACAGGTATACTGAAACCTTTATCTATTTCGGTCTGGAAATGGGAGTGGATTACGATGGATTTTGTTGTGGGATTACCACGAACACAAAAAGGAAATGAGGCTATCTGGGTGATTATTGATAGATTGACTAAGTCAGCACATTTCTTGCCTATATGTTGGGGTTGTTCATTGGATCAATTGGCAGAGATATACTTGAAGCAAATTGTTCGACTTCATGGAATACTAGTGTCCATTGTATCAGATAGAGACCCTAGATTTACTTCTCATATTTGGGAAAGTTTTCAAACAATAATGGGGACCAAATTGCATTTTAGTACAGGTTATCATCCTCAGACAGATGGGCAGTCAGAAAGGACTATACAGACCTTAGAAGAAATGCTTCATGCTTGTGTTATTGAGTTTCAGGGTTCATGGGAAAGGTATATTCCACTGATGGAATTTTCTTACAATAATCAATTTCATAGCAGCATTGGAATGACACCATATGAGGCATTGTATGGAAGGAAATGTCGAAGTCCTTAATATTGGGATAAAGAGGGTGCAGAAATTTTAGAAGGGTCGGAGATTATACAAGACACAATTGATAAGATTGATATTGTAAAGAACAAAATGAAGGCGGCACAAGACAGACAAAAGAGCTATTTTGATCAGCATCGCAAGGAAATGGACTATCAGGTTGGAGATAAAGTATTCTTACGAGTTTCTCCATGGAAAGGTGTCATGAGATTTGGTAATAAAGGAAAAATGAGTCCTCGCTATATTGGGCCATATGATATCATAGAGAAGGTGGGACCGTTGGCATACAGATTAGCATTACCTTTAGAATTGGCTCAGATTCACAATGTTTTCCATATTAGTATGTTACGACGGTGTCGATCTGATCCATCACATGTGTTAAAGGATTCAGAAGTACAACTTGCAGGGAATCTAAGCTACATAGAGGAACTAATTATGATAGTTGATTACAGAATTTAACAGTTGCGGAATAGGGAAATTCCGATGGTTAAAGTGATTTGGAAGAATCATAATATAGAGGAAACGACTTGGGAAACTGAGGATAAGATGAGAAAGTCATATGCACACTTGTTCAATGGTAATTGATTCCCTATCATAGTACATTATATGAAGAGAGAGCAAATTTTGCGGACAAAATTCTTATAGAGGGGGAGGATTGTAACATCCCCGACCAAAGTGCATACGTCATTTTGCATTCATAAAATATTAATAGCATATGCATAGCATAGTGGCATGATATATAGTGCATTTTTTAAATGTAATATTTATTTTCTAATTAAGTTTATTATATTTTAAAAAGTTTTTAACTAAAAGTTAATTAATAATTATTTCAGGGTAAAGTTTGTAGTAAACGAGATTTTAGGGTAAAAAGTGAGTTTTCTTAAAATTTAATTAGACGACTTCCTCGTTGCTTTGCTTTATAATTGTGTGGGATGATGATTTTTCATCATTAAGAACCTATGAAAAAAAAGATAGAGGGGAGGTCGAGAGAAAGAAATCAGGCCAGAAGAATTTCGGTGTTTTAGAGTTCGGTTGTTTTTGTTAGATCTGGTACAAGATTTCTTCTATCGGGTTTTAATCTCGAAGTATAAGCGTGATTTGGTTAGGTTTTAATTAGTTAATGGTTTATCTGGATTTTACTGATTTTTCCAAATCTAGATCTACGGTTGCTTTTGATTGAGAAATCAGTTGATCTATAGTTTTCAAAGGGTGTTTTCGATATTGGATTTATATTCAGTAAAAGATTTTAGAGTAATTTTAGAGTTTTGTTTTGTAAGGATATTAGGGAGCCCTTTGATCAAGTTTTTCAGAAAGGTTTGAACTAGAAAAATGTTCTTCTATATATATAGTTTATTGTTGTCAAGTTTTAAAGGATTTGAAATGATGCACAAGAAGTTATAATGCATACTGGCATTCTATTGCATTTAGAGTTAGAGTTTGTAAGAGTAAATAGCCTAATTTTGCATTGGGTTACATATAGGAGCACCAATTATAGATCCTGGTCAAGAACAAGGGGGAGAGATATATAATCTGTCCTAAATAGGTGAGTATAGATCGGAGATTAAACCATATGTGCTATATGTTCTATATGAATTATATGGATATATGTGCTATATGAATTATATGGACATACAATATTTGTTATATGTGATAGCTCTGAAATTTTCAGAGTTGTTTGCACAGAAAGTAGGTTAGAATATGACATATGATATATGATTACAAGATGCACTTGATTGCATAGCATTTTGCAATGAGATTTAAGAGGACTTGTGACTGTCTCACCTTGAATTTGTATTACATGACCTACGAGTCATACAGGATCTTCGGATCATACTGGATCTTCGGATCATACAAGACGTACAGGTCATACAAGATCTACGGATCATACAGGACCTATGGGTCATGTTCAGGAGATCTTTGGATTTCTTTGCTAAAGGGACCATAAGAGTCCATATACAGTAAACCCGGGGCAAATTCAGGCTTGTACAGTTCACAGAATAATAAATCGGATACATCAGCATTTTTATTTGCATATTAAATTCATATATGACATATATAATATGTATAAATATGTATATTGGCCAATTGCTTGGCTTTGTGTGAAATAATTGATGATTGTTTATATTCAATGAGTATACGAGTCACGTAAATCGCAAAATAATTTTTCAGGCTCAGCTAAAACTTACCGGTATGTGTCTGTTTTAGAGGTCACATTCATACAGGTCGGCCGACTGAAGCTCAATGCAACCTTCTCCTCCTCATTTTGCATCTTAGGCATATGGGTTGTATTAGAAGTTAGAGTAATAGATGTATTAGTATAAGAAGTAACTACCTATGTGTGTGTGTGTGTAATCTTATATGGTTGTTAGTTTTGCTTTGTGCTTATGTGGATAGTTGCTTATATGTGAATTATCTGTTGATATAAAATAAGAAGTTAGTACGAAGTATACGTCATAGGGTATAAGGGTGTCACACTCTCATCACTTATTTGAAGATGATTTAGCGCAATGAATACCTCATTTTCATTTTGCAAAATTGTAAATACATTTTGTTAAAATAAGCCGCTATGACAAAAAGTGGATACGACCGTTACGACCATTGCGTACGTAACCGTTACGGCCACTGTGTACGTAGTCGTTACGCTTGAATACACTGTGGTCGTAACGACTACATATATAGTGGCCGTAACGACCGTATCTTTACAGCAAACCTAAAGGTAAGACTTTGAGTGCTTTCGAAGAATTTCCCACAATAAGAGTATTTGATGGCCTGTGAAATTCTAAACCAAAATACTAAAATATAATGAGAGTATTTTAATGCTGATAAGAAGTAAATACCTCATTGTGGTTGATAGTAAGCGAGTTTTGCGCCAAATTCAAATTTTACATGAAATCTTCACTTGACATTACAAATGAGAGAAGGAAGAAGAGAAGAAAAGAGATAGGAATGGAGTGTTTCAACCCATTTTCCTTGTAAAAAGAGTTATAAACGTGTGTCATTAATATTAGTAGGTAACGTCGTTGTGCATTTAATGCCTTTAAAAAAATTGTCCCAACCGTTACGGCTACAACGCACATGGCCGTAACGAATGGGGTGGGCACCACATAGGCCTGCAACCATATATGCTAAAACGGGCGCCAAATAAAACCTTCAAAAAAAAGAGAGGACATAACCACATCTTTTCCTTTTATATATTAAGTACATGTGCTATATTAAGACATTTGCATTAATATATATAAGGATATCCGGCATACAGCTTATTCATCTTTGTCGACAAAACTAATACATATTTATAAGTAGGACTATTATTAATGTTTTATTACATATATAAATCATGTGTACATATATTTGTTGATAATAAACTTAATAAATTAATTTAAGAAATTATGATAATGATTGTTTATTCTTATTTAAATTGTTAATTAATTAATTAATTAATTAAATTTATGTAGTTGATCAAATAACAAATATTTCAAAGTGGGAATTTAATATTCTCGACTTATCAGGTCAGAGATATCTAGAATGGAGAGTTGATGCACTGACTCACCTCCAAGCAAATGGTCTAAAAGAGACCATAAAAGAGAATGAAAATATTTTCCCGTAAGATAAGGCTAAGGCGGTTATCTTTCTTCGTCATCATATAAATGAAAGCTTGAAATCTGAATATCTATTGGTGGAAAATCCCAAAGAGTTATTGGAAAGCCTAGAACAAAGATATGGGCATCAACAACAAGTTTTGCTCCATAAAGCAAGTTATGACTAGGCTAATTTAAGGTTTCGAGACTTAAATCAGTCAGTGATTACAATTCTGTCTTGTTCCATATAACCTATCAATTATATTTATGCGGGCAGAAAATCTCTAAAGAGAACATGTTGGATAAAACTTAATTCAACCATGCATGCTACTAATGTGTTGTAACTACAACATTACAGACAGAGGGAGTTTAAGAAGTATTTAGATTTGATACAAGTACTACTTGTTGTCGAGCAGAATAATGAGCTGCTCGTGAAAAACAACAACCTAAGGCCAACCATTACTACATCGTACCCTGAGATAAATGCAACATATGCCTCTCAAAGAAATGATAGTAGGCATCAAGATAACCGTGGACACGATGGTAATCGTGGTCGTGATCGATGTCGTGGTCGTGGTAAGGGTTTTGGTGATTATCAAAAGCACAATTCTTTTAAAGCATCCACTTTCAAGGGGAATGATAAGCAACCGGTCTAGAAAGGTCATACAGGACCCTCCTAAAAGCCCAAATCTACATGTTATAGATGTGGCATGAGAAGTCACTGGGCAAAAGTGGATCACCCAACCAAACACTTGGTTGAGTTGTACCAAGCTTTCCAAAAAGATAAGGGGAAGAACGTGGAGACTCATTTTGTTGACGACACTAAACCTACACCAAGCCTAGACATCTGTGATTTCATCATAGATGATGAATTCGAGATCAATGAAAATATCAACTAGTGAAAACTAGAATATCTATCCATTTAATATTATGTAAAATATTGCGGTGTTTTTTCTTTTATCAACATCCTTGTAAAATTCTCTATATATCATAAATAAATCTGTTATTTATGTTTTTAATTCTGATTCTTCTCTATTTTGAAGATATGGAAACGATTAAAGATATATCAAGTAGCAAGAATCAATGTTTAGTGGACAACGGTACTATGCACACCATATTGAGAAATAAAGAATGCTTTACTTAGTTAAATTTGCTTGAAACAAATGTTAAAACAATATCTAGTATGACAAAATTGATCAAATTCTATGGTAGACCTTGTGTTTTGCTCCATAAAGGGACAACATTAATCATAAATGACACATTATATTCAATTAAATCTCAAAGGAACTTACTGAGCTTTAAAGGTGTGCATCAGAATGATTTTCATGTAGAAAACATTAATGAAAGTAATAAAGAATATTTGTGCACAACAAGACAAATATGTGGCAAGAAGCAGGTTTTAGAAAAACTGTCAGCCCATTCTACTGGACTTTATCACACATATATAAGTCCAATAGAAACAAATGTAACATCTTATGAGAAATTAAAAGATAAAAGGATGTTTACATTATGGAATGATCGATTGGGTCATCCAAGTACTAGAATGATGCATAGAATCGTTGAAAGTTCAATTAGGCATTCACTAAAGAAAGTAAATGTCTTTAAATCAAGTGATTTTAACCGTAGTGGTTGTTCACTTGGTAAATTAATCACTAGACCTTCAAAGAATAAAGTTGGGATTGAAAATCCAACGTTTTTAGAATGAATACAAGGTGATATTTGTGGACCGATCGTCCCACCATGTGGACAATTTTGATACTTTATGGTATTAATTGATGCATTGACAAGATGGTCACTGTTTTGGACAAAAAAATAGCTTACTCTCTTTACGCTCTAAATTGGGGTCACAATCAAACAACTAAGGAAGCAAAAAAAGTTTTGTTTGAATTGGAAGAAGGATGAACAAATGTCTATTTCTTAACACCGAAAAAGAGATGGAACATTAATGAATTGAACACAAATACTCCCACTTGAGCACGTGGATACCATACATGCAATCCCAATCCCGGATAATAACATTCAAGATCGACTATTTTGGGCACTGAGCAAGAATGGATGGTTCTCGACACGCTCATCAATGAATCTATCACACAAGCAACAAACAAACACAAAGCATAATAAATTGGATATGAAAATTGGATATACTACCAAAAGTCAAAAATTTTCTATGAAAGATGAGTATGAATGGTCTTCCCACGAAAGCAAAGCTAAGAGAAAAGCATGTTCCAACACCCGGAGGTTGTATTATGTGTAATTGCACGAATGAAGACATCGTACATTTATTCACGCAATGCCCACACTAAACACAATTAAGAAAATCAACACAAACATCGGGCAATTGCTACGAACAAGGTTATCAGAATCGGGATTCTAGGTTGGATCGTTGAGGGTCTTTTTGGATCGGATCGTAGGATCCGATCGCTGAATCGTAAGATCCTACATTATAACTAAAAGTGTGCAAGAATAACCGAATAGATTGTATATTTTGTTATATAAGATGTAAGAAAATAATAAACATTATTAATTTGATTATTAAAAATGGTATAGGATGGACTAATCAAATGTTTAATGGAAATGATACGTTAACCGTAAATTTATTAATAATATATAGCTAAAATTGTCATTTTATAGGATCGTTAGAATCGTTTGTGGGGTTGTCATTTTATAGGATCGTTAGAATCGTTTATAGGATCGTTAAAATCGTATGTAAAATCGGGATCGGATCGAGATTATATTCTAAATCATTTAAGATCCTACTCCAATAAGATCCTACTTGGGATCGTGGATCGTTTCACTTGTTATGGATCGTAGGATCGCTAGAATCGTAGAATCGGATCGGGATTTTGATAACATTGGCTACGAAACTATAATACGCATAACAAGGCACCAAAAAATGTACTAAGTGATCTCTACCATCAATTAGGGGAAAAGAGTTTATTATATTGGCAGTTTCCTAGTGGAGCGCGCATTTGGCACCAACGAAATAAATTGGTTTACCAACAAATACTAAACGACGTTATTCAAGATCTACCTCAATATATTAGCATTATTGGAACAATGGGAGATAGAAAAAAATGGAATGAAGATGACGACAGTTTTGCTACAAAAATATCAAAGAACGAAAAAGAAGAAAGATAAATCTGGAATTTGGAAAAAACACAACCAGGTGTAATAAAATGTAATTTTGATGGGTCAAGATTAGAGCATGAACAAGCATTTGGAGGAAAAATTTTAAGAGATCATAATTGTAAGGTAGTGGAAATAATGGTACAAAAATATGGATGAATATCGACACTCAAGGCCGAAGCTCTTGCTTTGAGAGACAATATTAGACTAGCAAGACAAGGCAACAAAGATGTATAGAAATTGAAGGGGAAAACCTACAAGTCATCAAAGCAGCCCAACGTGGAAAAAACTGTCCATGGGAAATTGAAATTATTATGGCTGACATTAGGTATGGTCATAGGTCGGGTTATGGATGGGTGGAGCACTTCCACCACCCGGCCCGTGAATAAAAATGGCTCACTCGACCCACTTGTCACCCGTAAAGCTTTTCACCCATATCCGACCCACCCGTCATCTGTGGGTGAGTCGGATGACCCGTTACCCGTAAATTATTAAATTATAAAAATAATTTATAAAATTCTAGAGTTAAGAAGAGAAGCATTGACTTGTGGTGATGTTGAAAAGGGGTGGTGACGGAGTGAGGAAGACTAGCAGCAAAGCAAAAAAGGAGAGTTATTAACGATAATGTTGAGAAGACAACAATAGAGATACAAAGAATATGATCAAAAGAGTAGAAGTTGCAATGCCTATAGCGGAAGCCAAAGGGTGCAATCCAGAACAAGAAAAATAAATAGATGAGTAGTAGAATTTGGATGTGACAATGTTAGGTTGGTAAGTTGGTTGGAGGTAATTAAATATAGTATATATATTAGGTTAAAATATGGAGGTGGTAAACGGGTGAGTCGGGTGATGGGTGGCGGGTCGGGTTATGGTTCAGGTGAATTAGGTGTAAAATCTCACCCATATCCGACCCGTCACCCGCTTCACCCGTCACCCTACCCACCCATTACCCGCTTTTTTCGATTTTTCACCCGTATAATTGGGTCGGGTGAAGCGGGTGGGTCGGTCACCCACGGATAATGTCCAGCCCTAGCTGACATTTTGGTTTCCCTCATTGGGTTCCAATCGGTCCAGATTTCACATGTGCATAGGGGTTCCAATACTGTGGCTGATAAAATTGCTAGACTGAGCCACAATCTTCCTTTTTGTGCTATTAGAAATCATCCAGAACATGATATTCTTATCCGTAAGATGCAGTAGGACAGCCTCCCTAAGGGGAGAGCCTCTTAATTCTTTACCAATCAAAAAAAAACTTGCAAGCGATGTGAGCTTTTTTTCTAAAATGTTTCGAAATTTAATTTTTTTTTGTGAGAATTTCGGGGGAAAGTTTGTGAAATATGAACTGATTTCCTTTAATCATATTACTTTGATATGTACATGCTATTTATAGGGCCAAGATTTTTATTTGATCCCTTCGTATGAAGCTAAAAGAATATAAGGCCGTAAGGGCCGTCAAGCCATATGAACCAAAGCCTATTAAAACAAAATGTGTATAATAGAAATGGATGAATCTTCACCCTTCGTTATCTCTTAACACTCTCCCTTTAATATTCATATTTTCATTTGAGGTTATGTATATGATGCCTTGTGAAAAACTTGGTTAGGAAAAACCCAGTGGGATAAAAACCATAGCACATGGAAAAAGAGTACATCTTATCTTATATGCTTTCATAGTATTGCGTCATTAAAAACCTTGGCAGGTAAAACCCATTGGGAAAAACCTAAGCGAAGAGAAAAAGAGTGCAATGCGTATAATTCCGCCCTGAAATCAACGTACTTCTCGAAATCTGAGCATTCCGATCTTGTACACAAGTTCTTCAAACTTTTTGGGTTGTAAGGATTTTTTGAACAAATCTGCAACATTTTCACTTGATCGTATTTGCTGGATTTCGATCTTGTCGTCCTTTTCTAGATCATTAGTTGAGAACAATTTTAGTGAAATGTGCTTCGTCCTATCTCCTTTGATGTAACCCCCTTTGACTTGTGTGACACATGCAGAATTGTCTTCATATATCATGGTTGGATTGTCTGCAATAGATCTTATTTTTCATTCTTTTTGTATATATCCAATCATTGACCTTAACCAGACACATTCTCTTCTTGCTTCATAAAGAGCGATTAATTCTTCATGGTTTGATGATGTTACGGTAGGCGTTTACTTTGTTGACTTCCATGATATCGCCATATCTCCATACGTGAATACATAACCATTTTGGGATTTTGCTTTTTGCGGATCTGATAGATATCCTGCATCTGCATATCCAACAAGAGTAGCATTTATATTTTTATGATAATAACCCAAGGTCAAGAGTACCTCATAGGTATCGAAACACGTGTTTGATTCCGTTCCAATGTCGTCTTGTTAGAAATGAGTTGTATCTTGATAAGAAGCTTACATCAAAAGTAGTATCTGGTCTTGTATTGTTTGCGAGAGACATTAATGCACCAATTGCTCTTAGGTAGGGGACTTCAGGACCAAGAATTTCTTCATCATCTTATCGAGGTCTGAATTGATCATCCTGTATACTAAGAGAGGAACTATCATGGGTGAACTTAAGGGATGTGCTTTGTCCATGTAGAACCTTTTCAAAATTTTCTCAATGTAATTTGTTTGATGAATGAAAATTCCATCCTTTAAATGTTCAATTTGTAAACGAGACAAAATTTGATTTTTCCAAGATCTTTCTTTTCAAATTCTTTCATCAAATATTTTGCAGCATTTCAAGTTCATCGAATGTACCGATAATATTTAAATCATCAACATATACTGCAATAATAGCAAATTCATTGTTGGATCGTTTGATGAAAACATATGGACAAACAGTATCATTTTGGTCGTTGATGATATACAGACACTTGACCTTTGACCAATTGGTCGCTTTGACACCACACCTTTGAAAATGTTCGATTGGGTACCTAAACTTTAATATTGTGACCTATTGAACACCTGTTTAGGCAAATTTTTTATCATAGATTGCATGCGTGCCATGTTAGATTGCCACATCATATATTTATGCCACATCAACCCCTTATTGTTTGTTTAGTTTGCCACATCATATATTTTATTAATTATAATATATTATTATACAATATTTTTTATCCCATCTTCTCCTTCATTTAATTATACAAATCCCCAATTCTTTCCTGCAATTGACGACCAAAGAAATTGAGCCCTACTCCGGCAACGAGCACCACCCTCGGCGAAGTCATCTCCATGAGCAGCCCCGACGGGATCCTGACTATGGTCCTCACGTCCTTGAAGAACAAGATCCAGTTGAGCGTCGTTTGGCTGTGTCCGAGCGTTGAGTTTATGACCCCCGAGTCGGCCGCCTTCCAGTGGAGATCCTTTTGCGATTGACCAAGTCGGTCGCCATCGCGACGGGGAGTAGTTGTCGGAGCAGGATGATGACCCTTCTCCATCTGGGCTCCAATATCACAAATATGGGCTCTTGCTATTCGGTTCCAATGGCAGCGGAGCAACTCAAGGCCGCCAATATCTCAGATCTGGGCTTGTGATGTCCGGTGGCTTGGTGGTGGGGAAGAGCGGCAATATAAACTCCTCACTTTCATCATTCTTTGTCTTTCATTGTAGATTTGATGTATATGAACTGTTTTGTTTTCCAAAATTTGTTTGTGCTGGTATGTTATTTGGGTTTTTACAATTTTGTTTTTTAGATTGGTTTATTTTAATTAATTTAAAATATTGAGGACAAGCTCTACAAGTTTCACAATGATGTTCTGCAATATTAAGGACAAGTTTGTCATTTTTAATTTAAAAAACGGCAAACTAATTTTAATTTATAAAGTTCAAATAAGCTAATAACAAACTCCCCCACTCTCTCAAAAGAGAGTGAAATACACGCATAATGCCACATCAGCGTTAAGGTGTTCAATAGGTCTCAATGTGTATAGCCAGGTGTTTAATAGGTTGCAATATTTTAGTTTAGGTACTCAATCGAAGATTTTCAAAGGTGAGGTGTCAAAGTGACCAATTGGTCAAAGGTTAAATGTTTGTATTTGTATTTTGCCTATCATTTTGATATCCTTCTTTAAGAAGATATTCACTAAGACGATTGTACCACATCCTTCCAGATTGTTTTAGACAATATAATGATATTTGCAATTTTATAGAAAACATTTTCCGAGATTTTGCTTTATATACCTCAGGCAGTTTTAATCCTTCACGAACTTTCATGTAAATATCACTATCAAGTGATCCATATAAATATGCAGTTGCGACATCCATAAGTCGCATCTATAGTTTCTTTGAAACAATTAGGCTAATTAAAAATCTTAATGTAGTTGCATCAACTATAGGGGAATATGTTTGCTCTTAATATCTCACAATTTCATTTTTCTCATTACGCTTTCGTACAAATACCCATTTATAACCTACTGGTTTTAAGCCCATTGGTGTGGGCTTTATTGGGCCAAAAACATTACGCTTTTCAAGCGATTTTAATTCAGTCTGCATAGCCTCTTTCCATTTTGGTCAATCATGTCTAACACGACACTCATCAATAGTTTGTGGTTCAATATCATCGTCATCAACCACTATTTCGATGACAACAGAGTATGCGAACACCTCATCAAGAATAATGTCTTTCTTGTTCTATTGTATTCTAGAATAGACATAATTTACTGCAATTTCGTAATTATCAATGCTTTTGTCAATATTTGGAACAATTTCCATTTTGTTCTTATCTGGAACATTCTCCGTTTGTTTTTATCCCGAATAGTTTTTATTTCTGACACATCTCCTAAATTTTCGGAGGTAGTATTGTCATATTCTCCCCCTGAATAGGAAATTGGTGCGGCTTCATTTGGATTATTTTGCAGCCCATTCTTTCTTGGTTTTAGATCTTTTGATCCGGGCGGCCGCGTTTTTGGCGCACTATAAATTCTTTTTCAGGAATCTTATCTAGTTGTCCAACAAGAATTTCAATTCTTTCAGGGGCATTTACAACTGACACATGTGACTTTGTCACTTTCTTTATGCTTGTAAATGAGTCAGGTAATAGATTTGCTATACTATGCAAATGTATAATATTTTGTACTTCTTGTTCACACATTTTTGTACGTGAATCAAGATAAGATAACGATGAAGCATTGCAAGTAATTTCCTTATGTCTTTTTTCACCAAGATTCGGAAATTCATTTTCATTAAAATGACAAGCATCAAATCGGACCAGAGCTGCGACATGTAATATAGCATGTCCCCAAACAGATGTTGGCAGTTTTGACTTCATCAATAATGGTCTAGCTATTAATTGTAATAATTTAATCAAAGATTCAGCAAGACCATTTTGTGTGTGAACATGAGCTACCAGATGTTCAACTGTAATTCCAATTGACATACAATAGTCATTGAATGTTTAGGAAGTAAATTCTCATACATTATCAAGTCGGATTCTTTTAATTGTATATTCTGGAAATTGAGCTCGTAAGCGAATGATTTGAGCTAGGAGTTTAGCAAAGATGTATTTCTTATTGATAAGAGGCTCACATGTGACCATCTTGTCGATGCATCCATTAATACCATAAGTATCGAAATGGTCCACAGGGTGGGACTATCTGTCCACAAATATCACCTTGTATACGTTCTAAAAACGTTGGATTTTCAATCCCAACTTTATTCTTGGAAAGTCCGGTGATTAGTTTACCAAGTGAACAACCACTACAATTAAAATCACTTGATTTAAAGACACTTGTTTTCTTTAGTGAGTGCCCATTCGAACTTTCAACAATTCGATGCATCATTCTATTACCTGGATGACCCAATTGGTCATGCCATAATATAAATAACCTTTTGTCATTTAATTTGTCATAAGATGTTACATTTGTTTCTATTGGACTTATATATGTGTGACAAAGTCCAGTATAATGGGCTGATAATTTTTCTAAAATCAGCTTCTTGCCACATATTTGTCTTGTGATGCACAAATATTCTTTATTGCTCTCATTTATGGTTTCTACATGAAAACCATTTCGACGCACATCTTTAAAGCTTAGTGAGTTCCTTTGAGACTTACTTGAATATAATGCGTCATTTATGATTAATTTTGTCCCTTTAGGGAGCAAAACACAAGCTCTACCAGAGCCTTCGATCAATTTTGTCACACCAGAGATTATTTTAACATTTTATTCAAGCAAAGTTAACTAAGTGAAGTATTCTTTATTTCTCAAGATGGTGTGTGTAGTAGCGCTGTCCACTAGACATTGATTTTTGATACTTGATATATCTTTAATTGTTTCCATATCTTCAAGATAAAGAAAAAACATAATTTTAAAACATAAACAACAGATTTATTAATGATACACATAGTATTTTACAAGAATGCTGATAAAGGAAAAACATACTGCAATATTTTACATAATATTACATGGATCAAGATTCTACTTTTTAGTAGTTGACATTTTCATTGATCCCAAATTCATCATCTATGATGAAATCAGAGACGTCTAACCTTGGTGTAGGTTCAATGTCGTCAACAAAATGAGTCTCCACGTTCTTCCCCTTATCTTTTTTGGAAGCTTGGTACAATTCAACCATGTGTTTGGTTGTGCGACACACCCTTGCCTAGTGACCTATCATGCCACATCTATAAAATATATAGATTTGGGCTTTTAGAAGGGTCTTGTAGGACCCTTCTGGACCATTTGCTTATCATTCCCCTTGGAAGAAGTGGATGCATCAGGAGAGCTATGCTTCTGATAATGACCAAAACCTTTACCACGACCACGTATTAAGGCACATCCGAATAAAGGCTGAGGAAGCCATTGCCATGTATTAAGGCACATTCAAATAAAGACTAACACCACCAACTCAAACCCCCACTCAACTCCTCCACCTCCCTCCAATACCATCCAAAAGCTTGAAAAGATCCGCGTATCCATAGATCTTTTCCGATCTACTGATTCTCTGCCGACTCGATTGCCCCGCCCTCTTCCGTCGACTTCACCAGCGTGTTTTCTCGGTCGACGGTACCTTGTTTGCTGGTTCTTTAAAAAATAAGAAAATAGAAAAATGAAAATCTACTACTTGGGCCACAAGTAGAGGAAAAAAGGGTAAAGAAAAAAGAAAAGGAAAAAAGAAAATTGAAAAAGAAAAGGATAATCTTGTACTTGGATAGCAAGTTTAGTATAATAAAATAATAATAATAATAATGATAATAATAATAATAATAAACTTGCTAGGGCGATCGTTTGGGCGTTTAGGGTTGAGCGCCCTGGTGCGTCAACGGAGGTGAAGTTGTAGCCGGCGGTGGTGGTGTCACGGTGTTGTTGGTGCGCCGCCTAGTTCTTCATCTGTGGTTCTTCATTGCACACCACTTTGTCTCTGGTGTTTTCGTTAGTGTATCAACGCTGACTGGTGTGTTCGTGGTGTAAGCAGCGGTTTATGGTTCGTCATCTGCGTTTGTCAGCGATCGTCAGCGGTTGCCTGGGGTTGTCAACGGTTGTCTTCCTACAGAGTTGGGTTTGTGCTCAGTGTTGGTTTTGCGATCAATCAGCGTTGGGTTTGAGTTGTTGTTTGCGATCAGTCAGTGTTGTCTTTTGATCGTTTGTGCTCAGTGTTGCTGGTGTGGTTCAACGATCTGCCGTTGTTTGAGTTTGTTTCCGATCTACTAGTGTAGTTGCTGCTGTAGTTTGTGGTTGCTGCTGCTGTCTATGGTTGTTGCTGCTGTCTGTGGTTGCTGTTGTTTATGAGTTTTTCATCGGCCTGAGGTTGTCATCTGCTCGTTTGAGATCGTTTGTTGTTGTTGTTGGGTTTTTGATCGTTTTATTAGGTCAGTTTTGTGTCACTGTAGTTCTTTGGTTTTTTAATCGGTTAGTTTTTGTTGTTGTGCTGGTGTTTGTTGGCTTGTGTTGAATAGTGTGGTGTTATGTCTCTTTCCACGGGCTACTATTGCGATCTCTAATGCCTACTGTTGTAGTGCGTTTTCATTGCCCATTTGTGGGTCTTAATGGGTGTCGAGATGGTGGAGGTAATGGCCTTACTAAGAGCTCTTTGATAACTCATCTTCGTGATCGTCATTGTACGCCTAATGCTCAAGTAGTTACACGATTCTCTTACCACTGACTTGGCTATTTTTTCCGAGGCTGAGTTGACCTTCCGTCGTATGGGGATTTGGCTTTGTGGGGTTTGTTTTAAGACACATTCTCTACATTCAAAATGTCGTCATGGTCAAGGTTCTGATTTTGTGGCCCCACCTGATATTGGAGATGGTGTTGTTCGGTTTGTGCTCTATGATCTTCCTAAGCCGCCACTCAATTCTGTTGTACCTAGTCATGTGGATACTGTTGGAGATGGTGTACTCAATTCTGATGTTGTGCAAGAACAAGTTTGTGGTTTTACAATCACTCTCCTTGACAGATTGCTTTCTAAACGGCTTTACACTATGAAATCCATCCCTCCTAAATGCCGCTTGGGCTTCTCCCGGCTTTTGAAAGGCGCACTTGATAAGGTGCTTTGCAAGCCTGAAGATATTTCTTGTTGGGTTACTCTTCTCGTCTTGCCTCTTTGTATCCTTAAAACCTTTAGTCCGAGGAGTAATCGCGAGTGCACATCTACAGTTAGACGGAAACGACAAGAAGAGAGTATAGCTAGTGCTATTCGTACTTGGAGTGAGTCGGGTGGTAATTTGCTGCTTTTGCGGGAAACTTTGGCAGTTGGATCCCCACCTTTGATGGATGCTGATGAGGGCCTTGATTTGGAAGAGCGTAATATCAAGCAGTGTCGTAGGAAGATTTGTGATGGCCATTACACTGCCGCAGTCCGAGTTCTTTCTTCTTCTGGTATTGCTCCTTATAATGAGGCCACTCTTTCAGATTTATAGTCAAAACATCCAACTTCTCCAGCTCCATCCTTGCCTGATATACCTGTTGATCATCATCATCTCATCGCTACTTCTGTTGTTGTTTTGGACCGAATTAAGAGTTTTCCACGTGGTACATCATGTGGTATAGGGACGGTTTACGTGCTCAACACCTTATGGATTGCTTGAGTGGTGCTGCTGTAGCTGTTTCTGATGAGTTAGTTGGCTCTATTTCTGGGGTGGTTAATCTCTTTCTAGCTGGAAAATGTCCTATGGATTTGGGAGAGTATATTGCTAGTGCTCCTCTCACACCGCTTGTCAAGCCTGGTGGGGGAATTCGTCCAATAGTTGTGGGTACTGTCTGGCGGCGTCTGGTTTCGAAGGTCGGTGCTGTTATGGTTGGCCAAACGTTGGGAAGTTATTTTGATGGTCTTCAATTTGGTGTTGGGGTTTCTGCAGGTGGTGAGGCAATTCTCCATGCTGTGAATCGGTTGATTGAAGATCGCGGTACTGATGTTGGTCTTTCTATGTTGTTGGTGGATTTTCAAAATGCCTTCAATTTAGTTGATCGTGCAGTCATGTTACATGAAGTTCGTCTTCGTTGTCCGACTATTTCGTGTTGGGTTGAATTCTGCTACTCTAATCCAGCCAGGTTGTATTATGGGGAGCACACTTTATGGTTGTCTCAAGGGGTGCAACAGGGTGATCCTCTTGGTCCTCTACTTTTTGCTTTGGTTTTACAACCCCTGATTTGTAAAATTAGAGACACTTTTGACGTTTGTCTTCAGGCGTGGTATTTGGATGACGACACTATTATTGGTGACACCTTGGTGGTGGGGAAGGTTCTGCAGTTGATTATGGAGGAAGGGCCTCGTTTAGGGTTACATCTCAACGTGGAAAAAACTGAAGTTTTTTGGCCTACAAAAGAGCCACGAAGCAGGCTTGTAGGTGTCTTTCCCACTAATATTGCTCGACCTTTGCATGGTGTTAAGTTGCTTGGTGGTCCTGCCAGTTCCAATTCTATTTTTAGTGGTGAGCTTGTGATGCAGAGGGTGACCAAAACCATTATGCTTATGGATAAAGTTGCTAAGCTTAATGATCCTCAGTGTGAGTTGTTGTTACTTAGGGCATGTACCGGAGTTTCTAAACTCTACTTTGCTTTGCGTACTTGTCCTCCTGATATTTTTGAGGCAGCTCAGCGCACATTCGATATAGCTCTTCGATCTTCCTTGGAGCGTATTGTTACTGCTTCGGGACCTGGGTTTGGCGATTGGCAATGGCGACTTGCCACCTTACCTTTTGCATTTGGAGGGCTTGGTGTCTATTCTGCAGGTGATGTTCGCCATTATGCTTTTCTTGCTTCTCGGTTACAATCTGCTGGTTTGCAAACTAAGCTTCTTTAGAATGCTGACATTGTTGGTCTTGGTCATGCCTTTGCTGATGCGTTGAGTCTTTTTAATAGAAATGTGGAGTCTGATTTTTTGAGTAATCCTAGTGAGGTCGCTGCCTCTAAACTCATGAAAAAACTGGCAGATATATATTTCACAAAGGTTACTACTTCTGCAGAATCCACCTTTTCTTTATCTCCTCGGCAATCGGCATTGTGGAAATTGCAGCAGGGAGATCACACCTCTGTTTGGCTTCGGGCGGTCCCCATCTCAGGTTTGGAACAGACGATGAATGTCAAGACGTATCGATGTGTGTTGTGTTATCGGTTGGGTGTTCCTTTGTTCTCTATTTCGACACCATGCTCTGCTTGCTCTAGGGTTTTTGATGGGGATATCTTTGGTGATCATGCGGTGTCGTGTGTTGGCATTGTAGGTATTAAACATCGACATAATGTTGTTCGGGATACCCTTGTTGACATTTGTTATCGGTCTGGAATTTCGGCAAGAAAAGAGGTTGATATTGGATTGTCTGGCGGGAACGACGAGGCTCTCCGACCTGAAGATGTGTTACTCTATTCTTGGGATCGAGGTCATGATGTATGTGTTGACTTGACAGGATCTTCTCCCTTGACACAATCCAGTTTATCTGACTTTGTTCCAGGACGAGTTGTGGTTGATGCAGCTAATCGAAAGAGGGTCAAATACGACGCTAGCTGTCGGGCTTTCAGTTATGGTTTTCTTCCTTTCTCCTTTTCTTCTCTGGGGGAATTGGGTAAGGATGATGTAGCATTGCTGAAGCGGGTTCAACAGTTTTCTAAGACTCAAGACATTGGGGCTCGTGCTGCTGCTCATATCTTCACTAGGATAGGCTTTGCTATAGCTAGAGGAGTGGGGGCCCAGATTGTATCTCGGCTTCCCACTAATTTTATGTAATTTGTTTGACTTTGTAAGTTTTTATAATAATAATAATAATAATAATAATAATAATAATAATAATAATAATAATAATAATAATAATAATAATAATAAAATTTTCTTACTTGCAAGTCAAGTTCGAAACTTAGAGGAGCAAGTTTTTGCCTACTTGCTTTACAAGTAGTGCTCTTCTTGTAATACATTTTGTCTTCTTTCTTGTAGGTTAGCTTGAGACTTATTCATGTACTAATTTTTTGAGGAGTTGGAACTGAGTTTGGTATTGGACCGAGTTGTATTGGGCTAGGTTGCTTGGTGCTCCGTGACTTCTGAAGATCATTCATCTCGGTGGAGGAAACGTCAGTTGTCCATTTCGCACGCCTAGTGGCCTAGTAGAGGCCGACCTGTTGCATGCGACGCTATTTTTATAGTGTTTTACTCACCCCGATTTTAAACTCTCCGTAGTTCTTATTTTTTCAGAGATTTGTACTTTTCATAGCTTTTCCTGCATGTATTTGACTCACTTAGCTGTTATCGGCTGCCGTTTTTACGGCTTCTCAGATTACCAAGTCTGTTTGGTATTCCGAATTCTTACCTTACCAAAAAAAAAAGTTTAATATAAAGATAGTGTAGTACGTACAATCTTATATCACTATGATTAAGTTTATTTTGAACGGTCCCATGTATATAATAAATTGATAAGTTTTTATCATATTACTTAATACTTATCTATTTTCATAATTAAATAGATTATCATGTTTTGGATATTAATTTAATTCGTAATACTAATAAAATATTATTGTTTCAAATAAACAACTTTTATAGTTTATTGATTTTAAATATTTATTCAAAATTTATATTTAATCATTTACATGATTATTTTTCTCGGATAATAAATATATTTGAAAATATTTATTATTAATATGTTTTTTAAAAACACGTACAAGGTACGGAAATAATACTAGTTACTATATACTAAAGCGGTAGCAAATTCTGCCACTTAATTGCGCCACATCACCCCTTTTGTTAATATAATAATTTATCATATTTTATTTCTACCATATTAAAATTTAAAAAAATATCAGTAATAAGATAACGTGTTCCCTACAAGATTGAAAAATATTCGCATCACTCAATATCAAAACAGTTCATTAAAATAGAAAATTTGGATAGAGTCAGTGATAATAAAATAAATATTTAAATTATCTTTGCATTTTATCTATTCATGGAAAATATTTTATTAAAATACAATTTTGATAAAAAACATAAGATAGAGATTTACATTATCTTTTACAATATTGACAATGATCTATTTATGAAAAAAAAAATTTAAAAATTGATTTTTTATTTAAAAAGATAGAAATTTACTTTATCTTTTAAAAGATTGACATTATCTATTTATGCGAAATTTCTTTTTAAAAGGAATTATGATTTAAAAATTGATAAAAACTTTGCCTAAAATCAAATTTTGATGAATTATTTTTTTAGATTATAATTTTTATAAAAAATGATATAAATCTAAATATATGTCATTGTTTAGAATTATAAAAATTACATGAAAAAATGTACAATTTTGTTCACATGATTTTTTGAAATTTAATTGCATTTTTAATTGGTGATATTCCATAAGATTCGAATTTGATAATATTATTAATAAAAGAAATTCTCCAATTTTACAATTCTTTATTATTTAATTTGGATATTTATGACAATGAAATTGTACATTTTAGAAGAATAAAGAACTTTTAGTGATCTTCAACTATGACTCTCCAAAATCAATTTTTCTGAAAAAGTTTTATCTTTTTCAATCAAACAAATAAACACTAATGAATATTATTTTGACCCTATATTTTTCTAAGATAAATAAATAAATTTATAATAAAAATTTATACTTTTTAACTATTTATTTATTTATATTTAATAAAAGATCTCTACAAGGGACGTGCTCTTACACTAGTTTACATAAACAAAAGTGTTATTGTCATTAAAGATGTGCAATTCCGTAAACGCCCTTTACCCTTTCAGCTTCTCCTTCCCAAAAGCTTGTGCTGTCGCTCGCAGTGGCGCGCGCAAAGCGCCAGAGCGGCGGCACAGAAAGCCTCTCCTCCTCTCAAGCCTGTAAGAAAAGATCTTAACATAAAAAAGATAAAAAGAAAATAAAATTAGAAATTGAGCGTAGGTTAAGGGAGCTCGCTTACCGGCGCATCATAGTAGATGGAGTTCCACTCCAGGTCGTCTTCGTCTACGATTCCTCGCCTTCTCTCCTCTCCAGGGCTCCCCTCCTTAACCTGCGCACTCCCAATAGCCCCACTTCTCGCCATACTCTTTCTCTTTCTCCCTCTTCCTCTTTCCCTTTGAATTCTAGGGTTAGGGTTCCTAATTCGTGTTATCGCTCTCTCGTCTCTCGGAGTTCGTTGCTTCCCACTTCCATGCTCACAGAGTTCCAGCTCCCAGCGCTCCCCTCTTAGTGTCCTGTCACCGACGCCCATGGACTCCAGGGGGCAGTTCTCCTTCGCCAATCTGTTCAATCTAGAGGTTTGTGTTTCTAGGGTTTTATTTGATTTTTGTTTTCGCAATTGTGTATCTTTATCTGCTGTTAAATTTTGCGTTGCTTCTTTTTTATTCAACTATTGCTATCTGTTTCCAGTAGCGGAATTGGGATATCCATTCGCATTAGGTTAATTTCTTATGATTATAGGCTGATAATCTAAAATTGTCAGTTGTACTAGTGGTAAATTCCTGTCACATTGTTATGGACATAATTTCTGACGGTTTAGTGGTAATGCTATTGGTTTCTCGATTCCTTATGGTGCAGTCTTTGATGAATTTCAAGATACCACACCAAGATGACGATTCTGATCAAGACAGGAATAGCAGTCAGGATGAGAGTAGAGGCAGCCAAGGTGGAAGCTCTCACTCCTAATTTTCTCTGTTCAACTAATTTAACTGCTTAAAATTAGAGTCCCTATATAATCCAACTGCACATTTAGGGCGTTTGGCATCTTTGGATATTCTAGTATTTATTTTTCTAATTATATACATGCTGCATTGGGTTGGAGAGAAAGTTTTCTTTCAATTGTTCTATTATCTAGTAAAGAGTGATACTCAACCGAGCCATCTGTTTGTTTAAGCACTGGAAATAGAAATTATTGGTTTATGTTGGATTCTTCATGTGCTATTGTGTAGTTTCTTTCTATCTCATCTTCTTTTCTTTTTTTTAATTGCTAATAGGTAAAGGAATCAGCTTGCATAGTAATGGAGTTATGCCTGTGAGAGGTTCAGCTTTGACAAAGAAAAAGAAGAGGCATTGGATAGAGCCTGAGCCTGAGTTGAATTCCTCTTTGAAGAGGGCCAAACACAGCGAAGATGATCTTGACAGTGGCTACTATAGAACCCATTTGACTGAAGAACCTTACCAGTATATGTTAAATGAGCCTCTCCAAAGGTACAAGAGGAGGCTTAAAGATCCATCTGTGTCTTCAACATCTGCTAAGACACCACCAATCCAAGCTTTAAAAACTAAAACAGGATCAGGCCCCAAGATTAGAAAGTTGGGAAATAATCCCAAAGGGTTGCATGAAATAGAGAGAACACCTGAGTTCAATGTTCATCGGAGTCCACCAAACTTCAGTAATCTCTTAAATGGTGATTATGCGCTAAAATATGGTTTGGACAGGTTTGCTTCTTTTGCCTATAGCATATAGAATTAAAGATGATCCAATTTTGATTTTCTGTTAGCTGTCATGTATAGCTCATCTAGTCCTTGAAATCTTCTTACTGTAAGAAATCTGTTTTACAGAACTATGGAGGAACCTGTATATTTGGATATTGGGGAGGGCATTACCTATCAGATTCCACCGTCGTATGATAAGTTAGCAGCATCTATTAACCTGCCAAGCTTTTCTGATGTTCGAATTGAGGAATTTTATCTGAAGGGAACCCTAGATTTGGGGTCATTGGTTGCAATGATGGATTCTGATAGAAGATTTGGACCCAAAATTCGTGCTGCAATGGCTGAGTCTCAACCTCAATATGAATCACTTCAGAAAAAATTGAAGTCCATGTCTATGGATAAGCAAGCCCAGAAGTTCAATCTGAGAGTGACCGAGTCTGGGTTGAATACTATTCCTGAAGGTGCAGCTGGAAAGATAAAAAGGTCTATTTTGACCGAGGGTGGTCAATTGCAGGTGTACTATGTGAAAGTTCTGGAAAAAGGAGACACATATGAGGTAAGCATATCTGTGCTCAGTAATTTCTGACCTTATTCCTTCCTCAGCTTTTTTGGTAGCAGAGCATGATCTGTTAGAAATTGTCCTAGGCTAATATTTATAACTTTTACGTTGTCACGAGCTTGCAGATTATTGAAAGGAGCTTGCCAAAAAATACAAAGTTAAAGAAAGACCCTTCTGCTGTTGAGAGAGAGGAGAAAGAGAAGATTGGGAAATTTTGGACAAGCATTGCCAGGAAAGATATTCCAAAGCATCATAGAGTTTTCACAACCAACCACAGAAGGCAAGTTATGGATGCAAAACGGGTTGCAGAAATATGTCAAAAAGAAGTAAGTTTTTCTGGACTGCTCCATAGCAATAACTATGTATTGCTTTATAACTTTATCATTAGTTTTCTAGTGTCTCTTTGACATGATGTTACTTCTATAGGTAAAAATGAAAGTAAGTAGATCGCTAAAATTGATGAGGGGGGCTCCAATTCGCACAAGGAAGCTGGCCAGAGACATGCTGGTTTATTGGAAGAAGGCAGAAAAGGAGATGGTAATTTACTTCTCTCTCTCTCTCTCAAGCATTCACATGCTTCTGATTGATTTTTCTTCTACTTTTATCTGTTGATTTCAGAATTTACTATTTCTTATTTAAATAGAACCTTATTACATTATTTAACTAGAACCATGTTACATGAACTGATTTTTCTTAGGCAATGCTATCCATGCCCTTAATTGGTTTCTCATAACCTAGGTTTTTGAAGGAACTATATTTTTGTCTATGTTTTTTTTTTAATTTTTTCAATGGGAAATTGACCACAGCTTTGCCTGACAGATATTTCTGTTTTTTAGATTTTTCACGCAAGATAAAATTTCATGCTGACATGATTTTAATCTGACAAATCTGCATTAATTCTATTTTTATTATATGCACTGGTTGCTTTTTGTGGTTATCATATGTATTTGGTATGATGTAACAAATGCAGGCTGAGATAAGGAAAAGAAAGGAAAGGGAGGATGCTGAAGCTAGGAAGCGTAAACAGGAGCTTGATGAAGCTAAAAGACAACAGAAAAGGCTTGATTTTCTTTTGTCACAAACAGAACTTTTTAGCCATTTTATGCAGAACAAGTCAAGTGCTCAACCCTCTGAGCCTGGGGTCAGTGAAATAGAAAATGAACAAAAAATGGTAGTTGATGAAGCAGTAGAGGAAGAAGATCCTGAGGATGCTGAACTAAAAAGAGAGGCTTTGCGAGCTGCCCAAGATGCAGTTTCTAAGCAGAAAAAGCTAACCAGTGCATTTGATAACGAATGTTCACTATTGCGTGAATCTACTGAGAAAGAGGATTTAGAACAAGATGCCTCTATTGCTGGCACAAGTAATATTGATCTAGTGCACCCGTGAGTGTCTTTTGCTTCATCCTACAATTATGATATATTGATTTATGTAAAATTATGTATACTGATTACTCACATCCTTAAAAAATGTTAATCAGATCAACAATGCCTGTGACATCAACAGTCCAAACACCTGAGCTGTTCAAAGGTTTACTCAAAGAATATCAGCTTAAGGGCCTCCAGTGGCTGGTTAACTGCTATGAGCAGGTATTGAAGTCACTTTGCTGAATCTCATGTTTTGTTTTGTACCCAGCTGGGGATGGTGGTCTCTCAATTATAATATTCTTTGTCTTCTCTTTTACTGAATTTGAAGTTTCCTCTGTTTTTTTGTTGATCAGGGCCTTAATGGTATCCTTGCTGATGAGATGGGTTTGGGAAAGACGATACAGGCAATGGCATTTTTGGCTCATTTAGCTGAGGTAAAGACAAGTTGATCAATATCAGTTTGCTTTGCAGAGAAATTATAGATAGCTGATGGTTCTTTGTGCAGGATAAAAATATATGGGGTCCTTTTCTCGTTGTCGCTCCAGCTTCAGTCTTGAATAACTGGGCTGATGAGATCAGTAGATTTTGCCCTGATTTGAAAACACTTCCTTACTGGGGTGGTCTTCAAGAGCGGCAGATACTCAGGAAAAACATCAACCCAAAGCGTCTTTATCGTAGGTAATGATTACTGCACTCTGGTATTACTCTGATCATGTCTTGGGATAAAACAAAATAGCCACTTTCTTGCTTGTCCACTTAGCAAATTGATCTTGAATTATAGTGTTATTTGGCATCTTTTAAATTGTAAAGAAAAATCAGGGATGGAGTTGCAAGACCCATAGTATTGTTGAATTTTGCTCTAGCATGTTGCCTCCATCTAACCATAGTATCTATGTGTTATGTGCCCGAGCGTAGGATCGAGTCACAGGTCTAGACACTTGAGAGCTTTCCCTAGAATCTATGGTGATAATAGAACGAAAGAGATAGCGCAGCAGAGAACTCGTCCTTGACAGAGTTCTCCCCTTAGGTTTACGTAAACCTCCTTAATAATAATATGCTTAATTCTCTTATTGAATAATAAAGCCATATATATAGGCTACGGAATACAAAGCTGCTAAAATAATAAACCCTAATCGTATAAAAAGATATCTAGACTATAATGAAAGATAATAATCTAATCTATAAGGAAAGATATAAATTATATCTAAATTAAACTATATCCTAAATAACAATAATAATAATAATTCTAATTGATAAGTTTGTGCAATTCACGTAACCCTCAGCCAGGCTGTATTACAGCCGTATCACTATGCTGTTAGTTTTCTCGTTCATACAGTGTATGGAATAGTGTAGAGATCGAGAATGGTGGCTGCTCATCAGAGTTTCAGAATGTGTAGCAGTGAATATTGCCTGGATTTACTCATTCTTAAACATTTATGCAGAACTGATGTTTGCTAAGTGGACTGCCATGTATTATTACCACTGAGATTGGGGAGTGTGGGGATATATTACCACTGATACACACACACACACACACACACACACACACACATATATATATATATAAAGCCCATTATTACTTTTTAATGCTTGTAAATGTTTGTGGCACCTTACATAGACTTGTTTGAGCAGTGTCTATGTACTTAAATCCTCGTATATGTCTTCCTGTTGGTTTTAAGTAGCTTTCTTTTCTTCTTTTTTGATGTTATAGGGATTCTGGATTTCATATACTTATCACCAGCTACCAACTTCTTGTCACTGACGAGAAGTATTTAAAGCGTGTGAAATGGCAATACATGGTGCTGGACGAGGCACAAGCAATTAAGAGTGCCACCAGGTTATTTGTTTTCTTTTCACTTAGCCTTTGTTTTGCCTTTGTTTTGCTTTTTGCCTTTTTCTTCTTCCAGTTTTGTTTTTGTTTTCGGCTTTTTGGCTGCTTTGTTGTTACCTGTGTTCTGTGGTCTTGTCGGGTCTTTTGGTCGCTCCCCATTGCGCATGCCAGGGGTGCCCCCATCCTGACCCCCCAGATTTCCCGTAAGGGAAGTTACACTGGGTCATTGTTGTTTTTGTTGTTTCACTTAGCTGTGTAGTCTTATATATGCATTTGAGAATAGAAATAATATTTGCCCGAGCACCTTTAGTTAATTAAATAAAATCTATGTGAGTAATAATACCTAAGCCCATGTGATACTGGCTTGCAGTATAAGATGGAAGACACTGCTCAGTTTCAATTGTCGAAACCGCTTGCTTTTGACTGGGACTCCTGTCCAGAACAACATGGCAGAGCTGTGGGCTCTTCTACATTTTATCATGCCCACTCTTTTTGATAGTCACGAGCAATTTAATGAGTGGTTTTCCAAAGGGTAACTACTTCTCTTGATAAATAATGGATATGGTTACGTATATGCTTATATGCTGTCCATTTACTAATAATAGATGTCTTTGACCAGGATAGAGAGCCATGCAGAACATGGAGGCACGTTAAATGAACACCAGCTTAATAGATTGGTGAACATTCTTATTTTGGATACATTTAAATAGATATGATGTAAATTTGAATGTTGGTGTATGCATGACATATTATCATGTATTCTGTATTTATAGTTTGTCCAAGACCACGTTTTGTTTTGTACCTATATATACCTTTTCAACCACTTAACACGTGTATAATAAAACAGCATGCAGTTCTGAAACCTTTTATGTTGCGACGAGTAAAGAAGGATGTGGTTACTGAGTTGACTGGGAAGACTGAGATAACAGTGCACTGCAAGTTGAGCTCTCGACAACAAGCATTCTATCAAGCTATAAAGAACAAGATATCTCTTGCTGAGCTGTTTGATAACAGTCGTGGGCTAAATGAAAAGAAAATTCTTAATTTGATGAATATTGTTATCCAGCTACGTAAGGTATATGTTTTCTTATAATTGGTTCTTGGTCTTGGGTAATGATTTTCCAGCTCATTTCACATGTTTGGGATTGAGTCAGCTCTTTATCCTCAAGTAAGTACTGCTTAAGATTAATCCATTTTCATGCGATTACAGGTCTGTAATCATCCAGAGTTATTTGAAAGAAATGAGGGTAGCACATACTTCTATTTCGCAGAGATACCGAATTCTCTTCTTCCACCTGCCTTTGGAGAACCGGAAGATATACCCTTCTCTGGTGGTCATAATCCTATTGCCTACAAGGTTCTCGAGGAAACCTCTATTCTAAAGTTTTTTTTGCTGGAAATATATCAGTTACCAAGGGCCTGTTTCTTTCTAATCTCTTGTTTATTATCGTTATGTCCTTTTGCGTTCTGGGTATATGTTATACTGCATGCTTAGCCGTTGTCTTCATTTTTTACTTTGTTGCTTACTTTTGAGGAGGTCAAAAGATGGGTAGGTACGAAAATAAGGATGTTAATGAAATCGGAAGAATGGATGGGGAAAGGATGCTGAGCTACAGTGTCCTTTTCCTTCCCTTCTTTTCTAGTCTGAACTTTTTAAAGTAGGACCTTGAGTTTCTTCTGTCCTTTTTCCATTTCCAATTTTCCATGACTAGTGGATGAAATTAGTTTTAACTTTTAACATGGTTATGAAATAATGATAGAAAATTCACAAACGTTGCAAGTTTTAAACATATATGTATTCAGCTAAACAATTTGAACACCTGGAGTTTTTTTTAAAACTTGAGTATGCTTGACAGCTTTCTCTCCATCAAATATTGTCTCTGTTGCATATTCTATATTTGTTGAAATGAATGGTGTCTTTTCTACCAGATGCCAAAGCTAGTCTATCGAGATGTTGTTCGATCTGCTGGGTTAATTTGTTCTGATTCTGGACGAGGTCTCCGGAGAGAATCTTTTGAGAAATACTTCAATATATTTACGCCTGGAAGTGTATATCAGTCTGCTTTACCTCAAGAAAATACAGTGTCTGGGTCACCGCTCAGAAGTGGAGCATTTGGTTTTACACGTTTGATGGACATATCACCTGCTGAGGTTACATTTCTGGCAAATGGTTCCTTCATGGAGCGGCTCATGTTTTCATTAATGAAGCAGGACCAGGATTCTTTAGAAATGATTGTTGACTTGCTAGTTGATTCTGGGGATGATCTTCAAATAGAAAAGGGAAAGGTCAGAGCTGTGACTAAGATGCTTCTTATGCCATCAAAAATAGATACTAGATTATTAAGTAGGAAAGTTGCCACGGGTCCTAGCGATGCTCCTTATGAAGCTCTGGTTGTTTCTCATGAAGATAGGTTTTCATCGAACATTAGTGTTCTTCATTCGTCACATACATTTATCCCAAGAACTAGAGCTCCACCGGTAATCCTTGCACAAATTCAACTTGTCCACTTGTGATTAAGCACATTGGTTTTATGGTTTTCTAAAAGTTGTTTTTTTGACAGATTGATGCACACTGTTCAGATAGAAGCTTTTCTTATCAGATGCTTGAAGACCTACATCATCCATGGTTTAAAAGACTTTTTGTGGGATTTGCTCGCACATCTGATTCTAATGGACCACAAAAACCTTGCAGTCCCCCTCATTTGATCCAAGAAATAGATTCTGAACTTCCTGTTTCACGTCCTGCTCTTGGTCTAACATACAATATATTTGGTTCATGTCCACCCATGCGGAGCTTTGACCCAGCAAAATTGCTCACAGTATGATTATTTTTCTGCATTTCTCTTATCTCTAATCATCTTTTTCTTTTTGTTTCTTATCCTTGGCGATTAATGATCATACTAACCATTTTCTTGAAATTCTAGGACTCTGGGAAGCTTCAGACTTTGGATATATTGTTGAAGCGTTTGCGGGCAGAGAACCACCGTGTTCTTTTGTTTGCACAAATGACAAAAATGCTCAATATTCTTGAGGTATGTCTAGCTTCATGATTGAGGTTGTACAGTGTATGGATATCCGGGAACTAATCGTATAAAATGAATCTTCAAGAATATGAACTATTTTTGTGGTGCAGAAAATGAATCAGCTGTCACATTTTATGGCCTTTTATTTTAACTCTTGCTAAAGCTCTTACTGCTCCATTGAAATGCTTCATTTCTCCCCTTTATCTTGCATCTTATTTTCTGATTCCTAGGTGACAAGTCCATCCTTCTGGAACCCTGTAATGTTGAAGTTAGATTCTATTATATTCTTGATCAACTAAATCTCAGAAACTCACTTTTGGAAGGCCTTGAGAACTCATCTTCCGATGAAGCACAGACCTTGGTTTTGTGTGTGTGCATGATATGCTCAACTTACGATTTCTTGGAATGAAACATCTTATCAGTTATCTTGAGAAAATAACAATGAAATCTTCCTGCTTAATTACTGATCTAAAGCTATTTTGGGTCTCCCTGATCATCTGTCTATATTGCAGGACTACATGAATTATAGAAAATATAGGTACCTTAGACTTGATGGATCATCAACTATCATGGACCGACGTGATATGGTCAATGACTTCCAGCTGCGGTAGTGACTAATGTTTAATGTTTCATATATTCGAGTTTTGTTCTGCATTGCTTTCTAGTTCTTTACATTAACAAAGTAAAACATGTGATTTTTGTGATCTGCAGGAGTGATATTTTTGTTTTCCTGCTTAGTACAAGAGCAGGAGGGCTTGGTATCAACTTAACAGCTGCTGATACAGTCATATTTTATGAAAGCGATTGGAATCCAACTTTAGATTTGCAGGCTATGGATAGAGCTCACCGTCTTGGGCAGACAAAAGATGTTAGTATCTTTCTGTCCTTTGAGCTGTATTTTTTACATTAGCTTGATCTTATGAATGTCTTTCTGGAGTATATGAACTATATTTATTTGAGATGCTTGTAATGCTTTCGTTTAGGTTACAGTTTACCGTCTCATTTGTAAAGAAACAGTTGAAGAGAAGATTCTACAGAGAGCGAGTCAGAAAAACACTGTTCAGCAGCTTGTGATGACTGGAGGCCATGTCCAGGGTGATTTATTGGCTCCAGAAGATGTTGTTTCCTTACTCCTTGATGATGCCCAGCTGGAGCAGAAGTTGAGGGAAGTTCCATTGCAACAGGTCAATGTCAAAATCAGTTTCAAGGGCCGTTCCATGTACTCTCTGAAAAAATAATTCCCTTCTTTGTTCGCTCACAACTATTTTTTAATGTCTTCAGGTCAAGGATCGGCAAAAGAAGAAACAGGGACCAAAAGCCATTAGGATAGATGCAGAAGGTGATGCAACTTTGGAAGATCTGGATAGTATTAAAGCTGTGGAACCTGTACCCCCTCCAGATCCAGAAAAGCCAAAATCTAGCTCTAAGAAGGTTTATGTTCTTTTAATTTTAAATTCAGGTTTTAGCACCTCAGATTTGTCTAAGCACCTCAGATTTGATAACATATCATCTGAGTTTGAACTAATTACTTGTGATATAAATAGAAGAATAAAAGCAATAACAACTTATCAACAGCCTTAGTTGACAGTCCTACTAGTACAACAATGACATATCGCTTTGATATTGTGCAGAGGAGAGTCAACAACGATAAACAAAACCAATCAAAGGGGAAGACGTCGGAGACAGCTATAAAAGGCACAGATTACAACACGGGAATGAGTGATCATGGTTCATTCCCACAGGATGACGAGTTCAATGACCAGGAGCCTAAACCGCAGAAACCCAAGAGACCAAAGCGACAGACAAAGAGTATCAATGAGGCCATGGAACCAGCAACCAGTATCATGCAGTTGCAAAATCCACCATCCAACGGTGTATGAGCTCTGAAGATTTTTATCAGGAGTTTTAATGTTTTATCCCCTGTCAGAAGAGCGAAGCAGCTCCAGACCCAGTTTTTCCTTTTTTCTTCGAAATGAAGATTAGCTGCTCATCTTTTCAAGTGATGTACAGATCCATTCATTCAGATGTACTGGTGCTGGAACATTGCTGGGGTTAGATGTGGGTGTACAGTGGGTACATGGAGTAGAAGAATTCACCCAATTATTGTACAGATGAATATTGTTATAAAGCAATCTTAATTTAGATCAACTGGATAGTAGTTTCCGTACTAGTTTTCACTGTAGGGTTGTATTCATAACTAGCAAGCATTTCAATGAACACAACACTCGTATGTATGTTAATAGTGTTATGAGCTCCATGATATAAAATTCAAGTTGTCCAAAACACTCAGCATATTTTATTGAATCATATGAGAATAGAGTTTATCCTAAAAATTGAAAATAATTCTCATCTGTTAGATCAAGTAACATGGAGGGTAAAATGCTTTCTAGGTCCCCAACCTTTCACGCACATCCCTTAATAGTCCTCAACCTTTTATTTTGATTAATGAAGTCCTCAACTAATTGAAATTATACACTATTGGTCCTTTTTATCGATAATGTGTCTAATTTGAAAAAAATATGATTTTTTCTTACAAAATATGAAATTTAAAGGATTCTTTTTATAATTGAAAGAATTTGCCTAAAAAATACAGAGAGGTTTTGGGTGCTATGAGTCGCTCGCTCGTAGCTAAATTCGAAGAAGAGGACGATGATTCACGACTCCATAGAATATGGAAGGCCTTTCCTTGCTACGGCGGGTGCCGTTATTGATGTTAAAAAGCAAAGCTCTCCTTGAACGTTGGGGAGGAAAGAGTTGAATTTAGTTTGCCCAATGCTATTAAAACATCCCTCCTTTGAGCATTCCTTGTGTAGAGTCGACCTTGTTGACAACCTAGTGAAAAAGAATTTATGAAGCATTGCTTGGGAGATCCGCTTGAAAGATGCTTGATGAGCTCTAGAGGACTTGATGATAAAGACATGAAAATAGCTTCTTGTGCTCAAATTCTTGAAGCAAACCCGGAACTCCCACCTCGGTCGATCAAGGTGGAAAAACTTGGAAAGGACTCAAAAGTGTTCCACAAGTGCTCATAAAGGTTTGAATGTAGCCTCAAGTGCTCAACACATTGACGAAAACTTGAAGACTTCACCTCAATTTTTCAAAGTTGAGAAGCTTGAGTAAGGATCAAAAATATCTATACTTGAAGAGAAGGATGCACCTAAGATGAAAATAAAACAACTTCCATTCATCCTAAAAGGTGGGTGCCAATTTGTTTTTGTCAAAAATTTGTGGAAGGTTGATTCCGACTCTCGATGACGGAGGTAGGGCTTAACTAATCGATAGATAGAATTCAATCAAAGCAGTGCAAAAGAATAGGGCGAATTATGATCTCAATGTATTATTTTCCGTGTTTCGATTACAACCAAAGCTACTCGGATTACATCATACCCCTCTGTCTGTCCTAGGTTATCCCTTTTATTCCCTTACTTCGAAATCTCCCGGCGGTTGTTACCCACGATCCCTAAGATCGTTGCCCACGACCTTGTGTTATGAGCCATTTACACCTTCGTTTTTCCTTCACTCTCGCAGCATTACTCCTCTAAAACCTTGCTTCCTGCTTGTCGGGTTGAAGTCGGAATGGGTTGTGAAGATGTTGGGCCCAACAGTGTTGTACTTTAATCCAACTGATATGTCTCATAATATCTATAAGACTATAACTATATATTAAAGTTGTACCTTTTCGAGCTACCAAAACGATTCTTGCCCCACCTCATATTTACAAAATTACATTTTATTCCTAGAGTTTGGTTCAAATGAAACAAAATCTTATCCTGAAACAAACTCTTATCTTGAAACGGATGCACTTTTCCTAGTTTGTAGTGCACTTTTCCTATTTCAGAGTACACTTTTTCGGATTTACACTTTTCGTACTTTGCAGTGCACTTTTTGTAGTGCATCTTCGGATTGCACTTTTTGAATTTTGCAATGCACTTTTGTATGAAAAGTGCACTACAAACTATGAAAAGTGCATTCGTTTCACGTTTCATGATAAGAGCTTGTCTCATTTGAACCAAACTCTTTATTCCTAGTATTGACTTTTTGATATTAAATTCTTCCTTTAACCATTTAAATATATCTTTAACATCAAATAAATATCTATTTAGTAGTATAACAATATCTTTTGAAAATTTCATATATGTAAAATTAAAGATAAAAAATTAAAATATTTAAAATAAGTATAAATATCTTTTATCTTTTACCTTGATATTTTTTGACGAATTTATGTATATATATATATATTCTTTTATAATTAACAAATTAATGATAAATACTTATAATGTTAAAAAATAATAAAAATAGGTAATATAATATTTAATATATATATTGAAATATTTTATAATCTCTAAATTAAGATACATAGAAAGTAATAAAAAATATAATATTTAATCTTATCTAATCTTTAATTTTTTTCCGAGTTTGGTCCCACCTTAAATGAAAATAAATTATTATTTTATTTATTTTCTATAAATAAATTATTTTTATCTTTATCTTTCATATTTTATTATATCTTATTTATTAATTTAATTATTATTTTATGTAAATATTATCTCTTCCATATTCTAATATTTAAATCTTTTTTATTCATATGTTATCTTTTTTTAAATTAAATATCTATGAAATATCATCAAGGAAAAGGAGAAATGTAAATTATTTTACCTTAATAATCTTTTTATTCTCAACATTAAAGTTAATAATTTATATTTAATTTGTTTTATTTGATTCCAAAAATAAAAAATTTGTACATTATACAGGCAATAAATTTCCTACATTAATTTTATATGATATTTTTATTTAATATCTAAAATACCGAACCATAGTCGTGCATGGCACAACGGGTATAACTAGTACTTGTCAAAGGCAGAAGTCTAAACATGCATGGCTCAATTTTTTTTGATGAGGAAAAAATTAGGCAACCCGAAGAGGATTAGCCTAGCGCATCCTTTCGGATGAGAACGTTAAGTTTTGGATGATTCAACAGCTGATCGGACAATATAGAATGACACAGTTTAACAATGCAATCAGCTGTGTCATTACACGAACGAGGCACGTATTTAAATTCAATTGCCTCAAAAGATCGTGAAATTGATAACGAATCTGCAATCAACATATCTATTTTCCATGGGCAGCTCTGACTACCTTTCAATGCAGAAATTACTTGGACATTATCTCCTTCAACTATAACTCGTTTACATTTTAATTTTTGAGCAGCTATAATTCCCATATTCATTCCTCTTGCCTCTGCTTGTAGAGCATCATCACATTGTCCCTTTATTGCGTCTAATGCAACTACATTTCCATCCGAATTTCGAATTATAAACCCATAGGTTGAAACCCCATTCATACGCTTGGAACCATCAAAATTTATTTTTACTGTTCCCTCAGGTGGTCTTTCGCATTTACTCCTAGTATTCTTCCTTCCATTGCTTATCTTATGACTTTGCATTGGATTGCCTACTACCTCAGTTTTTGCATTTTTCCAATTAGTCACTTGTGATTTAACATACTCATTGAAACTTCTTCCTCCATAAGATAGATCGTTTTGAAATATCATTCTATTTCTATGATGCCACATGCACCACCAAATAGTAGCTACTTTTGTGATTTCTTCCATCGGACATGCATGGCTCAATTGACTACGGCTAGATGAGTTAAAGGAACCTACACATATTTTGTGCAACAGTGTTGTAACAAATCGTTTCTCCTTAGTGTGCATGCTTGTTAAGTCACCCAAAAACTAGTTAGAGTTGCAAAACTAGTTATAAAAAAAGTTTGAGTTTTTTTTAAAAAAAATTTAATATTGTTTGATAATGTTCAACTAATTTTTTGTAATATGTGATCACTTTAAATTTTACTTTATAGCAGAGTTATTCGTATTTAGAAAATAATTATTTTTTAATATAAGAAAACTACTCAAAACTCCTCTACAAGTTTTAAAAGCTAAGTTTCTCAAAATACTAGTTTTTGTGTCAAGCAAACAGTATTTATACAAGTTTGCACTAGTTGAAAACTCCAACTAGTTTTTAACACCCAACAAAAAGCCTTGGTTTGTTCTACATTCCGTTTTGCAAAATTTTCATTCTAAATATATTCTTGCAAGCCTTTTCCTGTTTATTACAAAAAAAGAACTATAGGGCTATAATAACCTCTTCCTTGTACACTTGACAAATGCAACACTTTTATTTTGGTCCTAACCACGAGAACATCATGTCATTCATTGTTTTAAATTTTGAGATTGCCATGTGCGCCTGAAAAAAGACACTATTATAGAAGAATGATGATTTAACTACAAGAAAGCTTGATTTATATACGTCAAGTATCAAGACCAAAACAGAACACAGAAGAGTACGGTGCTTTACCTCCAGTGTTGCTCCATAAGGATCTCATTCCTATTTGACATTGTATATTTATATACGAACCTCTAACAAAATGGATGTCCACAAAACTTAGCTAAGCTTATCCAGAATCTTGTCCACAATCAAGCTCTTCTTGATCTTATGACATCCTTTTAACCCATGACTTTTTGCCACAGCCATCAATTCTGCCCGATTCAGCTTTGTCAGATTGTCTCTCGTACACTCTGATACTGCTGTTTCTTGTGCGTGTTTCACACCTCCCTGCAAATCTCTAGCATGGGAACTCATGGAGGAAGAAGAGGCGGGTCCTGAATTTCTATTTGAATTTTTGTTTCTTCTACTGTCTTCTGAAGTTGGTGAAGGTTTGGAGCCGGAAGTAGCAGCACTCTTGCCATTCATGCACAGCTTCTGATTCCTCTCTTCTACAACTTCAGTTTCAGATCTTGCTGAATTTGGCTCTAATTTCTTTCTTTTTGGCCCTTGTGAACTAAGCAACATTGCAATGGGTTCATTTTCATCAAATTCTACTTTTACACCCATTGGCACTAGTGCTGGTGGTGTCCTTATAGGAGGTTCAATTTCACCCTTCCCTTCATGATTTTGCTGATGAAATAGATTGGCCTCTGATCCTTTTACTGCTTTTGCGTCTTGTAAAGCAAATGATTCACCTTTGATGTCATTATCCAAAACCTTCTGAGAAAAAAATGAAGTTGAATTACTCAACCAACTATGCAAATTGCTTTCATAACACTGTTTTCATAACATCATGTATAGCACAATGCAAAGATACTAAACAATTGAAATCAACAGGCAGCAGTTATCCATAAGGAATATATTACTCCGATGTCAAATCTTATACCCTGAGCTAAAATGCTGGAGAGTGGCTTTCCCAGAATAGGGATGGCTCAGAAAAGGGAAATATTGGTATTCTGCACAGTATTTAAATTTAAGAAATCTCATTTAGGTGCTAGGACTCCTAGGAGATTTGACGTAATATAAGTTAAGTGAGATTTGGGAAATTCATTCACAGCATGGCTGCATGGGGTTGCTGTTTGGATTATTTAACTCACAACATGAGTTTTGAATACTCACTGGAGTTTTACAGTGTAAGTAAATTTGATACTAAACATGTTATCAGTTATCACAATAAGAGTACTTAAAAGTGTTAAATGTACTTTTTAGTGTGTAAGCCTTCAGATGATCTTTATTAGTAAAAATTAATGTAGGAGCTAGATGCATATGTGAGCAGTACCTTAGCATGTTTCAAAAGAGTTTTTACCTTGTGACAGTCGGGCTTTGATATTGAGGGTCTTTCTCTTCTTTCAGATGCAAGTCCATGCGCTTCCGTCAGTTTCACATCAGGAATGTTCAAACCTTTCGCCGTATTGATGCTGGCAGTCATTAGCTGTTTGCCACAAGGGAATTTACAATTGCACAAAATTCCCAGAGTAATTGGACAAGATTTGATGGAGCATAGAATATCATGCTACCTGGTTCTCTGTTCCAATAATTTGCTTGTTATCCGGCTTCCTAGATAAGTCCAAGTTTGCAGATACAGTAGTCTTTTCCGGTAAATCCAAGCTTGCAGATACAGTAGTCTTTTCCGGTACCTCTAAATCAGCATTTAAGATCATACATCCCTGCAAACTACTTTAATAAACAAATCTTCCAAAGAAATCTTTGCCTAGATATTTGTTGGAGAATGGACATGGGTTGATGTTTAGACTAGATACATGCATGATAACTATTTGATTATTTTTTAATCATCAAATAGTTTCTATGTGCATTATGATGATTGTTTTATAATAAGAACATGCTAAAGTATGTTGTTAGATGATTATCTACAATGAGAATATACAGTTATGCAATTAAATCGATCTTGAAGAAAGCTCTTAGAATACATACTCAACGTGTGAAATTCATTACATTATAGTGCTTCAGTAAATTATAAATGGTTAAGCTATCATGTGAGCACTTATTGTGGAAACACTACTTTTTCAAGATTTTCTTAGGTTTTTTGGTAGTTTTTTAGCATTAGAAAGTATTTATACAAATTATTAAATTGTAATATTAACCACTTCCCAGATTTAACCCTCTTCCACATAAAAAATATCCAACTTAAACTACTTTACAATTCCAAACAATGTTTATGTTTTTTTTGTTTCAACTGCAATTACTTTTTCAACTATTTTTTTTTAAAAAACCGAAAAAATACACCCTTAGTGAAGGAAAAAGGCATCAATTGTAATTGTTGAAGAACTGTTGATGTAAAAATTTATCAGCAAGTGTTACACATCTCTCCTTCACTGCTTATACAGTATAGTGCCAACTCAGATGACTTATCAAATCTGGGGTGCTTTGACAAATAGTGCCCCATTAAAAATAGCATTTTACCTATTGCATGTAAATTAACATAACATACCTTCTTAGAGGTAGAATTTGCCTTTTCCAGATCTAGAGGGGGTACATGTTCCACAGCTTTAATATTATCCAGATCTTCCAAAGTCGCATCACCTTCTTCAACAACTGTAACAACTTTTGGTTCCTGGTTCTTCTTTTGCATATCCTTGACCTGGAAAAGGAAACAGAAAAATTCTAGCCCTGAGAAACATGCAACCACAAGAGCAAAAAAATATGTTCTTTTGGTTCCACACCCGTACTTAGTAGATCAGAAATGATCAATGCATTCTCCCAATCAGATAAACACTCCACCTGCAATTAATACTTTCACCTAATTTTTGTAAATTTTAGCCCACAAAAGAGAAGCATAGATCATAAAAACAGGAAAAGAGGTTTGTTCACTATGCTCCACTTCTCTACATACAAAAACTGAGCAACAGCAATGCAGAAATAATGTAACACAAAGCACTACCATTGTCTCAATCACTCATTGGAAAAGGCCGATTTACATGCTATACATTGTTAGATATCCATAAGAAGTCGTTTTCATGGTTCACCTCAGATTTAGATATCAAGAAAAACAATTGATGTGCATAATAGCATATATGATAGAGACACCTTGATCACTAGGTGTGTCATATTTCTTTTATATAAGATATTACAGAAGTATGATTATGAATGAATTTACTGCAACTCAAGTGTGCAATAAATATAATCTAAGAGATCACAATAGCCAACTCACTATAACTTTCAAGCCTATCAAATAAGTGTTATGTCAACAGGTAAATAACAGAGATACTATAACTCCCTATCATTTGATGCAACAAAAGGAAAAAATATATACACAGTATATTAAAAAAAAAACAAGTACATGATGGAATTTTGAGCTAGTAGAGATCATCACACCACAGGACTCAAACCTTTTTACTCTCTGATGGAGAGTTCTCCTCAAGTAGAACACGAATAATGTCATGTATCCTCTCTACAGATCCGTGATGTGTTTCGGAATCTGCATTCAGTGCATGGTTGTTGGGTGCATATCCCTTCCTCAAAGTTTGAAGTGATCTACTGAGGGATGTGATCTTCTCCCTGAAAGTAGCACACCACACTTCATATAACTTTTCATGCTCAGCATGTTCAGCCCAAGTGAGCTGGCTTTGCCAGATTGCTAAATCATCTTCAAGATCAAAAATTTCTTCATCTGCTTTTGCAATCAAACGATTCAGCACTTCAACACAACATTTTTCATTAATAGCATTTTCCTCTATTGTATCTGCAAAACAAAATATGCTAACCCAAATAAGTAATTGGAAAAGCCTAACTACTGAATAAAGAGGCCATACTTTTCATGAAACTAAAAATAAGTTAAGAAATGAATATACAGTAAGTGACTATTTCAGAAGGCTGCAATGTCCTCATCAATAGAATGATACACAAAATGATAGCAATTTAAAGACATGATAAAGAGGAAGTATAATAAGACGGCGACTTATAGAACCTGATAAATGCCACAAGTCTAAATCCATGACTCCAGTAGTTATAGCATCATTCCCCTGAGAGGTTAAGAGAATATATAAAAATGGAAGATAGATTACCAAATCTTAAATGTCTGCATATCGATAAGCATTGGATATTTGAAAGAGTTCCATGAATTTAATCAGCGAGTAATAATGTCAGGAACCATCCACATTTTATTTGCTGAAGATCTCTAAAGTGAAGAAATGACAACGGCAATAAATTGAAAAAGCAATATTTTAATTTTAAGAAAATTAAGAAAAGACATGGAAGAAACCAAGGAGGCTAGTGCATAGAAGAATCACTGAAAAACATAAGCTCACAATCCCTTGTAAAAACCAAAAACCAATGCGACCAAAAGACTGGGTTCTTGACATCAGAAACACCAATCAGGGGGGTTTGCTACAGTGAGTCAGTGACATCATTCCGACCAAAACAGAAGCATATCCCTCTGACAAATTACCCCGTTTCCTCTTAACATCCATTATCAAGATTCAAGACAAAAGACAGCTCTTGGAAAAACACAAAGACATTGACTATAATCCAGGCAGTGCAAACCATTAAAAAAATGAAAGAAAAGAAGTTTCTAAGCGCACATACAACATCTGAAACGTCGATCAAAAGAATTTCAAAGGTTTCACTACAATAAGCAGCAGCTTAGCACTAATTCACGATCAAAACTGATTATCACGAGGGACAGCTAGACAATCAACATAACGGAAAGTACATGCAGTGATCGTCGACCTCTCTAAGAGTTTGTATTAACAGAACTCGATTATTTTGACTCCAGCAAACAAATCGACAGCCAAAGCACAAGGTTTAACAAAAAGAACAACGAAACATGGAGAAAATTTTACCTAGAAATCAAGACGAAAGAGAGCAGAAAACCTAGAAATGAGCAATGTGGGAGAATCGCGATCGCGACAGAGGACGATCATTCAGTTAAACTCCACAATAAGAGGAAATTAAGCGCCTAGGGTTTACAAAATGCGGAGGAGAGTAAAAGAGAAGTCGGTGTTGAAGAGTGCTCATAAGAATGAACTGCTGCAGGAGAGATAGCGAGTGAAGGCGACTGGCAGAATGGGTCCGGAGTATGGTTGCAGATCGAAGAATATATTGATTGCAGAGTGTGGCCCAGCTGTTTAGCTTCCCTTAGCTGCCACGTGGAGTATGTACTTACAAAATCGATTTACAATTTATATTTACCCGGGGTACATCCGCACTCGTATTTTTTTAAGCACTTTACCCGGGGTACATCTGCACTCGTATTTTTTTTAAGCACTAGAGAGCAAAGGCAGGGTATGAGAAAGGCACCTCTGGGCAGGTATGCAAGTTGTAGAGGTCTATGTATGGCTTGATACAAGTCTCGATAGTGGAATATGGAGCTAACACAATTTCTGATTCAGTTGGGTTATGAACAGTCCAAACATGATTATTCTTTGTTTGTTCGAGCAAAGAATTTCCTTTACAACTTTGTTGGTGTACATGGATGATGTTCTATTGACTAGAACAAACATGGGTGAGATACAAAGAGTTAAAGAAGTCTTGGATTCTAAATTTACTATTTATAGGTTTAGCCAAGTATTTCCTTGGAATGGAGTTGTACAGAGATGATTTAGGGGTTTTTGCTTAGCCAGGGAAAGTATGTTCAAGATATATTAACAGCCACCCACATGACCACGTGCAAACCAACTAAGTTTCCTCTTCCCACAAGACTTAAGTTGAGAATAGATTAAGGCAAATAACTGGAGGATCCAAAGTCATACAGACGGTTGCTTGGGAAATTGCTTTATTTGGATGTTACTAGACCAGACATCTCTTACTTAATGCAGCATCTGAGTCAGTTCGTTTCGAATCCCAGGGTGCCACACATGCAGGCAGTGCAGCATTTGCTTAGATATTTGGCTGGAACACCTTATATGTGATTGTTTTATCCAGTACAAACAAGCTTGAAGGTGGTTGGTTTTTTTTATTCAGATTGAGGAGCCTGCCAGACTACTAGGAGGTCCCTTACAGGGTATTGTGTTTACATTGGCCATGCTTTGATAGGGTGGAAAACGAAGAAGCAAAAGGTGGTATCAAGATCATCTGCAAAAGCTGAGTATAGAAGCATGTCAAATGACTACAACAGAGCTAATGTGGACCAGTTATGTCTTAAGTGGTTTGCATATACCCATGAAGTTGCCAATTACTTTGTTTTGTGATAATCTCGCAACTCAACAGATTGCGGCTAATCCATGTTTTCACGAGAGGACCAAACATGTTGGCATTGATTTCCATTTCGTGCGTGAACAGGTTCAAAACAAATTTCTTCAAACCGCTTATATTCTATTACACCTGCAGATTGCAGATGTGATGACTTTGATGTTAGGTTAAGCGCAACATGAATTCCTCTCTTCTAAGTTGGGCCTTCGATTTGGCTCCAACTTGAGGGGGGAATATTGAAGTATATCATATGGTTAATAAGTTCCTTGAGCCATCATCAAGTTGAAGCCAAAACACAAAAGGCGTGGGATTAGGTGTTGGTCAAAGTGAAAGTGAATTTTGTTAGTTGCTAGGTTGTTAGTTTGAACCAGTTTAATAGAGTTGGTATAAATAAAATTCTTCTTGTTAACCGAGCTTTTTTTAGAGCTTCAGATACTCCTAAGAGTGTGTAATCTCCCCTTTAGATATTCTA
This sequence comes from Fallopia convolvulus, assembly GCA_964016875.1. Classification (NCBI taxonomy): domain Eukaryota; kingdom Viridiplantae; phylum Streptophyta; class Magnoliopsida; order Caryophyllales; family Polygonaceae; genus Fallopia; species Fallopia convolvulus. Next base: position 23,335,870 of record OZ024733.1, read on the forward strand.
TTAATTTGGTGTTTCAATTGAAGTTTGTTTGTGTGTCCAATTGCTAGATTTTATAGTAATTTGATCAAGAAGGTCAAAGTACTTAATTCAAGAATGTGGATCCGATTGGGAGTTTCTACACCCACAAGAATGTGGATTAAATTAAGATTAAAGTTTCATTTCGAAGATTCTATCTTTATTAACGTAAATAGAATTCATGCTTGTCTAAACTTTAAGGAATAGGAGTAAATGTTATGAGTCGGGCCCCTATTTTCGTGGATCCAAATTATATTCTGCAATTATTCTCTCCGTCCGAAGGTAGAGAGAAAGGAAAAAAGAAAGAGAAAATCAGAAAAATCCCTCCACTCTACTCACTGTTGATACCTTCACTCCCCCAAATAAATTCCACAAACTCCGCTATATTGGAGAACAAGGGCCACAAGATCATGTCATAGAGTTACAGAAGAGAGCCCCAAATCTGAGTATAAAATCCAAAAGGGAAATCTCATCTGCCCCTTTCCTGATTTTTCCGCCATTGGAGCTCCAGCGAGAGCTTCCTTTTATTCTCAATAATCCAACCCCCCAAATAAAACAAAAAAAGGAAAAAAAATACCACCTTGAATCAAATCCAGGGAGATGACACAAAAGAAGGAAGCCATTTTCATAGCATCTCTGATAATTCTGTGGTACTCATCCAACATTGGCGTTCTCCTCCTCAACAAGCTCCTGCTCTCCAACTATGGATTCGGTTTCCCGATCTTCCTCACAATGTGCCACATGTCAGCTTGCGGTGTCCTCAGCTACATCTCCATCGCCGTTCTCAAGATCGTGCCTCTCCAGAGGATTAAATCTAGATCACAATTTCTCAAAATCGCAACCCTAAGCCTTGTTTTTTGTGGGTCGGTTGTCGGTGGAAATATCTCGCTGAGGTATCTTCCGGTGTCGTTCAATCAGGCTGTGGGCGCTACGACGCCCTTTTTCACCGCCCTCTTTGCTTACCTCATGACATTCAAGAGGGAGGTTTGGGTTACTTACGCTTGCCTTGTGCCTGTTGTTGGTGGAGTTGTGATTGCTAGTGGGGTATGTGTTCAACTCCTTCTTTTTCTTATCGTAGATCTGAGTTTGATATATCCATCTTGTCAATTTTATTTGAATTTTGTAGTTTATGCTCAAGCCTCTGGTTTCTCGCAGAAGCAAATTCAGATCTGTTCACTGTCTAGCTTGTGCATAGATAGATTTGTCAAAATATGTAGTTGCTGACTGAGATCATGGAATAGCATTGATCTACACAATGTCATATTTTTCTCCCCCTCTGTCACTTTGTCTTAATAAGACCAACGGGTTCCATCCTAAAACCAATTTTAACACGCCCCCGCAAGTGCAACTGGGGGAACTAGCCCAGTTGACACTTGGACAACATGACGGGGCGGCCCAGGATCGAGAGAGGCCGTTAGGCAAATAGCTCTGATACCATATTAAGCCCATCGGGGTTCTATCCTAAAATCAATTGGCAATAGGAGGAGTAGTACAAAGGGTATATATATTTAGGTCCCAACTTTAGATGTGGGAATGCACTCTAACATGTCTGTATAAGATCATGCTATATTGAGGGTCTTTTTCAATTGTGGAAAATGCCTAGTGCTCCCACTGCAGAATTTGACAGAGAAGCTGGAATTTTTGATTATGGTATCTGATGATAGTGTCTAGTTTTAATACAGAAAACCATATAGTTTCATGGTCATCCTGATTTCACCTATGCAGGAGTTGTCCTGGTTAGATTTTGCAGAGTGCTAAATCACAGTAGAAAGGATGCTTAATTCAGATAAATAATTGATTAACCGAATTCTGAGAAAGATTACTTATCTCCTTCTAATCTTTGCTGAATATATGGTGGTATTATATTTTAATTTGAGAAAAAAAGTCTTACCTGTCCCAATCTGTTCTATTTTTTTTGTTGAAGTGATATCTTGTTCAGGTTAAAGTTAAAAAGTTTTGCATATTTATGGAATTTGGCAGGGGGAGCCAAGTTTTCACTTGTATGGATTCATCATGTGTATTAGTGCAACGGCTGCCAGAGCTTTCAAATCTGTTCTCCAGGGGATCTTGCTCTCTTCAGAAGGGTAAGTCTCTTTTGGTACCAATTCAATAAAGAAAGAATGTAACATAGCGCGTTTGAGCAAGACAAAACAACAATGAAAGTATCCATGGATATGGAAATAGCAGTTTCACGTTTAAGTTTTCCATAAAAGAAGGAAATCAAAAGATCAAGATGAAATAAGATTTTCTAGCACTGAACCCATGTTCTATGCAACTAATTTCAGAGAGAAGTTGAACTCGATGAACTTGCTGCTGTATATGGCGCCAATTGCAGTTATTGCTTTACTCCCTGCTGTATTTGTCATGGAGCCACACGTGCTGGAAACTTTTGTCACACTCGGCATTCAGCATAAGTTCATGTGGCTACTTTTGCTGGTCAATTCCGTAATGGCTTATTCAGCCAACCTGACCAACTTCTTGGTAACTAAGCACACAAGTGCGCTTACCCTCCAGGTTCGATCTCTCTCTCTCACTCACTCTTAACCAAAAATCTGCTTTAGCAAATTCGTGTCTCTTAAGAATTGTATTTGTATAATCACCAGGTGCTGGGCAATGCAAAGGGCGCTGTTGCAGTTGTCATATCCATTCTTTTGTTCAGGAATCCCGTCACTGTTGTTGGCATTGGTGGGTATACCATTACTGTCCTTGGGGTGGCTGCCTATGGTGAAACAAAGCGGAGATGCAAGTAAAGATGGTAGTAGATCATTTTTTTTTGTCTGACTAATGTCTGTGCTTTTGGAAGAGGTTATTGTTTGGGATGTGTCACGATGTAGAGTTAGCAGAGGGTTAAGGATAGACATGACGATAGAAGGGTGTAGGACTTGGGAGGAGCCTATTTAATTAAGCCTGATTTGTGATATTCCCTTTCCCCCTTTGCAGGGTGTATTGGCATTGAAAGAATTTTTAGGGATGATGAGTGTGTTTGAATAAGTAGTCTTGTTGAGAGCAAAAGCTTTGCGGTTTTTTTCTCATACAAGCAGTTTCTTCCATCTCTAGGTGGCTGCAGAGATCTTGAATGATGATGGTTGGTGCTTAAATCTTAATCCCAATCTATTCAAGTTCTAAACCACTCACTCTTTACTTGTTTTGGTAATTTCACGGCGGTTGGCATTAATCTCTGTTAAGCTTGTAGAAATCAGCAAACGAACCAAGAAATTTATGTCAAAACATGGATATATATAGCAATTAACAAGATTGCAATCAAGTCATTATTGCCAGAAAAGCAACAAGTGAAACAAGACTAAATCTTGAAAGTGAGGCTCCATTGATGTCTGAGAACAGCATCTTGTATACTTTATTTATAGCTTGGAATAAACATCCGTTGAGCTGCTCCAACTGCTCGTCTTTCCAACAGCCCTATCAATCTCTCTAGCAAACCTTTCCATGGCAAGCATGGGCAGGCAAATCAGAAGGAAGATGCCACTCTCACCAACGCCATTCGTCCCTTTGACAAAGAATCCAATGGGGCCTGACACGGGTCCGACCAGGGCAGATGCAGGCCCGCTGTACACCGGCTTTCCCCACCCGAAGTCAATGTCTTGGTGTCCGGCCTTCATGTTGTCGGAGACCGCCCAACTCCCAGGCACCGTGAGAAGGGGCCGCCCTCGGGTCACCATGAGATCAGTCACTGACCGCACGTACTCCTCTGTCACCTCCGCTTTGGCTTTCTTTATCAGCTCTACCGCGTAGTCTAGGCCGTTTCGTGAGAGGTCCCCTGCCGTGGAGACCGCTGCCGGGTATACGAAGACGTTGCCGTAGTAGGTAGGAGGTAGCGGCGGGTTGAACTTTGACCGTGCATTGACTAAGCATAGATACCGTACCTATTGGAAACGTCCCTTGTTAATAAAATAAAAAATATAAATATATAAACAGGGTACCATGATATTCCAAGCTAAAAATTGGAAACCTAACGGTCAATCGAAGAATACCTTTTCTGAGGGGTTGAACCCAAGAGCAATTGTACGGCAGCGCCATAGAAACGCGGACAACAACTCGAAAGTGCTGCAATTCCTGAGGTGCGGTTGCAGGCTCCGTCGAAGGGAGGAGAGCTCGTTAGGCCCGAAGAAGAAGGAGCGCTCGATTACCATGTCGCCTTCGTGGTGAAGGGGGAAGACGGTGCCCTCCACCTGATCGTACTCGCGGTGCGTGAACGTCACGCGCGGCGGGTCCCGCGAGAGTAGGAGTTCACGGCTCCAAACGGGCACCACGGACGGCCGGGACGCACCGCGTGCCAGCTCGGCAAGGGCGTTCAAGAACTGGACAACCCCTGTCGCATCTGCCATGGTGTGGTTCAAGCGTATCGCCAATACGAAACCTCCACATCTCAGCCGTGTTACCTGGCATTATATTATCCGCATGCAGTGTATACAATTTTTACCGTCACAACGTGGTCCCTTATTTTATGTTCTTGGGAATTTTGTTACAGAGAATATTTATTTATCAAAAATTAAAAACAATATATACCTGGACGAGGAGCAAAGGGCAGTGCAGGATACCGGAGGAGCCAGGCACATCAAACAACAACTCCTTAGGGAAAGGCGAGCGAAGAAACCCGCCTTCCCCACCCAAACTTATTATATCCTCCAATCCGACGCCGGCCTCCGCCTCCACAAACAACACCCCCTCGCCCGTGCAATCCACCACCAGCTTCCCGGTGGGCCCCTCCCTGAGCCGGCCCGCGAAATGGTAGTAATACACCAGCGTCTCAGCTAACGCCTCCCTTATCACCCCCGCCGGGTCTCGCTCCTTGTTCGGACCTTGTCCTCTGGGATAAAATAGCATGACGGGGACCTGGAAGCGGAGGCTCTGTTGGTCGTCGATGTCGGAGAGCGGCTTCAGCTCCCGAGGCGTCGGCTTTGCGGGCCCCACAAGCTCCGGCTCACGCCGTGTCACGTTCATGAGCAAAGGAGTACTGGACCTCCGCATATTGATCGATATATGGAGCTAATTTATTGGTATTAGTAAGAGCAGCTGTGATGAGTTCATCTGCGCGCCATTACTGATTTATATATAGCAATATAGCATGTACATCGTACGAATTGAATGATGGAGACAATTGGGTGGCTGGCCACCTTTCAGAGTTTTAGTTAATTTTCATATATTGCCCTCGTTCAACAGTTTTTATGTTGATGACAAAATTCGTATTCACACTTTTCGGTATACCATTTTTGTTGAAATTCATTTAACATTACATAAACCAAAGCCATAGCACTTTAATTATAATAAATGACATTGATTTATGACATCGATTTTGACATCTTGTACTAATTTTGTTCGATCAGTTTGAGACCAGGGTAAAACATAAAATTCAAAACATTACATGATGACAAAATCAAATGAAAAAGGGTATTAGTGTGACTATGTGAGAACTACTACATGGATCTCGGTCGGTCAATCCGTCCATAAAAAAAATTAACATTTTTGAATATTTTTAAAACGTTTTTATTTTCATATGTAGAATTGAATGCTATAATCAAGCGAGTATGAACATCTATCTATACAACTATAAAAACTCTCCCTCTCAAAAACAATAAATGTTCTATTTTTTAAATGTAAACTAATTACCTATTAATATATCCTATTGGATTTACACAATCTCCTCCTTATTAAAATAATACTCCAATTAAAAAAAATATTTCGAAATACAAAAAGACCACCAATAAATACTAAAAAATATTATTTAAGTTAATAATACTTCTTTTTTACTCCTTAAAAATACAAAGGAGGGAACAATATAACATTACATCAATTATAATAATACAACTGTATGTTTATATCTATATTTTTAGCCTTTCATAAATAAATACTTACGACTTGTAAAATATTTTTCCTACACCAAATCAACCATTCAAAATTAATGTTTAAATCCAATTTCCTTTCGTTAATTTTTGCATCAAATCACACATATATTTTGCATTTCTATTATAATTCAAATAATATACACATTTATCTATATCCACTTATAAAATCAATAACTATAGACACGGAATTCTATCCCGTCCATCGGACGGGACAAGCCATCTAGTGAAACCATATAATACTCCCTCCGTTTCGTAATGTAAGTCGTTCTAATTCTAAAATGTGTTTCATAATATAACTCATTCCTTTCCTTATTTAATGTAAGACTTTCAAAAATAGGTCATTACTTCATTTAATTTACTTAACATTCCAACAACATTCATTAACTCAAGTAATTTTAGTGGTGTTGGAATTTTACTTTTATAGGGAGTATTTAGTGTATTTATAAATCCAAGATTAAAGAGTTAATAGTGCATGTGATAAAAACAAGCATTAAATTATCATCTTTCCATTTTAAGCTTGTCTTAATTCATGTGCAAAATCAAAAAACGACTTACATTGCAAAACGGAGGTAGTATGAACTTTATAATACTAAATAATTTGTGAACATATGTGACTTATACACGAACCCCATAATATCGAAGATGAACCACTAAAATATGAATATACGAATTATGATCGTATGACATATGTGCATTATTTGAACATATGATAAATGGCAGAATACATATACAAACACGTGTACTTGTGTCAATTAGTCATTTAGACACCTGACCTTAGGTTTTGTTCTATTAAACCCTTGAATTTAACAAATTGAGACCTATTGAATACTTAATCGCTAAAACTTTTTAGCGTGTATTACACTCGCGCTGACTTGGCAATTTGTTTTTGCCACAAGGGCACCATGTACATGCCATGTCATTATTTTAACAAAACTAAAAAGAAAAATAAGATTAAAACAAGGAATAATGGAATATTGAATTTAACATTAATTAAAAAGGGAAAAAAATTAATAGAACACAAATTACAGATCTGATTTTTAACCCATTCCACAACACCATTTCATATCTGGCTTAGGGTCTCCTTCCCCAATCCAGATCTTGTTTTCGATGACGAGCTCGAAGAAAGAGTTCGAATCTTCACCGCCGGTAAAAAGAACCATAGAGAGTGAGGGCGGAACGACGGTGCTTGTTGAGGAAATTCTTCCTAAACCAGAGAGAGTGAGGGCGGAACGACGGTGCTCGTTTTCAACCCATTCCAAAACCGTGCTTTCGCCTGGATCGGCCTGGTGGCGAAGAATGGGAATGCCGGCGGTGAAGAATTGGAGAACGAAAAAACTTTCGAGATCCAACAAAAAAAATTTCGAGAACCGTTCCAGATCCGGCGGTGAAGAATTGGAGAATTGGAATTCCAGAACCGTTCTCCGAGTCGTCGTTCCATCCTTGCTCTCTCTTGAGATCCAACAAAAAACCTTCGAGAATGAAAAAAATTGAATCTAAGAATTGGACTTCCGTCCCTTGCTCTCTCGTTCTGTCATTGCTCTCTCTTTCTCCGTGAAGAATGGGAATTCAGATCTAAAGACTTTCCAGATCCAACCAAAAAACTCAACCAGAAAAATTAATCTAAGAAAAAGATTAAAAAAGAATGAAAATAAAAAGAAAAAAAAGAAGATACGTACGAAGAAAGAAAAGATAAAAAGAAAAAAAAGACAATGAATTTATTTTGATTTTGATTTTATATTTAATATCCACATCAGAAAAAATTTGGGATAATTTAGGACTCACTCTCTCATTAGAGAGTAGACTACACACAAATTGCCACGTTAGCAAATAAGTATTCAATAGAATGAAAATAGTTAAATTCAAGTGTTCAATAGAACAAATCCAAATGTCAGGTGTCTAAGTGACTATTTTATACAAGTACATGTGTCTGTATATGTATTCTGCCTATGATAAAGTACATATCTGGACGTCGACATATTGACCCGATTTGCTATATTTTTAAAATATATAATATATTTTGAAAATTATAATATATTTTTTACTAGTATAATAGAGGCCCTTGCACCGCGGTTTTTTTGTACATCGGACCGCGTACTTAATTCTGCGGTGTACAAAGCTGCGGTTCGTAAATCGGACCGCATCTTATTATTAAATTTATTATTAAAATATATAAAAATAATAGATTATTATTAAATATTATTTTTACATAAAAGAATATTTTAATAATTGTAAAACAATCGATTTTCTTGACCTGTTGGGTCGACTCGACCAGCCCGAAAACCCGCAACAACCCGACCCGATTTGACCCGTGACCAGTTATGACCTGAACCCGCCTCAACTTGAACCCGAAATGACCGGACACGAACTCGACCTGACCGATCCGTTTGACAGGTCTAGTGCTCAGTGTAAATTCAACCCCCAACTAATATATTTTCACAAAGAAATTCCATACTTCAATCATTTTCGATTTTCAAAAAAAATGAAACAAAAAAAAATATTAATCCCTCCGTCTAGGTCTATTTGACCTTTTAGACTCAAATATTTGTCTAATTCTATTTGGCCTTTTAGCTATTTTGCCAAAACTCTCCAGATTTACCCTCAAGTAAATGAATTGGGAAATGTAAAATGTATTACATGCAATAATTAGATTAGAAGTTATAAAAAAGGAGAGTTAATAAATAAGGGTATTTTGGTAAGAATAATATTTGTCTTAATATGTATGTATATTGCTCAAAAGCCAACTAGACTTAGACGGAGGGAGTAGAAAATTTCATTTCAAAGGGAGAGGAAATCGTTCAACATGTTCTTTAAAATGTATGTGTTTTCTTTGGGCCTTAATTTATTGCTCTAATATTGTCTTTTTTTGTGGTGAATGTCGTTTTCTTTTCTTCTAGATTATCAATGATCATACCGATGCAAAACTATCTAAAAATGTAAGTGATGGTTGTGCTCTTATTTTTTGACGGTGCTACAAGTGAAACCAACTTTTTAAACACAATTGTGTTATTGTGGTAATCGGGTGTGCTTTTCATTCAAGGTTTCACCTTTAGTATCAAGTTATACTTTTTTTTAAACAAGGGACCCACCTTTGGTGGTAAACCCCGGGTCCGTGAATTAGCCGGCAAACTCCGGGTCAAGTTATAGCTAATGTTTCTATCAAAAAAAGTTATAGTGCGCTAATGTTATTTGCTCCATATTCTCTTTTTTTTTTTTGAGAAGGTAAGGATTAGGAGACCCCCTACGGGGGGCGTCCTAGGGCATCCTTGCGGATGAGAGCTAGAAGCTCTGAATTATCAATCAGGAGGCTGGTAGGGATGCTGTGGCCCAGCTTAGAAATTTTGTCGGCCACAACATTACAATCCCTACCCACATGACGGACAGAGACAGATATGAATTGTTGCAATGATATCAGAATGTCTGCTATTAATATTTCGATTTCCCATGGACATCCTCCATTATTATTAATAGCCTTAATGACAATGAGATTGTCGCCTTCAATTTCAATATTTTCTATACCTAATCTTCGTGCTTCCTTAATTCCTTCCCTAAGTGCAAGTGCTTCTGCTTTTAATACCGAGCTAGTTCCTAGTCTCTTTACTCCTAAACTTACCACTTCTGCTCTGTGATTTCTAATTACAAAACCTGAGGTTGCTAGGCTATTATTAAGTTTTGAACCATCAAAATTTAATTTCATGTGATTGTTTGGCGGTTTAGTCCATATCTCCTTTTTCCTTCTTTTCTTCACCTGTGCAGTTTGTGTTTGCTTCTCTTGTTTTTCTTCATCTTCTATCCATTTTTTTGACTTATCCCATTCAGCAATATGATTTTTTGTATATTGTTCTAAATTTAAAATGAAGTCATTAGGGCTTTGTTGGAAAACTAACTTGTTTCTTTGATGTCAGATACACCACCAACAAACCGCCAGTTCTACGAATTCATTTTTGTCCATTACTTTGATTAATTCGTTTAGGATCTCTCCAGCAGATTTATTTCTTACATCCCAATCTTTGATTATTGTCTCTGTTTTAAAGTTGATTTTCTTCACTAGTTCCTTCGTATGCGGGCATTCTATTAGCAGGTGTCCTATGTCTTCATGTGTACAGTTGCACATTAGACAACCTGGAGGGGTAGCAACCCCTTTCTCTTGTAATCTTGCTTTCGTAGGGAGCCCATTTTGAACAACTTTCCATAAAAATTTTTTAACTTTGGGATATATATCTAATTTCCATATCCAATTATTCAAGTGAGGGGTTTGCTGGAGCACTCCCGAAATCAGTTCGATAGCTGACGCCGTCGAAAACCAACCATTTTTGCTAGGGGCCCAATATAGACGATCTTGAATCCAATTCTCTGGTATAGGGACTTCAACAATCTGATTTACTATATGGGTTGGAAGAATGTTTCTTAGAACATCTTGTCTCCATTTCCTATCATTAGTAATAAACTCTTCCACAAGGGTTGTGTCATTAACAGACTCAACAAATAACGCAAATTTATCTAGTGACTCCGACAAAAGCCATTTGTCCTTCCAAAATCTTATAGTTCGTCCATTCCTCTCTGAGATCCATATTCTCTTATTTGTTTCATCTAATATGTGGTGGTACATGAAATATTTTCATTTAAAATTAGAAGGATTCAACAAGGACTTTTGGTTTGAAATAATAATAAATATTTAAGGGTTATTTCATAACATGTACTATTTTTTATGTTGGTATAAGAAATTTTCAACACTTGACTATTAGGCAAGACTCAAGAGGTTTGACAATTGTGGAGAATTTAACTGTCGAACAATTATATCTTACAAAAAAAAACTTTGATTCTTATATAAGAATATTATTCAGAGAGATATTGAAAATAGTTAGCGTGGCTCAAAGTAACGCAACAAAACAGGGTGCATGTATAATAATAACATTGTTAGTCCCCAATCCCCATTATTAAAAAAGAAATATTACTCTAAATATCCCAACCTTTCATTCAGTTGCACACTATACCCCGATCTTTTGACAATCTTGGAATTAATACTCTAAATACCCCGATCTACATGCAAATCCTTTATTTAATTATCAATTATATGCAATAATCTAAAAAATCTCATAAAAAACGTATAAATAAATATAAAATATGGGAAGTAAAAACTGACTTATAAATCATATAAATACTAGTTTTAAAAATAATAAAATCCGAAAAGGTTGTATAAATCATTTTCTTTAAACGTAACTCCATATTTTTTTATTATTATTTACGCTTGCAAGTTTATTAAAGTGAACCCAAGTATATAATTTTTTTAAACTTAAAAAAAACTTCTGAGAAATAAAAATATATTATTATATGATAAAAAATTGTATCAAAATTTTAAATGATTTTTGCCCGTGTATAGCAGGAGCTTCAAATTCTAGTAAAACAATATAATGAAAGCTAATTAGAGTTCACAAAATTAATTTCATTAATTGATTGTTTTGTAGATTTTTTTGGAAAGGTAGTTTTATGGAATTGGATATATATTCGTAGGGTTCAGTTTGGGTAAGAAAGGACGCTTAGGTGAGAAATGTCAAAGAACATTAGTCATTGAATGGAAAAAAATTAAAAATGTTGATCGTTTTACTTCAAAATAGAAAAATCGATATACAAATTTTTGATTAATTATTCGCGTATTTTTCGAAAAAAATAGAATACACTGGACGCGTGCACGATGTGCGAAAATTGGATTTTTTTGTGCATCAAAACGGGTTATAAGTGAATAAAAAAGGGTCAAATGTGTATAAAAATGGCATTTTAGATATGTGTTTGTGCATAAGAATTAGTCATATGTGCATCAAACTACTCGTCCTATGTGCATTAAAACGGGACAAGTGTGTATCAAAATAACTAAAAAGTAGTAAAACAATATAATGAAAGCTAATTAGAGTTCACAAAATTAATTTCATTAATTGATTGTTTTGTAGATTTTTTTGGAAAGGTAGTTTTATGGAATTGGATATATATTCGTAGGGTTCAGTTTGGGTAAGAAAGGACACTTAGGTGAGAAATGTCAAAGAACATTAGTCATTGAATGGAAAAAAATTAAAAATGTTGATCGTTTTACTTCAAAATAGAAAAATCGGTATACAAATTTTTGATGAATTATTCGCGTATTTTTCGAAAAAATAGAATACACTGGACGCGTGCACGATGTGCGAAAATTGGATTTTTCTGTGCATTAAAACTGGTTATAAGTGAATCAAAAAGAGTCAAATGTGTATAAAAATGGCATTTTAGATATGTGTTTGTGCATAAGAATTAGTCATATGTGCATGAAACTACTCGTCCTATGTGCATTAAAACGGGCCAAGTGTGTATGAAAATAACTAAAAAGTCCATCTTGTTTGTGTGTGCATTAAACTGTCCGAATTTTCGTCAAAATTGGTAGATTGTGCAACAAAACAGACATCTTAGATATATGTGTGTATCAAAACTACTCGTATGTGCATCTAAATACCATGAAAAAAGTGTTTTTCTATGAATATGCATTAAAACTAACCATATGAGCATCAAAACAACTAAAAAGTGCATTTTATTTTGCATGTTCATTGAAACTGACGATATGTATATCAAGCGCAAGCTAACTACTATATTAATTCATATAATTAAAGGTTAAAAAATAATTAAAAAAAGTTCAAAATCGACGCACAATGTGCATCAAAATATTTTTTTTGATGCAATCCAAAGCGAAACCAATGCACAGAATGCGCGCGTCCCCTAAAAATGTTTTTTTCCCGAAAAATACACGAATGATTTGAGAAAAATACGCATGTGTCGTTTGTTATCCATCCATAATAAAAGTTTAAACAGACAAAATTTATTCTTATTTGCACCATAACAATCATTCTCACCATATCCTTTTCATATGAATTATACTATTATGACTAATCTATGGTATTACAAAATTGATGATTACTTTTATTAGTTAGAATAAAATTTTGATTATTTTGTTGATTGATGATAAACTTTTTAAATCTAATTTGCAAAAGATAAATCTGTAGGAGTACCTTTAAAAAAACAAGCTATATGAGTAGATTTAAGGAGTATAGCATTCGGATTGGTCCTCCACACACTATTTATATGATCTTTCCTTATGACCACGTATACTGGATTAAATTGAGCAATTTGCACAAAAGGCCAAGATGTAGTGCCTTATTGGCCGTTAGATTGAGAAATTGGATATATTTGCGGCATAGTAAAATTGCGTGTTATGACAAATGAGTGTAATTAGGCTCTTTGATGACATTCGTAGAGCCTGATAAAACTTTTAGGGGTGTTTGTTTACTGTGTATGGAAAATGAGGTATCGGATTTTGGAATGAAAATCCAATACTTAATGTTTGGTATACTGATTTTTGGTTTTCAAACCCATACCTTAAACCAGATAGGTATTGGGTTCTCATACCATTCACTTACCTAAGGTATGAAATCTCATTCCCAATCTAACTAATTTGTTTTTACATTCTGCCGCTATTTTAATTTTCCTGCTTGTCTTCCCATCTTTCATAATATTTAATCGATCAGATTGAATCAGCCTAATAATTTCTTTGCGAATTCTATAATTTGAATTCTCTACACTACAAATCAAAATTATCTTTTATTATAAAACTTCTTGTCTAAACAATTTCAACCCAATTTGAATTATCTACCCTTGAAATGAAAATCAATCCCGACCGCTGCATATTCATCGTCGACGATATATGACAAATTCAACTTTTGACAATCTTGAAATTAATATATTATGTTTATATATGATATATATGATAATCGTTTGTATAAATAAGAAATCCTAATTTTATTCCCCAAATTTATATAAATAGTGAACCCTAATTTTAACCCAAAATTATACCAAACACTTGATATTAAGTATGGGTTTCCAACCTCATACCATCCCAACCCGATATCTTGTCTCATTCCTAAATCCAAATTTATAACAAACGCTCCCTTAATGTCATCAAGGTCCTTTGATAACACATATAACGATAAATGAGTGTCATTAAGACATGATGACACCAGTGATGACAAGAAATGTCATCAAGGTCCATCAAGGTCCTTTGATGACGCTCATGATGACAAACAAGTGTCATCATGACCCTTTGATAACTCTTGTAGTGTCATTAAAGCCCTTTGATGGCATCCGTAGTGTCATCAAAACCCTTTGATGAAACTCGTGACGACAAATGAGCGTTATCAAGGACCTTTGATGATACACGTGACGACAAATGTGTGTTATAATCAAGGCCCTTTGATGACACCCATGATGACAAACGCATTTGATGACACTCGAGACGACAAGCGCCTTTGATGACTATCGTGATTTCAAACACCTTTGATGATACTCAACATGACAAACGCCTTTGATGACACCCGTGATGACAAACGCCTTTGATGACTCACGTGATGACAAACGAGTGTTATCCAAGCTTTTTGATGACACCTGTAATAACAAACGAGTGTCATCTAAGGGCCTTGATGACACTCGTGAGGAAAATAAGTGTCATCAAGACCCTTTGATGACACTTGTGATGACAAATGTGTGTCATCAAGGTCCTTTGATGACACGCGTGCTGAGAAACGAGTGCCATCAAGGCCTTTGATGACAATTGAGAGACGTCATCAAAATGTCATTCAGTGTATCAAATGTCATCTAGCGTCATCGGATGTCATTGGTTATCAACGATCAACAACCAAATTAATTTAATTAACTGAGTCAACTCATGAAGAGAGGAGGTGGAGAAGAAAAAGGTAGTTAGTATTAACATGCTATATGACAAATAAAATTATTTTTGATTACAAACATATAAGTAATTGGGTATTTATTTTTCCTAAATAATTAAATGACTTGATAAAATCTATTAATGTATTTTTTGTGGTATATTATTTTTTTATTTTTTTTCTATTCATGTTTTTAAATAGTACTCCCTCCGATCATAAAAAAATGTCGTTGTAGCTTACAATTCAATTTAAATAACAGGTACAACTCCTACTTTCTCTCCTACAATTTTTTCTCTACATTAATAAAGTCATTGGAAATATACTGATTTAATTTTGTCATTGAAATATGGTTTTTTTTTGGAAAACCTTCCCACTTCCTCTTATAACCTTTAATACTTCCTCTTCTATAATTACGAAAATATAGGAGTTTTTAATTTCTAACATGTTAATAAGGAAAGGAGAATGTGAAAAATAGAAAAAGGTGACGCAATGTAATAATTGCAATCAACATGCATATGAATACAATTGGTTTACGTGTAAATTTTATCTAATATTAATTGCTTTCTTAATAAGAGAGTTTTTTTCTTCTTCTTAAACGTCATTTATTTAGGACGGAGGGGGTATGTCTTAATCAAGTTCCCGAAAAATAAAAACTTAATTCATCACGTTATCGAGAAATTGACCCGTATGGACTTGCTCCATGCCTCCATCATTCATTAAATATGGCCCGCCGTGGTCCTCCCCAGTCCATATTTCTGTTTAATACGGAGTAGTATATTATGTTCATTCTTAATTAATTAAGACTTATGTGTTTAGTTGGAAAGGAGTAGAAATTAAATAACACATCCAAGATTTTTTTGCACCGAGTAAATCCGACCGTGTCTCATGAAAACTGAAGTTCACTTAAGTTTTAATGATAAAAAATTTAATGTGATGGTTCCCACACAATAGTAAGAATACGAAATTTATTACTCCTTCCTTTTCGTAATTTAGGGTTTTTTAGAATTTTGCACATATATTGAGACAAGTTTAAAATGGAATTAATGAGATATTTTATTTTTTTGTATAAAATTAATATGAGATTAAATCATATAATATCACCCAATGGGTGACATTTTTTTAGTATTTATAAGTACATTGGAACTACAAATACATTAATTAAATGTTATTTTTAGCAAGTTTTAGTATTAATTAATTAAAAAGAGACTTACATTATGAAACGAGATTTTAAGCTAAAAAAGACCTATATTGCGAAACGGAAGTAGTATAGTATTAAATCAGGATTGAATCACGGAAATTATATTTGTTATAGTTAATTTTAGGGACCAATTTTTAAGTTAAAAAGTATAATTGTGGTTTGATTCTAACTAAATGTAAGCAATAAAATCAACTAAAATGACGAATAAGAATATATAATTGTGGTGTGATTCTAACTCTTGTAATTCATGCCAATTGAAAAGTGAAAGGCAAGTGCCATCATCACACTAGCAATTCTCGGGCTTTATGTAACGTTATAAAACCATTACGACAAGGCCAAAATTCATTACAATAGGTCTAATGTAATAGTTTTTCGGGATTTTTAATCCGCTACCTAAGGCCGCGTTACCCTAGACCTAATGTAACGGATGTTTAACCTGTTGTAATGGTTTCATGATTTAGTCAATACCATTACAATAGGTAAAAAATCCGTTATCTATTTCATCCGTTACATAAGCATTACAATTGATACAACTATTACATTAACTAATATGGCATTACATTTGTTATAACCGTTACCATTTCACGTATACCATTACCTTAGTTATTGAATGTAACAAATATATAATTTACTATAATATAATTATATATATTATATATTATTTTCACAATTCATTTCATATGCACCTGTAATTATAATTATGAACCTCTAATAAATATAGTGAAGATGAGATATTTAAAAATAAACAATTGTATTAATACTTGAAGGTGTAATACAAAAGTTCGAGATGTATCCAAATACAATATATTGTTACATAACATACATGCATATAACAAAAGTGTAGATAAGTTACAAATGCATCCAACAAGTGCAAATGTTTAGCTATCTAGACCATTTAATAGTTGGCATGATCTTCATCAACTTCTTCCTGCAATTAGAGTAGTGAGCATACATAAGCATGATTTTTGGCAATAACCATATTTTTTTGTAATAAATAAAACTCAAGAGGGAGTCCACTGATCAATATAGAAATCAAATTACATAATACAAAAATATTAACACATTAAAAAAATGATCATGTGGATCTTTTGTCTAATCAAGCCTATTTTCAATATTAGTACAAAACTATTCAAGATAGCAATGTTATCAATCTTCCTAAGGCAAACTGCTCAAGATACCCTGTACCATGTAAGGGATGCTTTATATGATTAAATCTTGCAAGTTTCCAACAAGAAAAATGTACTAAAAGTCTGAAATAGATTGTGGTAAAACTGCAATCATTTCAATTCATTTGCAGCACAGTTCAGGCTTATGAACCAAAAATTTACCTGATACATATATGGTAAATTAATTGAGAATTAACTAGCCATAGGATAAAATACATCAGCATTAAGATCAAAGAAGTTAGAATCTTACATTTGTGGTGTCCGGGGGGCATGAGTCTCAAGCCTAGAAAGTGCAGTAAAAACTGCAGAAATTGCACAAAAAATGTTTGTCAATGACTGAAATTGCACGATTAAATTACCATTTACAACGGTAAAATAGGTTAAAAACAGCTTCACAAGTTTGATATTTTCAGCTGGAGTTATTCAAAGATCATATCTTTCCATTCAGGAAGAGGTTGAATGCAAAAAAAAAAAATTAATACAAATAAACCAATGACTATCAATAACAAGAGTTTATAACTTAGAGTTTATAACTTGCTAAATTAGGAAGACAACTAAAAAAAATCTTTTAATCGATCTCAATGCCAGACTCAAAAATCAATTTGTTGTCATACTTGTCTTAGGTGGATCAACTTATTATAAAACACAAAAGTGTAAAAAATTAAAAAAGATAACAATCCTGAAGCATTTGAACAAGAAAGAATGAGAAATTTGATAATTAATCATGATCAAACAAACAATCAAAGTATGATATTAAGATGGAGGAGTGATGAATGACCGGGAAGATCTCAAGACTCACACTTGTTGAGGTCAACACTTGTTTTAGAAAAATGTATAGTAATCCACGTGGCTAAGATCTTACTATATAAAAAAATGTATAGTAATCCAAGTGCCTAAGATATTCTCAAGTATTCAACCACTGGTTCAAAATTTTGACTTCAATCTACCTCTTTTTTTTAGATAAGCTATTTTTAGTCTCTAAACCTCACATGCATGGTTAAATGTATTTTACTTACTCTCAATGTGTTTAGGGTAATCATTAACTCTTAAATCTTAACTTTGAAAACAATCTTCCATAAGCTTGAATCGGAGTTCTAAATCTCCACCACTTGTGACCACATGTACATGACACAAATCAAGTGGACTTTTATTAGGTTATAATGAGGTCAAGGTAAGAAAAAATGGAGGATTTTTTTAAAAGGTAATGATTATGTAATAACCCTCTCTGTTTTAGAGTAGGATACATTAGTACATTTTTTGTATCTTATCTTTTTCTAGTTTCGGGGATGAAACTCTCTTAAGTGGGTACTAATGTAATAATTCAAGATTTTTGAAGGATTAAATAAATACTTTTAAAGTTAATTTTATAGTTTAAAAATAATTTTTAGTTAAAATAAAAAGTTGGGAAAATTTCTTGGCCAAATAATTAAAGTAATAATATTTATTCTCATAAGTTAAAAATATTTAAATAAAACCCAGGTTAAGATTGCATCATGTTGGATCTCACCCAAAATATCTTTACTTGTATCTTGATATTTAAAATAGGATTAAAAATAATCCTAAAAGAATAAGAAATAGCTCTAAGTATTTGATATGCATTCATGTTTTAAGAATGGATATTTACTTAAAAAAGAGATAAAGTAATATCCAATAAAAGTATTTTAAAAATATATACAATTATATTTTTGGAGATAAATGAACATGATTTCAAAATAAATATTTTATTATTATTTCAAAATGGGTATTATATACAAAATATATTCTTGGGAGAAATTTTCATAAGATAAGAAGTATTAGGAGTGTTTTTAATCCTAACTAATAATGATAGGACAAATGAAATAGTTTTTGAAAATTCGAAAGGGAAAATTGCATTTAAGCACCCCTTATTTTATATAAGTTGCAATTCACCCCCTTTATATTTTTTTGTGCATAAAACCACCCATTAATGCAAGTATGTGGCCTTTACCCACCCTTTAACAGAATCCGTTTATTATCTGTCAAATAATGTAAATTACTTTTTAACCTTCATTTTTAAATTTTATTAATTTATACGGTGGAAGTGGCTAAGGCAAAATGAATTGAATTTTGATGTGGAGGCAACAGAGTAAAAGGTGCTGGTGGATCTAATGATTTGAAGCCGGTTATTATGCAACTACAGGGGAAAAAAGAAGGGAGAAGAAGAGCATTGTTTATGGTGGGTCTCCAATTGAAAAAAAAATCTCCATGGATTCACACAGTCGACCTCGAAAACCCAATTCAATGCAAGATCTTCATCTTTCAATGAGAATTCTTGTCCCCCATCACAAAATCTGAACAATTGTAAGACTAAGCTTTGGACTTGGTACTCAATCGTTAGGGCTATCAATCAATTTAGGGTTCTTTAGCCTTTTTTATAAATTTGTTGTTATTTGGGCATCTGGCTTCAATTGCTCTCTCGATCCATGTAGAGAAGAATTGTGTATTGCATAGGGCATCTGGAGTTCTTTGGAGCCATGGGTAATTAACTGACCAAACAACGAAGAAGGAGATAGACAAAATTCAATACAAAAAGTTACAAATTGCAGGAACCCTAGAGAGAATTGAACAGGTAACCGAAAAAGTAGAGGAAGTAAGAAATATTGCAGATGAAAAACACCGAAAAATCAGCAGACCCGTCTCAATTATTTCAGGGGCCCTAGGGCGAAATAAAATTTAGGGCCCCTTGAATTAACAAATAAATGGACCTTTGATGGGCTTTTCTATAAAACTTTTATTTATTTTTTATATTAGATAATAAATTATAGCCTTTCTTTTTTAATAATGGAATTTTTTTAACATTAATAGACCTATTTTTACTAGTAGTAATTTTCTTGTTGGGGGCCTCTATATTTTGGGGGCCCATGTCGACCGCCCCTCCTCGCCGCCCCAAATAGCCGACCCTGAAAACCAGAGAGGCGGCGAAGAAGAAAGATCGGAAATCCACATACAGCGATGAATATCGTCAACCGCCGCCATTTTTGTCGTCCTCTTTGACGCCCTCATCTGCCACAAGCACCTTTCTGTTCCACTCTCTTCGATCTTCCTTCTTGTAAACCCAATTAAAAAAAGAAGTGAGAGAGAAAGATGAGGGGGAGTAGCCGAAGCAGGAGGGCCTGTTGGTGAAGTGGATCTTGGAGTCACAGGCGCCACAAAGGGAGTGTTGCTGCAAAAGAACACCTTTGAAGACTTATAAGAGTCGCAGGGTTTTTCGCACCTAGTAGCCCTCAAATCAACATTAATCCAATTTCAGCCTTATTTTATTCTTAAAAATAAACTTAATAAAGAAGGGTAAAAACTAATGTAAATGATTTAACAGATAAAACAACCTTTTCCTGTTAAAGGGTGGAGATGTGTTATGTATTTGAAAATAAAGGGTGGTTTTATGCAAAAAAAATGTAAAGGGTGGTCAAATACAACTTATACAAAATAAGGGGTGGTTAAATGCAATTTATCCTAAAGAAACACGTCGGGGATATATTTTTCACCTTTCTAATATATTGTGGTCGTTTCTATAATTTCTCTTAAATGGATCTCCTTCTTCCCAAGGCACTAAGCCATACTATCCATACATGAAGAGATTTTATTTTCGGACCAAATAGCCACGATTGTGGCAATTCTCACAAAGGAAAGTGAAGATAGCCTTTCCATCCTAATTTGACACCCAATTCGAGCTCCTAATCTCCCATACACCATTGTTGTCCCCCAAACACTAACTCTAGAAATTTTCCACAATCACTCATCGAATCCTAAAATTAAGTCTAGATATATAATCCTCACGAAAAACCATCAAAAATACCTTATTATCCTCCCCAAACGGTTGCCAAAACACCAAGAAAATTGCCAACAAAGTGGACGACGACTCTGCCTAGTAAAACCAAGAACGACGCCGACTGTAAATTGTCAATTTCTGCCTCCTCTGACAACTTTTTTCGACGCTATCATTTCCATTTTCTTCATCTCGTCGTCACGGTTCCAACGCCACCGATTCCGAACAAACACTTTCCCAAATTAGCCCCTACCGAGCTGCCAAAGTCTCGATCTATGCTCAACAAAACAAAGGTAGATAGCCTCAAGTTTGTGACGATATCTTTCTTGTCTATACATATTTTCCGATGCCATTAGCGCCATTAGCTCCATATCCAATGCATCTTGAATGAACTTGATATCATTTTGTTATCCAAAGTTATGACCAATTTACTAAAACTTGTCCAAAATTCAGCGTGAGCACAAACTTTCGAGATTTCTATTCGAGATTTCACTAGCTTCATTCTCTTCCTTGATGGTCATGGCCTATGTCTATATAGTAATTTCAATTTCTTCTTTTGGTTGTCTTCAAGTTGTACAAACACAATGTGTAGTAATAGGAACAGACTTGTTCAACCGCCTCCGAAAATTTAATAGATTACATCATTATGGTCCCAAGCGATCATCCTAGATCTCTCTAGATGAGAAATATCTAAAAAACAACATGCTTTCTTAGAATACCTTGTCAAATCTATCCCAAAGTGATGGGATAGTAAAGCGATGTACCCTCCAATAACCACACCTCTAGAAAATGTCTTACCCAACTCCCCAATCTTTTTAACGAACTAAGGGCCTAAAGCATATTTCTTTTTATGTGTCATGGCCTATAGACATTCAAGCTTAACCTTACTTTGCTATACTCAGATCGTCCATAAACAAAATTTCCTAGGACCTTTTGAACAATCTTAAAGTAAGGATTGACCAGATCCAAAGATGAGCATTCTAGTCTACTAAACTGATTATGACTCGTGATCTTATACTAGAAGCGCTGACAATCTGCTTCTGCAACCCTAAATTTTTCATGATCGTTAGTGAATCCCATAATAGAGAAAAATGAGCATGATGACAAGTGTCGTGCATTGTTAATCAATTGAAAACTCATGATTCAAGCATTTGATGTCCTCATGGGATGTTCCACTGTAAAAGTGGATAGAAATTTCAACATGAGGGCCGGGTAAGAA
Organism: Fallopia convolvulus; assembly: GCA_964016875.1. Taxonomy (NCBI): domain Eukaryota; kingdom Viridiplantae; phylum Streptophyta; class Magnoliopsida; order Caryophyllales; family Polygonaceae; genus Fallopia; species Fallopia convolvulus. The sequence continues at coordinate 23,357,845 of OZ024733.1, forward strand.
TCCATGAGAGGGAGGTTTAAAAGGCCCAAGTCCTTGTGCTCCAATTTCAGTGAAGAGACGAACAACGTCATTATCTAATCCAAGATTTATCATATCCTCCTCATGGTAATATCTCGTTCCCAAATGCTCCCTTGCCATATGATTATCAAACAACCATTTTGTTGGACGGGTCTTCACTCGAGAAAACAAATAAATTTATAAGTCAAGACCCCGCTGCGTATAGGGGAGTCAGGATCGTTCCACGAGAAGCAAGGTTGTTTGTTTATCGACTACTAACAATAAAAATCAAACAAAAACAAGCAAAACACTCACAAGCAGCCTCGTTAACGACGTTGTCAGGGTCGTTAACGAACCACCGCAAACAAGAGACTAAAAATAACGACCTAAATCAGTTCGGTACCGAGCCTACGAACTCGACAACGAATATCACTAAAGAGATTTCAAATAAAAACAAAGATCTAGGATAAGGGATACCACAACATAGTTATGCATATAACTCGTAAGAAAATAAGATCATGCCTTCAAATAGATAAATTCATCAACTTTCATTGACTAATAAGTAAATTAATCTACTTTCATAAACTAATTCACTCAATTGCTTGCTTTGGATCTAAAACTTGAAACTTTCGTATTCAAACAATATCAACCTTCAAGTCTATAACTTTCTCTCTCAATTAAGTTAAAAACTCAATTCACCTCGACTTTCATCTAGGTCTAAGCACAACAAACAATCGAAAATAGATAGAAGGCATTCAACACATAATCTTACTTATCAAACATGCATAACTATGCCGGGTTTAAACCCCGACCCTAGAAAAGAAAACTACTCACTACTCATAACTAATAAACAAATAAATTTAACAAAAGAGATCATTGCAAACAAAACACTACTTTAAATTAATAAATATCGTCTTACAGAAATTCAGAAGAAACCCGAAAAATACAAAGCACTGAACCAAATCTTGACTAACGACCCCGGTAACTCTCGTCCACCGAGCTCTCGATCTCGACTACGATCCGTCCCTCGCCTCTCTCGGTTCTTCCTCTTCTCTCTACTCGCCTTCCTAATCATCCTCTCTCTTCTTGCCCCCTCTTCTAGGTTAACAAGAGGGCTATTTATACTAATAAGGCTAGAAAATAGAAAAGACTAGAAGATAAAAACTTTCCTAAAAAGATAGAAATAAAATCCTAAAAGATAGAAATAAAATCTAGAAAGATAACAAGACCTAAAATACATAATATAATAACCCTAAAAATTCATAAAAATCACTCTATCGACACGGAAATAAATTCCCGCACAGGATCGGTGAGTCACCAAGTCAAACTCTCGAAAACTCTATCTCGTAGCCTCATTAACGAGCCTTCACAGCCTCGTTAACGAGCCTGGGCTTGACTTCTTTCAACACTTCTTCTTCAACAACTTAGACTTTGACTTCTTCATCTTGCATTCCTCCATTCTTCATCATAGCATTCCAAATTCAGCTCCAATTAGCACCTTTTCCTTGCTAAAACCTACAAAAATACACAAAACGGAGTAGCTTCCATACTTTTCACAAAATATGCAAAACTATCCAAAAACACACAAAACTAACCCTAAATTTATCAAAACTAGTCCTAACAAACCAAGAAAACATACTAAAAAACTATACTAAAAACACGAACATCAAAATACCCCATACTTAGACTTGCTTGTCCTCAAGCAATCACTAAACAATAACCAAAACCAAACAAACACACTCATCAAGAAATAGCCATCCTCTTAAAAACAACATCAACACATAGAAAAATAACAAATGATTATTAATGTCATCACACACATATGCACCAAATAGACACAAGAAAATAAAATCCAACCTCACAAGGGATAATGATGTGTTTCACTCAACTCTCATGTGTTTAAGCTTATATATATCTCTCAACTCATCTTATATACAAAAACTCATAGAAATTGGAACTTATATCACCAAACTCTCCACCCAAGATTTGTCAAAACAAGCAAAAATCATCAAAAGAACTCAAGGGGCTCAATGAAAAACTTCATAGAAGCTTCCATTCGGCCGGGTTGTAATGGGGCTTGGTAAAGACAATAAGGCGTGGAAATATTTTGGCTATGTGGTGCTAATAATATCCGGGAATCAAAGACTCCTAAAAACTCACACTTCTCACCAAAACACTCATAAAATCAATAATACCAAACTCACTCTTCATTATGCTCACTTATTTTTTTCTCACCCAATATATCCTAGAAAGTCTCATAAAAACAAAAAGAATCTCTGATATTATCTATAAAAACACAAATGCACTACAAACTTCTTCCTTCTCTTCTCTTCTTTCTTTCGCTGCCTCGTTAACGAACCACTTCAGGGTCGTTAACGAACTTCATCGTGTACTCTGTATCTTCTTACAACTTCCTTTCTTTTGTGCATCTTTTGCTATCAAGAGATCTTCCTCTTTACAACTTAAAAGCAAAGAGACTTCCAATCTACCCTTCCCAACAATCCCTTAATTTCAAACCAAACATAACTTCTCAACAAAATATACCTCTCCAATCTAAGCCCTAATCCCCGGATAGGGTCAAGCTTCATTGGCTAAGGAACAATTTTTGTGGAGCTAAAAATAAAAAGCTTCAGGCTCAAAATTGGTTTCAAAAAGAAAGGATAATGTAAGAGTGGATATGGATTAATAGGGCTTACAAAAATAAGTTCTCTATCATCTGATTTTCACAAGTAATGAACTATGAATCTTATACGGGTCTCAAGTAATAGATAACCATCACAATTCCAAGAGATAATATGCATATAGAGAGTAAATCACACAAGAAAGAAGAGGGATTTTTGATGTTCTCCCTATAAGGCCAAAAATAACTCACTTGCTCATAATTTGTTGGATTGCATAACTTATGCTATAAAATATATGTGCTCAATTTCATCAAATGCTATTCCTTCTAAAAAAACAATTTCATAACGAGAATCCGACTATACTATCAAAGATATGCTTGTAAGGAATTATATGATCATGCTAGTAACTACTATCATAGAACCTAAGAAAGGGATATCTATCAATTCTAAAACTCCTCTTTTTTTTAATTTTCAAAAAAAAAAATTTCGATTTTTTTCCCGAAATTTTTTCGATTTTTTTTTTATAAAACAAAGAACTACTAAAAAAACAAACAAAGCACATAAGTCAAATAAGACACAAAACAAACAAGTTTTTCTACTTTCTCCCACCCCATACTTAAAATTACAGTGTCCCCACTGTAAGAAAAATAAGAAGAAGGAAAGAAATAGAAAGCGAAACAAAAGAAAACACGAAAAGAGAAAAACAAAAAACAAAAACTTACAAAGTCATAAAGTAGGAAACAAGGAAACTTCATCTTCAGGCCGAATCAATGGTTTGGTGGAGGAAAGTAGTGCTCAAAGTTCCCCATGAAGTCGTACATCGTCCTCCAGCGCTCCGCATCCTCTACCTCTCTCTGACGATGCCTCTCGTCCTCCATCGACATGCGAGCAGAATAGGCAGTCTCCCATCTATCCATCCTCCTATGAATGTGGTCCTGCGGGAGGTGAAGCTGTTGCATCTGTGCAGAAAGATCCTCGGCCCATGGTGGCGGCATACTAGATCTTGTGTACTCGGGTTGAGGTGGTGGTGGGTAATGCGGCTGGAAGTGATCTTGGTAAAGCACCGTGTTATATGGCATGAGTCCATAGGAATTAGGGTCGATGGGAGTTGGCGGCGGGTCGGTAGTTGTCCTCGGGGGGTCGTTAACGAAGCTGGGTGCCTCGTTAGGAGCATATGTAGAAGTCTGGAAATGATCGTTAACGAGCTTGGTAGGCTCGTCAACGAGAACGTTGGCGCCTAATACTTCTGTGTCGAGGTCTTCATCCTTGAAATTAAGCTCCTCCGTGCCTCCCTCTGTGTCGGCTTGTTCAGTCTCGTCCCCAACAACCTCGGTATCCTCAGCTTCATCTTCATCCTCGTCTTCGTCCATTCCTTCTCCTTCTCGCTCGAACCTTGTCTCACACGGCCTAAGTGATAGCTCATCCTCCGGCTTGGGCTCTAACGGGAATGCATGACCCGTCCACGCCTCGTACCAATTTGGTACATAGAGTAGCTCCAATTTGTCAAGGGTTGGTACGACAATGGGGTCTTGAACTTTTGTCTTGAACCCTCCCTTGGCTTGAATGAAAATACCGAGCTATACCAATAATGCTTGTTGAGGAGTTGAGCATGAGCCGGCGTGTAGCGAGTGAGGTCGACTCCAAGGGTTGTAGCTAGAAGACTAACCAAGTTACCACACCATACTTCTTTGGACTTGGTTGATTTCTCAATGTAGTAGAGCCACTCATACCCCAAATTCAAAGGGACGGGCTCCTAAAAAAGGATAGTGCGAAGACAAGCAACTTCCGTCCTTGTTGGCCTGTTCAGCTCTCTCTTAGGCCAGAATGTAGCGGCTACGACTCGGAGGATGATCCTAAATATGGGGTTGATGATGCTTGCCCCGGATAGTGCCGCTGCGGAGGGTTCAACCTCCCCGGTGATGTAGCTCCATGTTCTTGTCACCTTGTAGTCCTTTAAGCTGTAATCTCTAGAAGGGTTTGGGAGCTACAGAATTGCGTTGAACTCCGCCAAAGTGTATTCTCTACTCACATTACCGAGCCGAAACCGGATGCGTCCCGCCGAAGTCTTCGATGGAAAGTTTGTCTCCAAAGTGGCAAGGAACTCGGATGTGAGGGTCGGAAAATATGGTAGAGTCTCTTTCTTCAGCAAGTGAGGCACACCTAGAATAGCAAAGGCCTCCTTGACATCTGTATAAATCCCCATTTGCTTGGCACTCGTCCTTGAAAACCACCGAGTGTTGTGGTCCTTGTCTAGGATGGCATTGTAACGATCCGCTTGCCCTTGAGTGCGCAAGATCACATTGTCCCTGCGAGGTGGAGATGGGGACCTCTGGTTCCTCCTCTTCTTCTGGGCTCGAGTAGCGGGTCTGCTTGAACTTGCCATGTGATCTACAAAATAATCATGATTTTCCAAGATAAGATCCACTCAAGTAGATTAGACAAGAGACCCCATACTTGGTCTCGAAATAACCTTCGGAATTACTCGTTACAACCCAATTGGGTCGTTTACGAATCTGGACTGGTTTTTGACTTTGTGAAGATACGTAGGGTCGTTAACGAGCCTGGGTAGGTCGTTAACGAGCTGCCGAGAGCAGTTCACAGAATTCCGAGTGTTATCAACTTTAAAAATCAAGCCATAAATCAAGCATGCATCCTCTATATTCCTTCACTAAACACACAATCGGGAATACACACCCCATACTTGCTCAATTACCCATCCCGAACATGCTAATTTTACCCAAAATTAATCATGGAAAAGATTGAACTTAGTACCTAGAACAAGGAAAATTCATGCTTTTCTTAATCAACTCATTGCAATGGAGAATCTAGCACAAATAATCTTCCCTAGATCAAGAACCATTATGCACAATCAAAATTCATGAGCAAAATCCAAACATGCAAATCAACTCTCTCTATAAACACAATCCAAGTATGAAATTTCTACCCTAAAAGCCATGAATCATGCAATATAGAGTTAGGGTTTAGAAATCATACCGGAAGATCGGGAAATTGAAGAACAAAGGATCGGAATAACGAGGTTGGGTCTCGTCGGTGGGAAAACGGGGTTCCAGGCTTCGGTAACGAAGGCGTCTCCGACGGTCGGTGGCTTGGGAGATTCCGATCGGTGGTGAAGGTCTTCGGTAGGGTTTGGAGGATTTTTGGAGTTTGAGATTTGAGGGTAGGATTTTTGAGAGTTTAGGAGGGTTAAATAGGAGAGGGTAGAAATAGGAGGGGGGGGGGTAGGTAATGGCGGCGGCTAGGGTTAACAAGGGGAGGGTAGAAGATAGAAGATAGAAGAAGATAGGAATTAGGCTAGGGTAAAAATAATACTTACCTGCCCCGAGTCGGTTCGCCAAACCGGGTCGTTAACGACCCTGGGTGGGTCGTTAACGAGCCACCGTAGCCTCCTTGAGTGATTTTCGAGCCCCTTTTTTTCTGCATCTTGTTAGCTATAATTTTATCCTAATTTTCTATCATAAAAACTACTAAAAAGAACTCAAAAGAAAGCTAAGAAAAAGAATCTAAAAAGAAAAGAAAAATCTAATCTATACTAAGAGCGGGTTGCCTCCCGTAAGCGCTATTTTTAACGTCGTCAGCCCGACATTCTTACCTTGGCTCAAGGTGGCTCTTTTGCAACTATGTTGAGGTCCTTTGGTACCCCATACTTAGCTTTGTAGGAATTGTTCGCTTGAGTTACTAAATTAGGTCCCTTTTCTTCCATCAATATGCCCGATATTCCTTGATTATACTCTTGCATGTGGGACTTGATGGTGGGGCCATGAGATTCGGTAGGGACTTGTATGAAATTCTCATCCGTTTTGGTATTTGGGGGAGGCTCGATAGAGTCAGCTACGTCGAGTTCTGGCTGGGTTAGCTCGAGTTGTGCGACCGCAGTTGGGTCGTTGGCATTCTGATCCAAGCTGAATTCCACGCGTTCCTCTCCAATATCAAAAGTAAGAAGTCCTTTCCGCACATCAACCCTTGCACCTGCTGTGGCTAAAAATGGTCGATCGAGAATTATGGGGACATGAGGGTCTTCAGGCATATCGAGGACTATGAAATCATTTGGTATAAATAATTTCCCGACTTGAATAGGATAGTCGTCCACGACTCCTGTGGCCTTGACACATGATCCGTCTGCCATGTAGAGGTTCATATCTACCGGTTCTAGTGGTCCCATATTGGCTTTGGACCATATTGAGAGAGGGAGTAAACTAGCACTGGCTCCCAGATCACATAAAGCTTTAAACTTGTGGTCGCCTATGCCAATCGTTATAGCAAATCTCCCTGGATCTCCTAGCTTTTCTGGTAAAGCTATAGATCGGACTTCATCCTGCAGTTCTGTAATGGACCGTTTCCTGCTAAGAATATCCTTCAAAAATTTTGTGTAAGCCGACATTTCGCTTAGGGCCTGAGCGAATGGGATGGAAATATTAATGCCCTGAAGAATCTTTACGAAACGCTTGAACTTACTCTCAGTAGAGTCCACAGATTTCTTAGTTGGAAATGGAAGAGATTTCACCATCCTCGGAACCAAGTTAGGCTCGAGAGGTGATGCTACCGGGTCGACACTACGGTCGTTAGGTATGCTCGGCGGTTCGTTACCGACCTTGGTGGGGTCGTTAACTACCTTGGTATTGAGAGGAGAACTCGGTTTAGAGAACTTACCTGGGATAGGGTCGTTAGGTACCCTCGGAGCCTCGTCACCAGGGTTTGCCGGCTCGGTAATTGCCCTCGCTGGCTCGTTACCGAGGGTGACCGTGGTATCCTCATCCGTCTTGTCCTTAGCTTCGACACGCTCCGGTAGTGTCTTTCCGCTCCTAAGGTGTACCGCTGCTATCTGTCCTTTAGGGGTCTCTTCGGGACGGCCCGGAAGTTGCCCTTGTGGTCTTGGAATTTGTGCAGCAAGGTTCCCTAGTTGGGAATCAACATTCTTCTTCCATACATCGAACTCTCCCCATCTTTTATTCTGGTGGTTAAGGTTAGCTTGGACTTCATTGACCTTGTTGTGGACCCATTGATGCTTTCCTGTAACCCTTGTACCCAAGATGGTGGCTCCTGATGGCCTAGAGGTCGATAAGGCGCATGTCGTCTATCCGGTGGAGGCACTACATAGCTTGGATTTGGATTCTGATTGCCCCACGTCTGATAGTTGTTCGACCTGTCAAAATTACTAGGCTGGTTCCTGTATGGGCCTCTCATGTAATTCATCTCAGCAATTGTCTCAGCGGCTCTTACCTGCTCTATGTTAGTGCAAGCAGAAGTACTATGGGCAGAAGAACTACACTCTTGACATGATTGAGAGGACTTTAGAAAACTTACCTGCTTCTTCAGGCGGTTGACCTCGTCTAGTAGAAACTGATTTTTAATGTCTAGGCCAACTTCTTCTTGGTTAGGCACGTAGAGACGTTTCTGCGGCTGTGGAGTTTGCTGGGTTCCATACATGGCATCATAATTGGACAACTTATCCAGCAATTCCCATGCAGCTGTAGGGTCCATCTCTATAAAACCGCACACAGTATGCGTGTAAATGCGGTTCTTGGTCTCTGCGTTGATACCCTGGAAAAAGATTTCTTGGAGAACATATAAAGGTTGCCCATGAGTGGGGCATTGTCTAAGCATTTCCTTAAGTCTTTCCCATGTTTCAACAAAAGTCTCGTTGGGCAGCTGATGATAGGAGGTAATGCGTTTCCTCAGCTCGGTTGTCTTAGCAGGAGGGAAAAACTTTGTAAGAAATTGATCGTACAAAGCTTTCCAAGTCCTGATGGACTTAGAAGGTAAACTCTCCAACCAGCTTAGGGCTTTTCCAGCAAGAGACCACCTGAAAGCTTTTAACAGAACATATTCAAGTGAGACACCTTCAACAGCTATGGTGTCACATAAATCAAGAAAATTTCTAATATGCTCCATCGGGCACTCAGTAGGTTTCCCTTCAAACTGAGCCCGCTTAATTAAGGATATAAATTGAGATTTAATCTCAAATGGTTTCTCTATCTCCGGAAGCACGATTGGGGATTCGGGCACCCTCAGTTCTGGATGCATGTACTGTTTGGCATTCCTCGGATAGGTATTCAGCTCTTCTTGTAGACGAGCATTGGTAGCTCGTTGACGCTCAGCCTCGGCAGCAACGCCTTCCTTCTCAGTTTTCAATGCCTCCATCTGTGTTTGGAGGACTTCTAGCTGACGAGCCAGCTCTTTAGGTGTGGCCATGGCTCGGTTCTCTCGGTGTCTACGGTGCAGGGAACGTTCAGGTTCAGAATAGTAACCAGCGTTGTCAAATTCGAGCCTTCGACGTCCTACCGGCATACGCTGAGGAAACAAACAAAGAAAACAAAAATTAAAAACAAAAACGGGGTCGGGCTATTCCCAGACCCACAGATAAACAAACAAACTCGTTGCTTCCCCGACAACGGCGCCAATTTGTTGGACGGGTCTTCACTCGGGAAAACAAATAAATTTATAAGTCAAGACCCCGCTGCGTATAAGGGAGTCAGGATCGTTCCACGAGAAGCAAGGTTGTTTGTTTATCGACTACTAACAATAAAAATCAAACAAAAACAAGCAAAACACTCACAAGCACCACCGCAAACAAGAGACTAAAAATAACGACCTAAATCAGTTCGATACCGAGCCTACGAACTCGACAACGAATATCACTAAAGAGATTTCAAATAAAAACAAAGATCTAGGATAAGGGATACCACAACATAGTCATGCATATAACTCGTAAGAAAATAAGATCATGCCTTCAAATAGATAAATTCATCAACTTTCATTGACTAATAAGTAAATTAATCTACTTTCATAAACTAATTCACTCAATTGCTTGCTTCGGATCTAAAGCTTGAAACTTTCGTATTCAAACAATATCAACCTTCAAGTCTATAACTTTCTCTCTCAATCAAGTTAAAAACTCAATTCACCTCGACTTTCATCTAGATCTAAGCACAACAAACAATCGAAAATAGATAGAAGGCATTCAACACATAATCTTACTTATCAAACATGCATAACTATGCCGGGTTTAAACCCCGACCCTAGAAAAGAAAACTACTCACTACTCATAACTAATAAACAAATAAATTTAACAAAAGAGATCATTGCAAAAAAAACACTACTTTAAATTAATAAATATCGTCTTACAGAAATTCAGAAGAAACCCGAAAAATACAAAGCACCGAACCAAATCTCGACTAACGACCCTGGTATCTCTCGTCCACCGAGCTCTCGATCTCGACTACGATCCGTCCCTCGTCTCTCTCGGCTCTTCCTCTTCTCTCTACTCGCCTTCCTAATCGTCCTCTCTCTTCTTCCCCCCTCTTCTAGGTTAACAAGAGGGCTATTTATACTAATAAGGCTAGAAAATAGAAAAGACTAGAAGATAAAAACTTTCCTAAAAAGATAGAAATAAAATCCTAAAAGATAGAAATAAAATCTAGAAAGATAACAAGACCTAAAATACATAATATAATAACCCTAAAAATTCATAAAAATCACTCTACCGACACGGAAATAAATTCCCGCACAGGATCGGTGAGTCACCAAGTCAAACTCTCGAAAACTCTATCTCGTAGCCTCGTTAACGAGCCTTCATAGCTTCGTTAACGAGCCTGGGCTTGGCTTCTTTCAACACTTCTTCTTCAACTTAGACTTTGACTTCTTCGTCTTGCATTCCTCCATTCTTCATCATAGCATTCCAAATTCAGCTCCAATTAGCACCTTTTCCTTGCTAAAACCTAAAAAAATACACAAAACGGAGTAGCTTCCATACTTTTTACAAAATATGCAAAACTATCCAAAAACACACAAAACTAACCCTAAATTTATCAAAACTAGTCCTAACAAACCAAGAAAACATACTAAAAAACTATACTAAAAACACGAACATCAAATTTCTTCTCTTTATTCAAACGAACATCATCCATAGAAGAACCTGAGGAGCTCTTTCTTTTCTTGAATTTTTTTTGACATTGTGCCTAGAGAAATGTTCAACAAAAACCACCATAAAAGAGTACTACCCACAAATAATAACACACAATCAAGCATAGATAGTAGTTATTAGCTTCAAGTAGTAGTCAAAATCAATCCAATCTATGCAAGTATCAAACTTAGGCAAAACACAAGCTTTAGACAACTCAAACTAGAATTGTTGCATGTACACTTAATCAATTTCAATCAATATAAATTTCAAGCAACAAATTCAATTTTAAGCACAACCAAACAAGTCACAAAATCAACCTCCAAAGTACCTTATACTTAGAATTTTGCAAGAGAATTCAAATCAAGCCACCAATCACAATTCTAGCAAGAAATTCATGTACAAAACTCCTCAATAATCCCCTAAACTTAGTTAATTTCAAGCACAATTAGGTTAAAAAAATGAAACCCCTAATCAATTTCATCTTGCACAATACCTAGATCTAGCAATCCTATTTTTTTCGAGCATTCAAACTCAAGGTTTTAATTGCATAGATTCATGGAATAACAAGATTCAAGGAAGGGTAGGCATAGAAACATAAAAGACGGTCGAAATCTTACCAAATATTGGAATTTGAGGGTGGTGGGCTTCACAAGGGGGTGTGGGGGAGGAAGCACGATTGCACCAGTAGCATGCTGGTGCGCCAACGACAACGTGGTTGTGCGCGGGGTAGTGGCGGTGCTCGGGTGATGCACTGACATGATGTGGTGGTCGGCGTGGTCACTTGTTTCATGACGTGAATCCCGTATTCACGGGCGTGTATCATCCAAACTTGTTTTTTAATATAAAAGCAAATTAAAAGGCTCGGGTTGCATCCCGAGATGCGCTTCTTTAAGTTCATTACTTGAGCATATTCTACCCATATCAAGTCTTCAGATTGGGAGGGTCGGTGGTATCCATCTCAATCACATCCGACTCTTTGCAAGGCTTAAATTGAATTTTTTTGACTTTGAAATACCCCGAGTTCTTGTGCCAAAGCTCAATAGAATCATCTAAATTAGATGATTAGAGCTTAAGCTTCATCATTGGACATCTCCATAAAATTGCGTGATGAAGATGTGTCAATAGGCAATCTTGTAGCATCATCAATGACACTGTAGAAGATTTGGAGAAGCACATACTTAGAAAATCCATGATGAGGACATTTAATAAGAAGGTCCTTGAACCTCTCCCATGCTTCAAAGTAAATTTCACAAGAGCTATCGCAAAATACTTTATTTGAGCTCTCATCTCAACTGTTTTTTATGAGGAAAGAATTTGGCTATAAAAGCCTCTAGAGCTCATCCCACGTGGTGATAGAATTCACTAGAATAGACTGGTACCACGCCTTCGCCTTGCCCGTTGGAGAGAAATGAAAAGAAAGTAGGCGGGTAGCTTCTTTGGGCATATTATGAGTATGCATAGTGTGCATTAGCTCCAGAAAAGTCTCAATGTGTTGGTAGGGATTTTCAAAAGACAGACCCCAAACTGATTTGCTTGAGTCATGTTGATCAGGCCAAATTTTAACTCAAAGTGATGAGCAACCTATGAAAACATGATCCTAGAGATTGGGCCACTATTGACAAGCATCATGTACCTCGCTAAGAGTGGTGTGATGTGTTGGAAGTTGTGCCCTTGCAACTTTAACTTGCCGATCTACTTTCATTCACTAAGCCTCAGCTAAGTAAGGCCTTGCAAGCGACAATCATTTTAATAATCGTTTGTTTTGGATCTTCCATAGCTTTATGATTGTAACACCCCTATTTTACAACATTGGGTATTACCGCCATTGACCTCGGATTTTACCGTCCAAAGTCACCCAAGGCTTTTAGAATGATATTGAACGGTTAAAAATGCGGAAATTAACATAGTTCATAATATAAAAAGGGTGCTCTCGAAAGAGACTTTTGTTCGTACAAAACCACCTTACATTGTGACAACGAAATGATGTTCGATAACGAAATACATAAAAACTTGTTCTTGGGACATAAACAGAATTAACTCAAAATGATATGAAAAATACATCTTGGAGATCCTTGTCCTTCCTTCGCCTTCACCTTACGCCTTATTTGGGTTCCTAGGTTTTGACATAGTTTGCGAGGGGCGAGAATATGCCAAGCAAACATGCGGAAAAGAAGAATTAGTCTAAGACACTAAGCAAGCGGGAACGGAACTTCCCAAGGGTATTTCGGTAAATTAGCAATATCGAGGAAGATATTATCGGGTTGTGTCTTAAGGTATGGCTTATTTATGTGGGTTTTAATGGTACGAAGGAGAGCGTATCTCAAGCGGAGATAGCTCGTAAATCGAGAGAAGAGCTACGAGATTGTAGACTTCTTTTTGGAATTGAGAGTTTGTTGGGAACGTTATTAATTCAGGCAAGTTTTAAAAACCTCTCGCGCCCTGAGCGGACCGAGAGCCAAATCGATCATTTGAGACCGGTCCAGTTTTGATGTCTTTTATATGTGCATTGACACTTATCTTATATCTTGACAAAACGATATTGATTACATTAATGATTTTTAAAGGGGGTGGGGGTTGTACGGCCCGGACCACCAAGGGAAAACTCGGTTCCCGACACTTAGCTAGAGTGCCACTCATCTCTCCTTGCAATCGGAGCGGACATGGATCATGATCCTGAAAGTCGTACTTTAAGCGCACAAGCATACAACTTAGTAAATTATATAGAGGCGTCGAGTTAATCCCGCGCCCCTCACTAGTTCGTTCGAACTGTTCTCTTAACGAGACCGTAAACAATCAAGGCCACAACAAGGCTAGCATAATAGTCCTATCAAGTATATTAAATAGTGGAATAATGCTAACATTGGGGTCATTATATCTAACAATCGATAATCCTAAGTTCGTTTATTATTAGCAAACAAGTTGTTCCCAACGTCGAGAAATTTCAAGGAAAATATATATAAGGCTACAAGGAGAAATTGCACTTTCCTTTGCTTTCACGATTATAGACTAGCGGGATGACGAAAAGTGTTGATCACGACTCGGAACGAGTATCGACGCGGAATTTACGAACGCTCTTTAAATAAGAATTTCCTTTAACTTCTTTTAAAGTTTGAAATTCTCTTGTATATTTATATTAAGAGAATGACATTCTAAATTATTATAATAATAATTTAGGCGGGGCTAAATAAAATAATAATATTCCTTTATTATTATTATTATTTTAACTTTGTAATATCCTTTTATTCTTATAAATTCCTTATTCTTAATATTTAAACATTTTCATTCTTGGAAGTAAAAAATATCCTTAATAATACTTAAAATATTATTTTCTCATCAAAGGATATTTTATTAATAACTTTATCTTAATAAAACCTTATTTAAATATATAAACCATATTAAATAGAGATAAAATATTAGTAGGCATTCCTTCTTAGTATTTTCATAATTAGAACTTTCTATATAGTTTATAAAGTAAGCTTTCCATAAACTTAGCATAATAGTAAAATAATCTTATTTACTTTATTCACATATATCTTCCCATATCTATAAATAATATGATCATGTCTTAAAACTTATCTTATAACAATAAGTATATAATTATGATCACTAGAACATAATATATTATCTTTTCTATTTTTAATTATCTTTTCATACAAGGCAACTACTATAACTTAGCACTATTAATATCATATTATATATTAACTTATTATCACAATTACCATAGTTATTTAAATAAAGTTTATATCTTTTAGAAATCTCTACACCTATAGATATGTAACTAGTTGTACTCGTCGTGCCATGCACGACTACGGCTCATCAATTTTTAAATATATTACAAATATGATATTCATAAAGTAAATATACAAAAATAAATAAAAAGAAAAAAATAATTTAAATTCTTAAAAAAATAATCAAATTCAATTCTTTAAAAATCTTTTCAATAAAAAATTACAAAGATAATAAAAAAATATAGAATTATTTAAAGATAAAAAATCTTCTATATTTACATAAAAATCCAAAAAAAATTATGAAAAGATAATATAATCTACTATATATATAAAAGCAATAAGATTTGGAGCCTCCATGTTGCGCCACCTCAGCTTTTTTCACTTGTCGTTTCGAAAATACGCCACCTTGGATTTTGCCACATGTCACAATTTCCTTAAGCCATGTCATTATATTTTTTACACGTCATATACCACGTCATATTATATTCTGCCATATCATTAACATGTCATATTTAACTATAATTAATAAATAATAAATAATTCAAATAAAAAACTACAATGATTATATATGGCAATTTATAATAAAATCAAGAAGAATTTTAGGCAATTTATGTACAACAACCATATCAAGCCATATCAATATATATTCTTTCCAACTTTTCAATTAAAGAACGAATTGGAAATTATAAAAGAGTATATTTGTTTGATTGAATTCATAATTTTTATAATAACAATTATTTGATTTTATATATGAAATATCTTCTTACTACATTTTTTCAAATTTTACGTACAAAACAAAAAGTTTTGATTCTTTTGATTCATTTGAAAATTTTATATATAAAAAAATAAAATATTTTATACGTGATCTAATTCTTATTATGATTTTTAATTAATTTTATTTATTATTTTTTACCACTCTTAACAACCAATTAAGTTTTTTTTTATTAATTATTGATTATCGGTTACTTGCAAACTATCAAACAAATATTATCTGTCATCTCATTAAATAAAAAAAGTACCATTTGGTTTGATTAATTCCAATTTCTTAGCAATTTACTTACAATTCAACAATATATTTTTGCTAATTTATTAGTAAGTTACGGTTACTCGATTGTTTCACCTACAAATGGGAAATTTTATAAAATTGTTTTATTATTTCATTTGATTTTTATAATTGAGGAAAATTAAATTAGGAATTCTTTTACCATTTTTTTTCCAATTTACATGCAAATCATATTCGTTTTTATTTAAAAATATATTAAAAAATTTCTTTTAATAAATCTTTTAATCTATAATTGTTTACTTTTGAATTGGATTTGGATTAAAAAAATACTCATTTGATTGTTTATTATGTTGGAAAGTTGGAATTTCGACCATGTCATTCTATTATTAATCCACATAGGATTTTGCCACATGTCATTTAATCCTTTCTCCATAAACATTATATATTAATTATCCTTTCCACTTCATATTCCACATGGAAATTTTTTTCCACTTAATTAAAATTTATTTATTTCCCAAATTTAGATAATATCTTAATTTTTGATAGGAGATAATATTTTAACTTAAAAAATATAACTAATGGTTGATTTTTTTTTCTTTATAAGCAAATAAAATATATATGCTTAATCTTTTTAACATTTTAGTTGTTTCTTTCTCTCTCTTATATTAAAAGATAAATATACTCAATTACATATATTATTATTAAATTAATTATTATTTTTCAAAATCTAATCTCTTCCATATTTTAAAAATATATCTTTTTTTCTTTATTTTCTTCATATTTTATCTCCTTCTTTTAAATTAAACCTATTTGTGAGATATTGTCAAGGAAAATGAGTAATGTAGATTATTTTATCTTAATAATCCATGTTTATTCTCAATTTTAAACTTAATAATCTAAATTTATTTTATTTTATTTTATTTTAAAAAATTTAAAAAAACAAAATAATTTTATACATATTACGGGCAAAAAATTACTTACATTAAATTCTATATTATATTTTTATTTATTAATATATTTTTTATAGTATATCTAAAAAATATCGAGTCATAGTCGTGCATGGCACGACGGGGTCAACTAGTTTTTTAATAAAGAATTAATTTAGGCAAGTGATTATATAGATATTTAAAATTTTTACTTTTTTAATAAAAATTTGATTTATGATAAATAATTTTTATAAATTGATAAAAAAAGATAAAGATAAAATAATTTCCGTTACTTTTAATTAAAATTTGAATTAATTTTTTCCACATAAATAAATAAAAAGGAATTTAATTGGAAAATATAATATAAATATTTTTTTTAATATAAGATGGGGCCAGAATTAATACGGTGGCTAAAAAAGTTACAACTTTCATAAATTTTATAGATAGATATTGCTATTTTTTATTTCAAAGATATATATATATATATATATATATATATGATCAAAATGTACATATTTTTTCTTATCATTTTTTTACTTTATCTTTTACAAATACAATAAATATAATGTGATTTGTTATATATGTTGGTCAAATCTACTGATATTATTTTATCTTTATGTTTATTTAGGGATAAATTTTTACAAATATTATTTTATCTTTATATTTACTTGGAGATAACGTTTTTTGAATAATTAACTACTTAAAGTTATTATTTCAATAAAGGAGTGATGTGGCGCAATGTGGTGGCAGAAATTGTTTCTGCTTTAGTTATTAGTAATAGATATTAGTATTTTATTGTATAATAAATTTATTATCAAAACTATCATCATTATAAAATAGTTCATATGTATTTAAATTCTCTACACTTAGAGGTATATTATAAAATCATATTTCTTTATCTTATAATTCTTTTAACAAGGTATCTTTTAATAATAGAAAGCTACAAACTTTAAACTAGTAACTTTATATGAAAATACTTTTACAAGGGTTCTTATTATTATTTATTATAAATCATGTCTTGCAAAATATAACATGATATAAAATGAGGAATTATCCAATATACTTTATTTATTTGATTTATCTCTTATTCTCAACTAACAAGATCTCAACTCATATTTTCTTATTAAAATATTCTTGTATGCTAAAAATAATTTAATTTATTTAATTCTACTAACAACTCTTTTGATAAACATGAATTAATTAAATTAATAAAAATAAAAGGATTAAATATTATACCCTATAATTTGTTTTCTGTATTACAGAATATAGAGGAGGAGGAGGCAGGGGAGGGCGACGATCAGGGCGGCGGCACCAGGAGGTCCTCGGCGGGGCACGACGGTGCGCGGGAGGCTCGGCGGCGGCGGCTAGGCGGTCCGGCGGGCAGAGGAGGGTGGCCGGCGGTGCACAAGGGAAAAAAGGCTCTTTGGTGGAGCTTTGAATGAGAAACTAGAACTTTGAATGACTGATTTTTGAACTAAAATTGAGAGAGTTTGCTAGGAAGAAAGAAGGATTGATGAATGTGTGAGTTTGAAGGAGGTTTAGGGCCCTTTATATAGGCAAAGGAGGGCAAGCTCTCAATCCATGACAATGGTGATGAACCAATGGAGAAAGGAAAGATGATCACCCATTGTTCATGGGTGTGTTAGTTGATGGTGATGAGATGATGATGCACCAAGCTTGGTCTTGCAAGTAAAGGAGAGGGAAGAGAGGCATGCAATGGCTGATTTTTTCAACGTCAATCACATCAGACATCAATCTGATGTCTCTAGGAAGAAGAAGATCAATATTGTTATAAAATTAAAAGGGTGGGGTAAATTAGTAGAAAGTCACATTGGTCTAGCAGATTGAGGGAAGGGGCGTGTGAGAGGGGTTGCAAGAGGTCTCGGGTTTGAGTCCCGGCTCTTGCATCTTTTTTATTGAATTTTCAAAGTATTTTTAATGACTTGTTTTACCCCTTTTTATTTAATAAAATTCGGAATTTATAATGCATTATTTTTATTTAAATGCTTTTATCTCTTCATAACCCTTATAATGCATTCTGGAATTTTATTTAATTTATTTACTTAAGAATCTCTTTTTAAAGAGAAAAAGGGTTATAAAAATATATTAAAGAATTCTCCTTTATAAGAGAAAAGATTATAAAATTATATTATATTGGTTTTTAAAACCTTGGAATATTGTGGATATTACAATCATGGTCTGCCATCTCGTGTCTTTAGGATTCTCGAGCTTCCCTTAATATAGCATGAAAAGATCATTCATGCTCAGGATTGAGTGGAGTTAGAATGTAACATCCCGACCAAAGTGCATATATCATTCTACATTCATAATATTAGTAGCATATGCATAGCATATTGGCATGACATATAGTGAAATTTTAAAAGTAATATTTATTTTATAATTTAGTTTATTATATTTTAAAAGTTTTTAACATAAAGTTAATTAATAATTACTAGCATGTATTCCCGTACCTTGTACGGGTTTTGATTAAAAAAAATTAATAATTATTTTTTCAAATACATCAATTATCTAGCGATAAATAATCATGATTTTTAAACACAAATTAGTTTTTAATTTGTATAAATAAAATAAATTTAAATATTTTCTAGATTCTAGAATACTTTTTTATCATTAATATCCAAAATTAAATAATAGATCAAGTTAGCTTAAATAAATAAATTTAATAAAATCTTTTTAAGTTTTTCTAGAATATCAAACCAATAATAATTGATTAGTAAAATAAATTGTACGTATCCAAA
The DNA here is from genome assembly GCA_964016875.1 of Fallopia convolvulus. Classification (NCBI taxonomy): domain Eukaryota; kingdom Viridiplantae; phylum Streptophyta; class Magnoliopsida; order Caryophyllales; family Polygonaceae; genus Fallopia; species Fallopia convolvulus. Next base: position 23,376,800 of record OZ024733.1, read on the forward strand.
AATAATAATTGAAAAATCAATATACTATATAATAGTTATGTTCCTAATATTTCTAAAAAATAGTAATATTATTATCTTAATATTTAAAAAATATTTTATAATGAAGATTATGGTTCTATCACTTGCCAAATTTTAAGATATATAAATATGATTGTAGTAACATTATTATATTAAAAAATTATTTCATAATAAAGAGTATGTTTGTTGCCAAAATTTAAGATCTCTTAATATACTTGTTTATTAGTGATATTGGTAACATTATTATATGCAATAAAATTGTTCCATAATGGGTTATGCTCCTAACACAACTTGCCAAATTTTAAGATCTCTAAATATAATTGTATATTAATAATATAAGGAATAGTATTATAATATAAGAATTGTAAATACTTAAATAAACGAAGGGCAAAGAGGTAAATAGAAAAATTAAAACGCCTACGTGGCATAGTTAAGACGACGACATGTAGGATAGAGGGATTCGACTTTAGTTATAGTATATTGATTTTAGGGTAAAATTTATAGTAAAGGAGATTTAAGGGTGAAAATGTAATTTTGGAAAATTTTTAGCCGACTCCCAGCTTAATTGCTATATATATGTTCAATTTCTCATTTCTTCATTATTAAGTGTCGTAAAAAAAGAAGAGAAAAACGAAGAGAAAGAGAAGAAAGAAGAAAAAAAGAGGTTTGATTGTTTTGATTTCGTTTGATGATTTTAGTACAAGATCTCTTTTATCGAGTTTTAATCTCGAAGTATAAGCATGGTTTGCTAAGTTTAAATTAGTTAATGGTTTATTTGGATTTTATTGATTTTTCCAGATTTAGATCTACAGTTAATTTTGAATTGAAAATCAGTCGATTTATAGTTCTCAGAGGGTGTTTTCGATATTGGATTTATATTTGGTAAAAGATTTCAGAGTAATTTTAGGGGTTTGGTTTGTAATGATATTATGGAGACCCTTGATCAAGTTTTACAGAAAGGTTTGAACTAGAAAAATGTTCTTCTATATGTATAGTTTATCGTTGTCAAGTTTTAAAAGATTTGAAATTATGCACAAGAAGTTATAATGCAGACTGACATTTTATTGTATTTAGTGTAAGAGTTTGTAAGAGTAAATAGCCTAATTTGCACTGGGTTACATATAGGAGCACAAGTCATAGATCGTGGTCAGAGACAAGGGGGGAGATATATAGTATCTGTCCTAAACAGGTGAGTATAGACCAGAGATTCAACCCTATGTGCTATATGTGCTATACAGATACATGTGCTATACGAGTGTGAGCGGGTAAAACAAACATAGTTACCATAGTTATTTTCGCTATTAAACGTATTTCTTAAGTTACTGCACATTTATTATTATTTTTATTAATTTTCATATTATTAAGTATATGGTAGTTGTGCAACTTAATGGAAGATTCTATCCTTGAAATATGATGGAATTAAACTTGGAGAAGGGGGGGAGGGGGGATATTCCTAGCTTGGGCTCTAAGCAATCTGACTAGCCCTAGGAGATATAGAAAGTCGACCCCCTGATCTCCTTCTTCCATTATAAATACAAGTCCTAGGCGTGTAGGGAGAGCCACATGTGCACATCGGCATATTCTGAAAACTTGAACAAGCTAATACTCGCTTAGCTCGACTGTTCAGGGATTCGCCGTTCTCTCGTTGTACCTCGACGCTAAAAATGACAGATCGCTCTTTGACTTAGGCATCGGAGGTGGATTAGGGGGTCCCCGCCCTCTGTGTCCATTGTTTTGTAGGTTTTTAGGTCAGAAGATTGGGCGTGGAGCAGAAGAGGAAGGAGTTCACAATTAGTGCATTTAAGACTGATTTTTTGTGCACTAACAATTGGCACCGTCTGTGGGAAAGGAGTACTCAATCCATGCAATTATGGTGTTGGAATCGATCCCTGAGAATCAAGAAGCTGTCTTTGGAAACCCTGGGGCACCGTCGCGAAGCGAAAACGAGCGCGGTATGCCCAGCGAACAAAACCGCGATCGCCAACCGTGATCGCGGTGCTGAAGGCCGCGATCGCGGCACTGTACACCGCGATCGAGGATCGGCGATCGAAGCCGAAAATCGCTCGGAAAACCGAACTCTAATGGAAGTCGATCATACTAATTCCGATAATCGCTCGGAACGTCGGACCTTTGTGCCCAAAAATGACTTGAACCGTGACCCGGCCCCTCTCGCTAGTACGGCAGTTCATCGCACAGACCGTTCGGGGTCCGAGTCAAGCGACAAAATCGTTAGTCGTGGTACTTCAAGGCCTAAATCAATTGAATTTGATCAAGCATGGGAATTGGCAATGCGTGTTGTTGAGAATGAAAAAAATCGAAGGGTTCGAGAGCAAGGCGAATCGGTCCAAGCGGTCGCGATCGTCGAACAGGCCCACGACCGTGGCTAGGAGGGCTGTGATCGTGGCCAGTTGAACCACGCCCGCGGTTCAGAAAATCGCGACCGCGGGCTGTGTATTTCCGAGCCTTCTCTCTATTCGCGAGCCAAACCCTAATTTGGTTAGCCCTCATCTAGAGCAAGACCAATCTTGTCGTGCCAAGTCTAATCTCGGTGGAGGTGACAATCGCATCACCGTATCATTCGCTCCAAACATCGGAAATGGGGCATCTATAACCGCCGGGGATGAAGAAGAGGACGAGATCACCCATGCTTTGGCTACTACTTTGAGAGGGAATGAGAAGTACCAAACTAGGTGTGCAGAGGCAGAATCCCGTTTGGAGCATGCCCTAGATGAAATCACCAGGCTGAAGCGCTCCTTGGACAAAGTTCAAGGGAAGCGCCCCAATGATGAATCAGAAATTGAGAGGACTACCCGACGGCTTGCTAGTGTTATTTAATTCGCCAATAACCGCCGTAGTCCTCAATCGATCAGTTCTGACGAATCAGACGAGATGCAGATTGATTATGATAGCGACCGGAGAGCGCCAAGAAGATGGCGAAGGGACCATCACCACGAGTCGCCCCTGCGTAAGAGGTCTCGAGCTACGGACCCCTTCAGTCCAGTGATCCGTCCTCGGACGACTCGGGCGAAGCCGGTAACCGCGGTAATCGCCGCGGCACAAAGGACCGCGATCGCGGTGACAAGGGCCGCGACTGCGGCCAGTCGAACCGCGATCGTGGGTCTGATGATCGACGCAATTTCTCGTGCGAGCGAGACGATCGTTATGATCCTTTCGAGAATCCCGAGCCTAAGCATGATCAAGGCAGAAAAAGGAAGAAGAGGCAACGTAGCCAGCGTCGGAGTGTTAGCCTTGAAAGGATTGAAGGTAGGGTCCGAGCTCTTGAGCGTACTCAAAGAAGGCTACTTGATCTTTTGAGAGCGTCGGCTCGGGAACAAGCAGAACATAAGTTGGCTTTGTTGACATCGACTCCATTCCACCTAGACATCCAGCAAGTCCGACCCCCATCAAAGTTTTCTCCCCCATCTTTCCCCCATCTTTCACTCTGTATGATGGGAATTCGGATCCCGTAAATCACATAGCCACTTACTCCCATAAAATAGCATTGTGGGTGTCTGAGGAGGCTATCATGTGCAAGATGTTTCCAAGCAACCTCGGTAAAATTCCTTTGAAGTGGCTTCAGAGCCTTAGGCCGGAGTCCATTCGGTCTTGGGATCAGTTGGCTTCTATGTTTATGAGGCGATATATAGCTAATAATCGAGATGCTGCATCACTTGACACACTCTTCAGCCTCAAGCAAGAGAAAGGAGAAAGCTTGCGTCGCTTCTCAAATCGATTCATGGAATGCTATGTAGAAATTGAGGGATGTGATGATAAAACCGCTATTACAGCGTTTAAAAGGGCAATTCCCGTTGATAGCAAGCTAAGAGAAGAGTTGACACTTCGTCTTCCTTCTACAATAGTCGAGCTTTAAGAGCGTATTCATCAGTATGTGCGGTTAGAGGAGGATAATTCCAACGTAAGAGGAAGGTTGTCCTCTCCTCCTCATAAAACTCACCTCCGTTCTGAAAGCTTTAAGAGAAAGGGTCAGAGTAGAGCGGTTTACACCACATTTAGTGTGCCAATCTATCGGATCCTACCTTACATTAAGCATGAGAACTTTTTTTAATATCCTCCCAAAGAGGAATGCCATGAAGATGATCCTTGTAGTAGGAAGTATTGCATGTACCACAGAATTCGGGGGCATATGACTGAACAATGTGAGTTTATTAAGACAGACAAGCCTGGAAAAGGCGACGAGCCGCGGCAGAAGCAAATTGAAGTCATCCAAACGATCTCGGCATCTTACAAGCATGAAGATGATGAGGCAAGAAGCAAGTTCAGGAGTTCCTGCCATGAACTTGAAGTAATGAGAGTTCAGCAAGCCGAGCCACGATGACCTCCTTCCCCTTGCGTGCGGTGGATGGGCTAGTCTTTAGGGACAAGGACCTTGCGACAGTCCAGGTTCCTCATAACGATCCCTTAGTCCTATCAATCGAGCTAGAAGGTTTTAAGGTGCGTCGTGCTCTTGTTGATCCAGGGAGTTCAGTTGACATCATGTACTATGAAGTCTTCAAACTCCTTGGGATAAGTAATGAAGATTTAATCCCGGTCAAGATGCAATTGACTGGACTTGGTGGCTATCCAACGTATCCGCTTGGAATGTTTAAAACCCAAGTCAGTCTAGCCAAAAAAGTGGTGATCGTTGAGTTCTTGATTGTTGATTTGCCTTCACCCTACAATTTGATTTTGGGGAGGCCATGGATTCATGGGATTGGGGCGGTACCATCGACCCTCCATCAAATGGTCCAATTTAGAGATGTAGACGCCTTAGTCCGAGTTTGGGCTAATGAATTAGATGCTCGTCTATGCTCCAAGGGAAATCGCATTAAGTCCGAGTTTATGCGAGAATTTGAAAACGAGTCGAAGATTTAAGACCAGCCATGAAACCGCGACCACGGCGCTGGAACTGAAAGTGAAACCCCGAAACTGGGGCAAAACCGCAACCGGGGATCGTCGGAGCGCGACCGCGGTGCCAAGGACCGTGACCGCGGTGCACCTTGCCACGATCGCGGGACTGCATATGAAAGCTTAGCTTCGCGAGAACTTGATCGTGAGCACGGTCACCCGTCTTCCCCTGCACCGGGATCTCGAGATTAGGAATTTCATGTAAATATGGCACTCTTTTTCCCAAGTGGTTTTGATGAGGCCCTTAGGATTTTTCGTTTTTTGCATTCATTTTGTTTAGCATTGTAAGTTCTTAACATTCATGTTTACTTATTAATAAAAGTCATCTTTTTGCATTAGTTTGAGTCTTGCATTAAAAAATAATAATAGCGCAACATTAGTTAATCGCACTAATGGATTTTACATATGCTTGTATGTGAGAAGGAATTTTTGATATTCACTTATGAATAAGAGTTTATGATATTCACTCATGAATAAGAGTTTATGATATTCGCTCATAAAATGAAAAATTTATGATATTTGCTCATAAATATTGAAGCCCATGAAATTCGCTCATGTGTGTACGAATATACGAATATACGAAGATACGAAAGCGTTAGGGGACTTGACATCGACCAATCCACTTGGCCACTTCGATTAGTACACCTCTGTACCCTACATCGCTGTATATGGTAAAACATATAAGGCGGTGTAGGTGAGGCATTTGTGAGCGGGTAAAACAAACATAGTTGCCATAGTTATTTTCGCTATTAAAGGTATTTCTTAAATTACTGCGCATTTATTATTATTTTTATTATTTTCCATATTATTAAATATATGGTAGTTGTGCAACTTAATGGAAGATTCTATCCTTCAAATATGATGGAATTAAACTTGGAGAAGGGGGGAATATTCCTAGCTTGGGCTCTCAGCAAAATGACTAGCCCTCGGAGATATAGAAAGTTGACCCCCTAATCTCCTTCTTCCATTATAAATACATGCCCTAGGTGTGTAGGGAGAGCCACATGTGCACATCGGCATATTCTGAAAACTTGAACAGGCTAATACTCGCTTAGCTCAACTGTTCAGGGATTCGCCGTTCTCTTGTTGTACCTCGACGCTCAAAACGACAGATCGCTCTTTTGACTTAGGCATCAGAGGTGGATTAGGGGGTCCCTGCCCCCTTTGTCCATTGTTTTGCAGGTTTTTAGGTCAGAAGATTGGGCGTGGAGCTGAAGATAAAGGAGTTCATAATTAGTGCATTGAAGACTGATTTTTTGTGCACTAACAATGAGGTATATGGATATATGTGCTATATGAATATATGCGCTATGTGAATAATATGGATATATGTGTTATATGTGTTATATGTGGTATCTCTGAAATCTCCAGAGTTGTTTGCACAGAAAGTATGTTAGTAGATGACATATGATATATGATTACAGGTTGCACTTGATTGCATAGCATTTTGCAATGAGATTTCAAAGGACCTGTGACTGTCTCACCCTAAATTTGTATTACAGGACCTACGGGTCATACAAGATCTTCGGATCATACAGGATCTACGGGTCATATAAGATCTTCGGATCATATAGGATCTACGGATCATACAGGACCTACGGGTCATATTTAGGAGATCTTCAGATTTATTTGCTAAAGGGACCATAAGAGTCCATATACAGTAAACCCGGGGTAGATTCAGGCTTGTACAGTTCACAGAATAATAAATCGAATCCATCGACATTTGTATTTGCATAGTAAATTCATTTATGACATATATAATATGTATGAATATGTATATTGACCAATTGTTTGGTTTTGTGTGAAATAATTGATGATGGTTTATATTCACTGAGTATGCGACTCACGTAAATCGCAAAATAGTTTTTCAGGCTCAGCTAGAACTTACTGGCGTGTGCCTCTTTTAGAGGTCATATTCATATAGTTCGGCTAGCTGAAGCTTAATGCAACCTTCTCCTCCTCATTTTGCATCTTAGACTTTTGTGTTGTAATAAAGTTTGAGTAATAGATGTATTAGTATAAGAAGTAACTACATATAGGTATGCATGTGTGCAACCTTCTATGGTTGTTAATGTCTTTGTCCTTATGTGGAAATAGATATTATATATGAATTATCTATTTATATAGGAAATAAGTTATTACTAAGCATACATCATAGGGTATAAGGGTGTCACATAGAACTTGTCCCTCTTTGCATGCACCAAAGGAATCACCTAAAATCAAAGACAGAAAATAAAAAAAGGGATTTAGATAAACTAGTCCATTAGAGCATCTCCAACATATGCTCTAAATTCTTGGATGTTGTGTTTTTTGGAGAATTTTAGCCTATTTTAAGGTCCAAAAGTTTCTCCATTGCATTCTCTATTTTAGAAAAAATCCCCAAAAGTTGATGCCTCTTCCCTATATTTAGGGAATTCTCTAAAAACATTTGGGAATGCATTAAATGTCTCTAATAAATTATGGCTTCTTCCTATTGGTCAAATTAGATTTTATAATATAATATTCTTATACATAAAATAATTATTATAATATATGTAGGATTTTCTCAAAGAGAATTTGTTGGAGTTGGAAAAAATTAGAGAATATAGGTTTTAGTTTTTTATTTTGGAAAAAATATAGAGAATTTTTTATACATGCCCTAAAATTCTAGAATATTTTATTTTCGTATAGTCAAATAACCAATAATTATCATTTATTAGGTTAATATTCTATAATATTTTATTGTCATTCAAGTCAAATAACAAATCATTTATTATTTATTAGATTAAGATTTTAAAATCCTTTTATTTTCATAAGATAATATTTAAATAATTATTAAATATGTATTATAGAATATTTTGTATGTTAAAAATAAAAGCATTAAATGCATTGTTCTTCAAAATAGAGAATCAGTTGGAGTTGGGTTTAATTATTTTTTAGAGGATATGATAGGTGGTTCTCCATTTTGGAGAAACTCTTAGAGCATCTCTTGGGGATGCTCTTAGAACCAACTAAAACTATCAATAATCCTTGACAATAACGGCAAAACTCTATGTGATGATTTCCCAAACACTTGTGATGCGACTCCGATTATGGATGCTACGCAGGAGGAGCTTGCTATGTCTCTACGCTCGGATGGCCCGGTCACTCGGAGCCGGACCCGAGCCATAGCCGAGGCCACTCAATCTATAGTGACTCGGTCCTTTGCTAGCCTCGGCGCCACCATGGACGCGCCCTTGCTCATGTGCGTAGTCACTCTTGGTAGCTTGGCACCAGCCCCGACGCACACCCTCGGCACCGCAACATCAGCCCCGGCACCAGCCTCGGCGCATGCCTTGGCACCATAGTGCCAACCTCGGCACACTCCGCGCGAGACTCGGTTTCCACCAGCACCGGACGCCGCGCCTTCCCGTGCCTTGGCGCGCCAGCACCGTACCATTGGCATGGGCAACCCTTGTCTTGGCATGCCATTGGCTTGTCTTTGGCATGTCATGATAGTTATCCCTAGTTTACTATTTTTAGTATTTCCCTTGTTAAACTATTATTATTATTTGGTATTTCTAGTTTTAGAATAAGTCTTTTGGGCCTCTCTTTGTATGGGCCTTCCAGACTCCTAGGGTTATGTGATGCTTTCCTCTATATAAGGAGATGCTTATGCTTGTTTTCTTCACGCATGATTTAATATAACGAAACGCTGTCGGATTGATTCCAGACTTCTTGTTGTTGTGCGTCACCTTCCCTTCCCTTGTCCTTCTCGTTCTTGTTCTCCCTTGAACTAGAACACCTCTTATCTCTTCTCTTCTCACCGTCTTTTCTAACAAATCCAACTACTCCACAAAGACCTCACGTCGAAATCGCTTCCGCGTTGCCATTAGAGACACAATACGCATCCATTGACAAGATTTGCTCGTGAATCCGACTTCTTTGAAGACGGGTTCGCATCAATTGGCATCAGAGCCTAGGGATTGCGTAAGTCTTATTCGTACCCCCTTGCTCTTTGTGCACGAAATGTTTTCTCTTTTCTCCATGTTTTTGGTCAATTTTTTACCATAGTTCCATCTTCCTACCATCATTCATCTAGGTTTACCAATTTTTGTTATTGTTTTCTCAAAAAAATCGTCAAAAAAATCAGCCTTTTACCTTACTCGACTTTTTCATTTGTGTGGTGATTTGTGGCAATTAGTGTGAGTTTTGTCCATAAACTCATTGTTCTTGTTCAAGATCCAAAATCATTATCATCAATCCTTCAAATTCGTCCATTGGTGGAAGAGAATAAAATTCATTCCATACACAAGAACACTAGAAGAGGATAAAATCCATTCTAGTCCATTTTGGTCAATTTCGGGGGATTTGTTTTCGTTTTTGAGTCTCTTGGAGGATAAAATCCACAAGATATTTTTTTATTTAAAAAAAAGAGAGATCATAATCAAATCAGATTTGAAAGTTGAGATTTTATTTTAAAAAAAAGATCTCATAGGAGATACACAAGCCAAAATAAGGCAAATATCTCCTACAATATCTCCTTCCATCTCTCTTGCTTCTTTCCTATTACAATTTGGAAACAATCTTTGATTGCCAATCACTCGCACGCCTCTCTTAGTTCTCTTTTTTATTTGGAAGACACAATCATATCTTCCTAAGACACAATCCTATCATACATTGCATAAAATCTTGGCCTTCCTCTTGGACCCGATCTCTTTTCTACATTCTTTCTATCTCTTGCATACTTGTGGGACACCTAGCTTAGGTCAACCACTCCCTCATTTATTTTTCATTGCTTGCATTGATTGTTTACATTGAACTGTGCATTTGTCTAAGTCGAGATCCTTAGCCACCCTTACCCTTAAGCCTCTTTTGTCGTGCACATTAGAGTACTCGGGTCGGTGAGTCTTATTATATCTCGACGCTTTCTTTTTCTTTTTCTTTGAACACTTGACTTGTGCTTGCAATGGTTGAACTAGGTGATGGTTCGAAGAATAACAACACCGAAGATCAACATGCACTCCAGAATCCGCCTGTGGTGCGCCAATCGACGCTTCTACCAACACCGGGGGCCGGATCTAACGACGCAAGGATTGACGCCTTGGAGAGCATGCTCCAAGAGTTCATGGTACGCACGCAGTCCATTCATGATGCGTTGAGTGGCTCTCATACCCCTAGTGCCCAGCCGCTTGCCCAAGGCGCGCCCACCTTCCAAAACGGGGTCGCGCCGGATGGCATGCGTGCAACGACGCAAGAGAAGGGAAAGGGCCAAGTACAGGTGCATGACGTTTATGATGATGATGATGCATATGACTCGGCTGAGTTTAGGCATCAACAAAAGAAGAATAAGGCAAACACATCGACTTCTAAGCATAAATCCGGTGCTTACAACGCCGATGACTTTGATGTTGACGCTTTCCAAAAGCATAGATCTCCTATCACTCCTATCTATTCGGATCTCGAGGACCCCTTTGGGGAGTTCAATGAGGAATCCGATGACAATGAGTATGACCACCCACCTTTGGAAGATTTGGAAGAATGGCCCACTCGAGATAGGGATTGGATTCCACCTCCTACCTTGCCAGCGAACCGCGCAGAGTATGATCGGTGTCAAAACCGTGACCGCGATCGGAAACGGCGCAATGGAGGCCGACGCCATGACCAAAACCGAGGTGACAACCGCAGACCGAGGCACAATGGAGGAGGTGGAGACGACCCTGATGATGATGACGAGGGCTATGGCCGAGGGCCACCCTAAGGCCGACACCAACAAAATCGCACCCCCAACCGTGCCATTGGTCACCACGACAATGAACGCGCGACGAACGTATCTCGTCGTGACGTTAAGGTAAAGTTCGAACCCTTTTTTGGTCATTACGATCCTGATCTTTTTGTCACTTGGTTGCAGAGTACCGAACATGTGCTAAGGCATTGCAAGTATGAGGAGCATGAGAAGGTGGAAGTAGTTTCGCTTCACTTCCAAGGTGCGGCTCGATTGTGGTGGAATCGTCTTGAGGACGAGCGTGCTCGTCAAGGAAAGGCCGCCATCACCGAGTGGCATCAAATGGTTTATATAATGAAGCGGAAGTATATTCCACAAGATTATACGGAAACCTAGCGAATGGAGGTCCAAAATGCTCGCCAATGTTCTGTGACGCCCGAAGCCTTCTTTGCTCACCTTGAAGATTTGTTCTTTAAGGCGGGCGTGAGCGCTTCCCCTAGCGCCTTAAAATGTCGCTTTATGGCGGGTTTACACCAAGGAATCCGTGACAAGCTGGTGGTCTTGCACATTAAGAATCTTAATCAACTTGTCCATACGGCAATGGAGCTCCACAATCAAGCAACAAGGATAAAATCTCGATGGCCCTCCCAAAGGTATGTTTCTAACTCTTGTCCTTCCGGTTTGGGTACTAATTCATCTTCTAGTGTGTCTCATTCTAAGGTAGGTACCAAGACGGAATATAAGGGGCCTTCGGCTGGTACACCACATGAAAAAACAACCCCTACCCCACAAAGTCGCACTCTAGACATCGAGTGTTATAAATGTGGCGGGCGGGGTCATTTCATGCATGATTGTCCCAATGCTAAGAAGGTTCTCTTTTCAGCCAAAAATGATGCTTATGAGAGTCTTGATGAGGATGAACCTGAGTTGGTGGAGGCCTATAATGATGAGTGAGGCGAGCTTTATTGCCCGCCGATCGAGTCGGATAGTGCTTCCAAACTTCTTTTGGTAAATCGGCGCGCTTTGAGTATTAAAGAGGTGGTCAAACACCAAAGGGAGCAACTTTTTCACACCTGCTGTTTGGTTCATGACATGTCCTTAAGTGTCATCATTGACTCCGGGAGTTGTAGCAACTTCCTCTCTTCCAAGGGGGTAGATCACTTCAAGTTGCCAACTTCCGAGCACCCGACGCCTTTCAAGCTTCAATGGATTTCTTCCAACGGCGGCGACTGGGTTACAAGGCAAGTATCTCTCACCTTTTCAATTGATTTATACTGTGACACCCTTCTCTTTGATGTCACACCCATGGACGCCACACACATCTTGTTGGGGCGCCCATGGCAATACGATCGTCGCGTACTTCACGATGGATTTTTGAACACATACATGTTCAATTTCCATGGTAAGCTCATGACCCTCTAACCAATGTCTCCTAGTGAAGCTCTATAGGATGAGGCTGAAAGGCAACGTCAAAAGCTAAGGAGTCAAGCCACACGTCGAATCACGGCCAAACGGCCAAATCTAGGCCCCCGCCTCATTCCAGCGGCGTTCCTAGCTCAAAAGGGTCATTTTCTGGTCCCTCTACAGTTAGGCATGAAGAACGCCCAGGGGAAGTGGCCAAATCTGGTCGAACGCCGCACAATAGTGCAAAATCGGGCCGCAACAGCGTTGAATTGGTGTCTTGGGGACATGGCGCAATCCAGGGGGGTGCCACGAGCGTTTTTGACGCCTCTGGGGTGCCTTCCACATATAATACATGTTTGAAGAAAGAAAACTAAGAAAACGCTCCCGCAAGTCGAAGAACGCCCATGAACACTGATTTGGCATTGCGCGGCGATGCAGCTTCGGAGAATTGGGGCCATACGCCAATTTCTAAGACTTCCAGGGGCGTTTTTCCTTCCAAAGGGTCCCATTTTAAGTCATCTACAGATGGTGAAAAAAGGGCCTCTAAAAGTTCAAGGATCGAAGAGGACGGCGAGCCACCATTACTTGGCACGTGCCCGAAGCATCTAATGCTTTGCCGCCGCCACACTTACTTCCTTTTATGTCCATTATTTTCTATTATGACTGATAAGGAACACCCTCTACTGAGTTCTATCTCCTCTCTTTTGTAGGAGTATGCTGATATCATGCTTGATGAGCTTCCCGAAGGGTTACCGCCTATTCGGGGAATTGATCATCTGATTGATTTTGTGCCTGACACATCTTTACCGAACCGGGCTGCATATAGGGCATCTCCCAAGGATACTAAAGAGCTACAACGCCAAGTCCAATCTTTGTTGGATAAGGGGTTTGTTCGAGAGTCCCTTAGCCCGTGTGCGGTTCCGGTCATTCAAGTGCCGAAGAAGGACGGTTCTTGGAGGATGTGCATGGATTGCCGTGCCATCAACCAAATTACCGTGAAGTACCACCACCCTATTCCCCAATTGGACAACATGCTCGATGAGATTCATGGTGCTGTGCTGTTTTCAAAGATAGATTTGAGGAGCGACTACCATCAAATAAGGATGCAAGAAGGGGATGAATGGAAGACGGCTTTTAAGACCAAGCATGGTCTTTATGAGTGGCTTGAGATGCCCTTCAGGCCCACGAACGCTCCTTCTACTTTTATGAGACTGATGAACTTTGTACTTAGGAAGTTTTTGGGTCGTTTCGTCGTCGTGTATTTTGACGACATTTTAATTTTTTCTAAGACTTTGGACTCTCACACGGGGAACCTTAGGCAGGTGTTAGATTGCCTCCACGAACATTCTTTGTATGTAAACATGGATAAGTGTGTGTTTTGCTCGGATACGATAAATTTTCTTGGCTTCGTCGACTCGTCGTATCAAAGGATGGCCTACGAGTGGATTTTGACAAAATCCGGGCCATTCGTTAGTGGCCAACTCCTACGACCCCCATGATGTTTCGTTCTTTCTTGGGGCTCGCTGGGTTTTATAGGCGATTTGTCAAGGACTTCAGTTCTATCGTCGGGCTACTCCACAATTTAATCAAGAAGGAGACCACAATCAAGTGGTTGCCGCATCATGAGGCCGCTTTCGAGGCCTTAAAAATGCTTTGTGTTGTGCTCCGGTCCTGCAATTGCTGGACTTTTCCAAGCGCTTCGAGATCGAGTGCGACGCTTCCGACTATGGTATTGGCGGCGTACTCCTTCAAGAGCAAAAGCCTATCGCTTAATTTAGCGAAAATATTACATGGGCTACCTTAAACTATCCGACCTATGATAAAGAGCTTTACGCTCTTATTCGGGTCCTTAAGACGTGGTCGCACTACCTCTGGCCAAGCGAGTTCGTAATCCATACGGAACACGCGGCCTTAGCGTACCTAAAGAGTCAAACGACTCTAAATAGACGCCACACACGTTGGGTTGTGTTCATGGAGACGTTTCCGTACGTCATTGCTCACAAAAAAGGCAAGGAGAACGTCGTTGCCGATGCACTCTCCCGCAGGTATGTATTACTCACCCACATTCAATCTAAGCTACTCGGTTTCTCTTTAATCAAGGAGTTGTATGCTTCAGATACATTCTTCAAACCGATCATTGAGAAACTCGAGCAAGCTCGTATCCACAAGTCTTATTTCTTGGACAATGGGTATCTATACCGAGCTCGGAAGCTTTGCATTCCGGCCTCTTCGGTTAGGCACTTGTTGCTCAAGGAGGCTCATGATGGTCGAGGACACTTTGGCATAGCCAAGACCTTAGCAGCACTTCATGAACATTTCTTTTGGCCCCACATGGTCCGAGATGTGAACAAGTATGGCAAAGGTTGTGTGCCGTGCCAAACGGCTAAATCTTGATCACATCCTCATGGTCCTTGCACGCCTTTACCCATTCCAGAAGCCCCGTGGGAAGGTCTCTCCATGGATTTTATTACGGGCCTTCCCATGTCAAGGCGCGGAAAAGACTGTATTTTTGTAGTTGTGGATCGCTTCTCCAAAATGGCCCACTTTATTGCTTGTAAAGGGAACAACAACGGGACTGACATCGCGAACTTGTTCTTTGATCATATGGTGAAATTACATGGCTTTCCTAAAACTATTGTTAGTGATAGGGATACCAAGTTTTGTGGACACTTTTGGAGAACACTTTGGGGGAAGTTAGGTACATAACTCTTGTTTTCCACTTCTTACCTCCCCCAAACCGATGGTCAAACTGAGGTGACCAATCGGACTTTGGGCACCCTTCTTCGGACGGTTCTCAAAGCTAACCCACGTCGGTGGGAGGACTTACTTTGTACTGTGGAGTTTGTATATAATAGGTCCTTTAACTCGGCAACGAAGAAGACACCTTTTGAGGTGGTTTATGGGCGTAATCCTTATACGCCTATGGATTTGGTGCCGCATCCCTTGAAGCCGGGCGAGCACATCGACGCGGCCAACCGCGACGACACTGTGTGTCGCTTACATGAGCGCACCCGCATTCAGCTCGAGCGCCGCGCCGACCAATACGCCGCCCAACACAACAAAGGGCGTCGTAAATTGGTTTTTCAGCCCGACGATGTCGTTTGGTTACACCTTCGGAAGGAGCGCTTTCCCAAGCCTGCAAGACCAAGTTACATCCTAGAGACGACGGGCCCTTCCAAGTTCTTGAGCGTATTGGACACCACACTTATAGGATTGATCTTCCTGACAAGTATTCGGTCCACTCGCCGGTCAACGTCGCTGATCTTTCTCCCTACTACGAACCCGCTTTCTATAACGAGGAAACGGGGACGTTTCCCACCCAAGGGGGGGAGGGTGATGCGACCCCGACTATGGATGCTACGCAGGAGGAGCTTGCTATGTCTCTACGCTCGGATAGCCCGATCACTCGGAGGCCAGACCTGAGCCATAGCCGAGGCCACTTAATTAATAGTGACGTCCCTTGCTAGCCTTGGCGCCACCATGGACGCGCCCTTGCTCATGTGCGTAGTCACTCTTGGTAGATCGGCACCAGCCCCGTGCACACCCTCGGCACCACAACATCAGCCCCGGCACCAGCCTCGGCGCATGCCTTGGCACCGTAGTTCCAACCTCGGCACACTCCGTGCGAGACTCGGTTCCCACCAACACCGGACGCCGTGCCTTTCCGTGCCTTGGCACGCCAACACCGTACCATTGGCATGGCCAGCCCTTGTCTTGGCATGCCATTGGCTTGTCTTTGGCATGTCATGATAATTATCCCTAGTTTACTATTTTTAGTATTTTCCTTGTTAGACTATTATTATTATTTGGTATTTCTAGTTTTAGATTAAGTCTTTTGGGCCTCTCTTTGTATGGGCCTTCTAGACTCCTAGGGTTATGTGATGCTCTCCTCTATATAAAGGAGATGCTTATGCTTGTTTTCTTCACGCATGATTTAATATAACAAAACATTGTCAGCTTGATTCCAGCCTTCTTGTTGTTGTGCGTCACCTTCCCTTCCCTTGTCCTTCTCGTTCTTGTTCTCCCTTGAACTAGAACTCTCTTCTCTTCTCACCCCCTTTTCTAACAAATACAATAATTCCACAAAGACCTCACGTCGAAATTGCTTCCGCAACCATTAGAGACACAATACACATCCATTGACAAGATCCGCTCGTGAATCCGACTTCTTTGAAGACGGGTTCGCATCAACTTGCAAGAATACGTGATCTATTGTAGTATTCGATCGGGATTGAACCACGGGGACTATGTTTATTGTAGTAAATTATAGAGACCAATTTCTAGGCCAAAAAGTATAATTATGGTGTGATTCTATGACAATTAGCCATATAATAAATTGATCTCGAGTTTAATTCTAGTTTTTCCAATAGATACAACCACCTCTCGATATGTTCTCTCTATTTTAATTACAATTAGACCACCACCTCTCGATGCACAACCTAAGCAAGACTCTAACAAGTTTTAACCAATTAGATTAATTCCCTAGGACTAAATCATATTATTTTCAACTCAATTCAAGCAAAATATATTGATTTTGATCCGCTTCACATCGTTGGGATCACCCCAACCATAGAACTAGAGAACTTAGCCTAGAATAATTGAATTCATGATCAAATCAATAAAATTAAACGTGGAAGAAGAAATAAGAACAATAGTGAAATAGAAAACTTATTGGAACTTGAATTAAAAGAACAAAGTGGACCAAAAGTGCAAGAATTCTCCAAATTGAAAGCAACAAGAAAACAAACCCTAGAAAAATCTCTTCCTTCTCTCTAAACTAGGTAATACAATAATAGAACATAATAATCTAACCTGTTCTCAAAGTATCCTAATAAGAAAAATTAAACAAACCAAAATATCCAAAAATAAAACAATCACATGCCCAAAAATAAAGCCCAAAATCTCGGCATGACATATATCCAGAGACTCACGACCGTGAATGCCAGAGTCATGGTTGTGACTCCACTTCGTAGCCCATTCACGGCCAGACTCATGACCATGAGTTCACCAGTGAGTCTAAATCGCAACTAGCCTTTGTTTACATGTGGTCGTGACTGACATACACAATCGTGAGTCATGCCCATGATTCTTCACAAACACTTCTCACGGTCATGAATGCACTCCTCATGGGTGTGAATGCATATGACGACTTGTTTCCATCAATCATTATCTCGTTTCTTGTCTTGTAGCTTCCCTCGGGTCTTCTTAACTTCGTAAACTCCACCATTATCCTCTTGATCCCATCTTCTTCTTTTAAGCTCCTAAACACCATCAGACAACTTATAAATGCAAAACACACTTGTGTAGACCTCCATATCTCAAACAATACGAAAAATGAAACAAAAATACTAAAACTAATCCTAGAAAGAAAGAGAACTACATTTAGATGCATATGCAAACTACACAAAATATGATGACATCAAAATTCAATGATTTTATGAATTTTTTTGAGAAATTTCATGTATGAAAGGAAAGGGGAAAACTGTAGAAGCAAAACCAAGATGCGAGAAATAAAGGAGAAATAACTAGTCTATGTCAAAGTTGTAAAACTGGTACTATGGGAATAGCGATGGACGCAAAATTACTAAAACAAGAAAGTCACTAGCTGGACAATGTAGGTCGGTTAATATTCGATGGATGTAATCCTTGGTAGATAAGAAAAAGAGAAAACAATGATATTTTGTTTATGACTTGAAGACCAAGCAGTAAAAAGATAGAAGTTTATTTTAGGTTAAAAATATCTTAATTAGATTTCTTATAATCTCTTTATTATTTTTATTTTCTAAATTTGGATAAAAGTTAATTTATGCGATATCTATGTAAAGTGACGTTTAGGGTTAGAATTAATACCCACTTAAATAGTTGAAGAGAGAAGTTCAAGAGTTGTTTGTGATTGGAGGAAGCTTAGAGCACATAGAGATCACGAGGAGATGTGTATGAGTTATGGTTGTATCATCGAGTCTACTAGTTCGAGATAGAAGGTGCGTTAAGGTTGAAGAATAGTAGTTCATCAATGGAAGTTTTGTACCTCTAAAAACTCTTATGAGCCTTTATAAGTTCGTGTCTTCATTAATATGATTAGTAGATTTGATTGGGAAGAACTAGTGTTTACTTGTTACGCTTTGTGTTTCGTTGATTTCACTGCCTAGGAAATTATTCCTAAAAGATTAGTGTTGTATAATTTGTTGAGTGATGCATTGTTGGAGTTTAGGGTATGAAAACGGAATAGTATGTTGCATAAACAAGTTGAAGTGAAAGTCGATCCTAGTACAACAAGGCGGTTTGAGTAGACCTCGAAAGGTAATCTCGTGAGTAAACGCAGAAGGGTAGTCTCGTTGGGTGTAGGCCCTAAGGCAATCACCATCGACCCACTTAAAACATTTGATTAAGTTAACCCAAATAAAGGCTACGAGTCACTCGATGAGATCAAGCTTTCCTTCAACGAATATTGCCCCTATTCCATGCCAAGGGATTCCGCAATATCATTGTTGGATAAAACGTACCATATAAAACAATAGACATGTTGGCAAGACACATTTATTAAGAGTAAACGTACCTTGTTCGAATTCCATGACTCTTCTTCATTCTTCACTTGTACGAAGTCGTCTTCCCATGACGTTTGTGGTTCTTCCTTCACTTGGACGAAATCCTCTTGCAACGCCATTTTAGGTTCCTTCTTCACACATACTCGTGAAGTTCCATCCATGATACACACACGCTCTTGTGTTTGATTTCTCTCGTAAAACACTTGACTAAACTCGTCTAGTCTTGATCGACTACAAGTGTTGAATCTCACCGATTTTGTGTAGACTTGTGTGTCTTCTCGTATGTCCAAAATGGAGGACCAACCCCCTTTATATAGGCGTGTATTTGCTGTCCAAAAATTGCCTAAAAGGTGGTTACAAAGTCGATTCAAGAGAGGAGAGGCCGAGAGTGAATGTAGGGGAAGTTGTAACCAACACTCCTTCCATTTCCTCTATCCTTGTCATCATTTTGGGCGTCCAAATCAGCCCACCATGGAGTCCAAATCCAGCCTATAATATCCCAAAGAAATGACCCAAAACTCCATCAAGAAATCCAATCCAAAAGCCCAAAGCCACGACCCAAAAGGCAAGGCAAAAGGCCCATTCTAGGCGTCCATGCTTGCGGCCCAACCAACCCATACACGCGCCCCATGGGCCGGCCCACCAAGGCCCACACCAAGCTAGAATAGCTAGGTATCAAGATAGGTCACTTACATAGTGTAGTTGGAACTTAGCTAGTTGAGCTAGCATCCAGGTAGTTGAGTTGGCTTGAGCTGCGTTGTAGCTCGTTGAGCTGACTTTCAAGCTACTTGAGCTAGTTTGAGCTTCCATGAGCCAATCCCTAGCTACATGAGCTTCTTACTAAGCTTATACTTTGAGTTAAGAGCTTATCCAAGCTTTTAGAGCTAACTCTAAACTAGTTTGAAGCTTCAATACTCCTTTCTAGCATACATAGCTATGTGCCAAGGTATTCTCAAGCTTTGGTTCTTGCTTAGAGCATCTACCAAGCTATAGAGAAGCTTCCTAACTACATTAGAATATGCACAAAGCTATAAGACTCTTATAACAAGCTCAAAATATACCTTAGCTCAATCGCAACCACTCGACGACTTGTGCCTAAACTCTAGGCGCGCCGTGCCGCAAGCTCTTTGTACACCACCTAGGTGTGCCGCTACCACCTTGCAGCCATGGCCGTGCCATCGTAACATCATAGGCGCGCCCTAACCATCGAGACATGAACCTCATAATCGAGCACCGGCGCGCCACGCCCTTGCATCACGCCGATGCCTTGCGAGCGCACGCCACATGCATCGGTGCGTCTCCACCGAGCGCCGATGCATCGTGCCTCTATCGAGCAACGATGCCACCTAGGCCCGCCCTCGCCTAGTGCCGTGGCACATGAGGTTTTGTTCCTCGACATTGGTGTGACTTAACTTTGGATCTTTTCTATACATGACAACATCTCTTTATCATATCATGGCAAATCACATAAGTCAATTTCCCAATCGACATTATCCTTGTGACTTATTAACCTCGACATACTCTTAACGGGATTGATGACTTTTCACATATCACCAACATTCCTCCCCCATTTGAGCAATGTCATCAAAACTCGAAGTTTATTCCAAACTCTATATCATAGATGTAAATATCCGTAGATTTGAATTTACACATTGTAGTTCTCATCATCATGCACTAAAGAATCGTGGTGTTACTAAGAATTGAACCACATCAACTTGTCTATGTGCATCCAACGATGGTAAGACATGAGTTACTAACGTTTATTCTTAACTTGACGCTTTGTAAAGGCTCTTTCGTCCCATATCCATTTCACATATGCTTATAGCCGAGTCATCCTTGAACTCTAACTTGGAAGAAGCCTTATACTTCCACATATGCTTAGTTGAGTTTTCTAACTTGCCCCACAAAAGCAATTTCCAAAAACTCATTAATGAAAACTTGTTTCAAAACTATTTTTCCATGTGGGCTAGAGCAAATACCTTGATGGGAATTTTGTATGCTCTCCAACCATATGTCTTGGCCTACCTCATTGAATTCAAGCCCTTCACCTTTCGGTAAGGGGGAATTGGGCTTACCAATCATAGGGTTTATTAGGATTTTAACCCCATCCCTCGAGTTGAATTTAACACCAAAAGTTATGTTAAACCTCTCGGTATGAGAGTTCAACAATTGTGTGCTTAATCAAAACTCAACCGAGTTGACTCTAAATATGAATTATTCCTTAGAATAATATCCCCTCATACTTAAATGTCACATTCCAACCCAAAGTCGAAGTATATGCAAATTGCCTCTTGAGTCTCCTCATGGATGTGCACCCATCACCCTACTAGGAATTCATGACCAATCGTCAACTAAAGGTCTTCCTTTGTTAGGTGATCCAACTTGCATTTATACTTTCAACATAGAAATTATTTCAGCACATCCAATGCCTTAAGCATCTATCATATTTTTGACAAATGGCCTATGTCAAGATATCAACACCGTATTACCACTTGAGCGTCCTCAAGCCATCATACACACACACACACACACACACACTTTATAATCGTGTGTCCATTGATCCATAGGTGTTTTAAACATGTGTATAACCATGGGAGTTCTATTCCCATTCCAATGTCTTACAAACCAAGACAAAGATTTAGAAAATCTAATTCACCTTCATCTCTTCACATTGGCATCTTCATAATTTATCAATGAAGAACTCCATAGACAAGATCCTTACTATCTCATCCATGTCATTTGGTTTCTACCAAATAAACCATGTCATTTTCATATAGACTCATTAAAAACTTCATAACCAAAGTTATTAAACTAGCCATACACTTTCATGCTATAAACATATTCATAGAATCTCTTAGAAAGACTCATAAATGACATCCTTTACTTTTTGGCCAAAATCTACTTGGGAGAGTGTCTCTCCGGGAAATCAGCAACATCGCTGGAGGCCTTACTTGCTAGATCCTGCGACGTGTTCGCATGGACCACGAAGGACCTCCGCGGCATCCCGTGGCCCAGCATTCCTTGAACGTTGACATTACCACCCGCCCCGTGGTACAACGACGAAGGAAGATGACTGAGGAGAGGGCAAACGCCGCAAATGCCGAGGTGGGGAAGTTGTTGGCCACAGGGTTTATCCGCGAGGTCCAGTACCCTAGATGGTTATCCAACGTTGTGCTAGTCAAAAAGGCCAGCGGAAAACGGCGAATGTGCATGGACTTCAAGGATCTCCATAAGGCTTGCCCCAAAGACAGCTACCCCCTACCCTCAATCGACGAGCTGGTCGATTCAACCGCGGGTCACGGGGTCTTGAGCTTGTTCGACGCGTACTCAGGATACAATCAGGTTTTGATGAGCCCGCGCGATGACGATGAGACATCCTTCATCACGCAGCGAGGGACCTAATGCTACAAGGTCATGCCGTTTGGTCTGAAGAACGCGGGGGCAACCTTCTAGCGCCTCATAGACCAAATCTTTAAAAACCATCTGGGGAGGAACGTGTCGGCCTACTTCGACGACATTGTGGTCCGAAGCAAAACCCCCGAGGAGCATCTGGTCGACCTCGCTGAGGTCTTTGCAACACTCAGGCACAACCGACTCAGCTTGAACCCCGAGAAGTGTGTATTCGGCGTATCATTGGGAAAGTTCCTGGGCTTCATGATCATCGAGTGCGGGATCGATGTGAACCCCGCTAAGATTGAATCAATTCTCTCGATGCGGTCACCGCGATCTCGTACTAAGGTTCAATGGCGCCGTAAACTACCTGGGGAGGTTCTGCTCCCGTTCGGCGGACAAGTCTCTACCCTTCTTCGTGGCCCTAAAGAAAAAAGACAAGTTTGTTTGGGACGAGGAGCTAGAGCTCGCCTTCCCCGGGTTGAAGGCATTCTTATCAAAACTCCCCCCGTTTTCACCTTCAATGGCGGGTGAGGACTTGCAGCTGTACGTGGCCATAAGCCCAGAGACAGTTAGCGCGGTGTTAATAAGAAAAGGTATGCACCGCGTCTATTTTATAAGCCGCGTGCTCCAACCTGCGGAGCAGCGATACTCCCCGGCAGAAAAAAAGGCCCTGGCCGTAGTGACCGCCGCAAGGAGCCTGCGCCCTTACTTCCACGCACACCCTATTCAGGTCCTCTCAAACCTCCCACTTCAGTAAATCTTCCATCAGCCCGCCCTCTCGGGAAGGATGACGAAGTGGGTGGTCGAGCTCTCTAAGTTCGACATCAGCTACCTCCCCAAGACTACAATGAAGGGACAAGCCCTCGCCGACTTCGTGGTGGAAGTTACCTTCCCCAGAACTGATGCGAGCTCGGAGGAATGGAAGGTCTTTGTTGATGGCTCGCAGTGTGACGCCGGAGGTGGGGCTGGCGTATTTCTCGCCGGTGCCTCAATTGAGACGGAGTATGCCCTTAACTTTGCCTTCGACGCCACCAATAACGAAGCCGAGTATGAGGCCATGATCTCCGGGATAGAGATGGTGCTCCTCAGTGGGGCTCGCAAGATCGGGGTGTACACCGATTCCGAATTGGTGGCGAGGCAATTGAACGGACAATATGACACCAGAACGGGGTTCCTACCCGCGTACCGAGAGAAGGTTAAAGCCTTGATGTCTTGCCTAGAAACCTTCGTGGTAGAATCCATCCCACGCGCTGCGAACACCAAAGCAATTGCACTCGCGAGGTTGGGATCGACTCTCCCCTTGGAAGTAGGAAATCGCGTGATGGTGGAAAGAAAGCTCTCGCGAAGTGTAACCAGCGAGGTTCTCTCCATCGCACTCGGGGACTGGAGGGTTCCCATCACGCGATATGTGGAGAACGGCGTCCTCCCTGAGGATCCTGTAGAGGCTAGAAAGCTCAAAATGCAGGCAGCCCGCTACTGCATCGTCGGAGGCCGGCTCTATCGTCGGGGCTTCGCAGAACCCAACTTGCTATGTGTGCCAACCGAGGCCATATAGCACATCCTGTTTGAGGCACATGAGGGGGTCTGTGGTGGCCACCCCGAGTGGAGCGCCTTGTCACATAAGATCGTCCATTTGGGGTATTTCAGGCCCACCCTCAAGCAGGATGCGAGGACCTACATCCAGAAGTGTGACGGGTGTCAAAAGCACGGTAACATCCAGCATGCCCCGAAATCACCCCTGCGCTCGATCCATGCACCCTGCCCCTTTGCGATGTGGGAGATAGACATCTTGGGACCGTTCCCCAAGGTCGTTGGCCAGGTGCAGTACATACTGGTCATCGTCGACTACTTCACAAAATGGGTCAAGGCAGAGGCAATGGCAAAGATCACAGGGACAAAGGTCTGCAACTTCCTATGGAAAAACCTCGTGTGTCACTTTGGGGTCCCCATGACCATCATGACTGACCATGGCCCCCAATTCGATTGCGAGGAAACTTGGACCTTTTGCTCCGAGCTTGGTATAACCCTCAAATTCTCCTCGGTGGTCCACCCCCAATCCAACGGCCAGGTAGAAAACGTCAACGCCGTATCCTGTCTGATCTTAAGAAGCGTCTGGGCATAGCACAAGGTCGCTGGGCGGAGCTTCTCTCGCTCGTCCTATGGACATACCGAACAACTGCACGTCGCGCTACAGGAGAAAAACCTTTCGTTCTAACCTCGGGGCAGACACGCTGGTTCCCGTAGAAACCTTGGTCCCTTCGGTGAGGGTCTTCGACTTCGACGAGAAATACAACAAGGCCAATCTCAAGGTAGAATTGCTCTTCCGAGACGAGCTTCGCGAGATTGCAGCCCTGCGATCCAAAGAACACAAACGGCGAGTGGCGGTGTATCATGACAAGAAGGTTAGGCCACGGGTTTTGGCCACGGGTTTTCTCGTTTTGAGGTGTACCGAGGGTGGCAAACTGGATCCGAATTGGGAGGTTCCATACCTCATCGGAGAAGAAGTCGCGCCCCGGGCTTTCAAACTCAAAGATAGCGAGGGGTGCACTCTAAGCAAAACATGGAATATCGCTCGGCTCAAAAGATATTACATGTAAAATCTCTGAACTCTTGCCATTTCCAAAATTTTGTGAATAAAGGGTTACGCAATGTTTTCCAAATATTGTCTCAAATGTGAAAACCTTGTTGCAAGGGCGCGGTCTGCAAAATTCCACCCCTTGCTTCCCGCTTGGGGTTGGAGATTCTCGATTTTAAGTGTTCAATTCCACCCCTCGCTTCTCGTTTGGGGTTGGAGATTCTCGATTTTAAGTGTTCAATTCAACCCGTCGCTTCCCACTTGGGGTTGGAGATTCTCGATTTTAAGTGTTCAATTCCACCCTCGCTTCTCGCTTGGGGTTGGAGATTCTCGATTTTAAGTGTTCAATTCCACCCCTCGCTTCCCTCTTGGGGTTGGAGATTCTCGATTTTAAGTGTTCAATTCCACCCCTTGCTTCCCGCTTGGGGTTGAAGATTCTCGATTTTAAGTGTTCAATTCCACCCCTCGCTTCCTGCTTGGGGTTGGAGATGCTCGATTTTAAGAGTTCAATTCCACCCCTCGCTTCCCGCTTGGGGTTGGAGATTCTCGATTTTAAGTGTTCAATTCCACCCTCGCTTCTCGCTTGGGGTTGGAGATTCTCGATTTTAAGTGTTCAATTCCACCCCTTGCTTCCCGCTTGGGGTTGAAGATTCTCGATTTTAAGTGTTCAATTCCACCCCTCGCTTCCCGCTTGGGGTTGGAGATGCTCGATTTTAAGAGTTCAATTCCACCCCTCGCTTCCCGCTTGGGGTTGGAGATTCTCGATTTTAAGTGTTCAATTCCACCCCCTCGCTTCCAGCTTGGGGTTGGAGATTCTCGATTTTATGATCAAATCCACCCCTCGCTTCCCGCTTGGGGTCGGAGATAACCAAATCCATCATGCGTGATCCGAGTGAAGCTCGGGATCACTGCATAGAATCCATCATGCGTGGTCCGAGCGAGGCTCGGGATCACTACATAGAATCCATCATGCGTGATCCGAGCGAGACTTGGGATCACTGTATAGAATCCATCATGCGTGATCCGAGCGAGGCTCGGGATCACTGCATAGAATCCATCATGCGTGATCCGAGCGAGGCTCAGGATCACTGCATAGAATCCATCATGCGTGATCCGAGCGAGGCTCGGGATCACTGCATAGAATCCATCATGCGTGATCTGACGAGGCTTAGGATCACTGCATAGAATCCATCATGTGTGATCCGAGCGAGGCTCGGGATCACGACAAAGAATCCATCATGCGCGATCCGAGCGAGGCTTGGGATCGCTGCATAAAATCTATCGTGCGCGAACCCAGCGAAGCTCGGGATCGCGGCACAGTTACACAATAAGTGACCCGATGTGGCCCGAGCAGTCCGCAAGTCTTGTGGCGCTCGGGCCATCGGGTTGGATCGGGATATGGTGAGCCCTTGCAAAAAACGCAACACAACCACAAGCAAAAGAAGGAAAGAAAATTGGCATAAAATAAGGTTGTGAAGGCCAAAATATCATAATTACAGATCCCAGCGGGGCCACCAAGTTCTTAAAACAAAAACAAAAAATTACAAGGACGAGCACCCTTCACTCCTTCTGGATGTCGGCGACATGATCCATGGAGACTTGGCGAATGGGCGATGCGATGATCACTTCGAGGTCGGAGGTCGGCGCATTCTGCGCGAGGTTGGGATCACCAAGAGCGAGGTCCAAATCTCCCTGGACTGAGGGTCCTACGGCGGGCACCTCGGTGCTTTCGCTTGGCGCATCCCTGCCCTCGTTGTCGAGAAAGAACTCGCAGTCTCCCTCGGGCTCTTCCCCGGTTTCTTCCCCATCGTCAGCCTATAATTAGGGGTAAAAAAGGCGATTCGAGGGTCGATATGCTGATATTTCGCCACCGCCTGTTTTATCCCTACGCGAATAGCCCGCTGGTACATCCCGTCAACACTGCTCAGCAGCTGTTCCTTGTACTCGGCGGAATTCACATATTTGGGCCCCACGGCCTCCTCCTCTTCATTAAGCTCTTTGACACGTTTGGTGGAGGCTGCTGATCTCCTCCTCGGCCTTCGGGAGCTCCGACTCTTTCTCCCTAAAGAACTTGTGCTCCTCGAAAAGTTTGGTTCGGAGCACCTCGACCTCGCCCTATAGGTCTCCAACCAAGGCCCTTGTCTTGCTCTCCTCCTCCTTCGCCCTCGCCTCCCCATCCTTCGCCTTGGCCGCCGCTTTGGCCTCATCCCTCGCCGCAACCTCCGCGGTCTTAACCCGCCTCTCGGCCTCGGCGAGGTCCTTCTCCTTCTTCGCACACTCCTCTATGCGGGCCTTGAGCGCCGCCTCCATCTGGTCCATATTCTTATGGAGGAGATTGATGCGACTATAGTTGTAGTTCTCGAAGAAGTTGTGTTGGAAAATCAAAAGTACATTAGAGGGGAATAAACATGAAACCAACGAGAAAATCTTACAAGAAAGTGAAACATACCATCGCCGAGTAGCGGAGGGCCTCGTCGTTGAGGGCTTCCTCGGAGAGATTGTTCGCCCACGCAATCTCCTCCTTCCAGTCATCCTTTTTCCAGTTCCTAAGTGCGCCCCGGGACGGCCTGGGGCAGTGGAACTTCTCGGCAGGAGGACCGGTGGAGGAGAGAACCCGACTCACGAGGTTGGGGCTGGGGACGGTCTCCTTCCCCGAGGAACCGCGTTAGCTGTCCCCCTTGTGCTTCTTCCTTTTTTCTTTGTGGGGCGACGCCTCCGCATCCTTTCGTTTGGATCCGGCCTCGTCGTCGGATCCTCAGGGGGCGTGAGAGGACGCTCTAGTAGCATCTCCCTTGGCTGCCCCCCCTCAACAATCTTAACCCCTTCGACCTTCGCAGGGGCCGTCGTCTTCGGAAGCGAGGTTGGCGGCTTCGCCGAAGAAGCCAACGCCTTTACCACAGGGCCCTTTGGGGCCCGAGAGGTCATCACGACGGAGACCGCGGGCTTCTTCCCCTGCGCCCTCGAAGCTAGAGCGTTGAAGAGATCCACTGCATAAAAAAGTAAGTTAGATAAAAGGAATAAAAGGGAGATCATCACAAACAATCAAAGAGTGTGTGATCCGAGCGAGGCTCGTGATCATCGCAAACAATCAAAGCTGTGTGATCCGAGCGAGCCTCGTGATCACCACTAACTGAGCGAGGTTTGGGGCTGCTATGCGTAGTCCAAGTCAAAAACAGAATAATAAGCAACGCAAGAGCAAGGGGAAAAGATAAGTACCCTCTTCGTCCTCGCGGGGTGGAGGGGTGAGACTCAGACCGGCCTGCTCAAGCCTGTCCTGAGCCAAGTACTCCCAGTACGGTGCCTGGCGCACCGGTGTGAACCGAGCCTTGAGCTTGGTGACGTTCTGCGTCCCTTTGGGACGGACAAAGTTGTCTGGGGCCGAGGGGAAGTTAAGATACCTCCCGGTGGGGTCCCGGACCAAGAACCATTTGTCTTTCCACTGACCGACGTTTGACGGGGTAGTAGTTATCTTTAGCCCAGGCAAACTTAGGTTGACGAGACATGATTCATGTTCTCGCCTCGCCATGAACAAGCTCGACATGACGTCCAGGTCTGGCCCCTCCTCGAGCTCATGGCTTCGGATGGTGTACGCACACAGAGCCTCCACGCGTTGGGAAACATTTGCGCAGGGAAGATGTGCATTGCCCACAAGAAATCAATTATGTTCCGGGCTAGCGGTAGCCTGAAGCCAGCTTGGAGACTGGGCCAATGTACAACCATGAACTTTTCATATAGTGCAAGGGAGCAGCCATCCCCTTCGGGAAGTGCCAACTCAACCCCCTCCAGGCAGGGGAAATCCTTTGTAATCTTCTCGAGGTGTTCCCGCTTCAGGACTATCGGAGGCAGATGATCCCCCTCGAGGGATTCGTGGTCATGGGTATCCGCTCCTCGAGGATTGGAGGGATAATTGACACTGAGTCGGTAATATGCTCCGCGAAAAAGCTTGCCTGGTCGTTGGAGTCAGACGACCTCGCTGCAGACCCAACAACCTCCTCATCAGAAATCAAAGACGAAGCCATTTCAACCCCAGAAGACGTGCGTAGTCGGGGGAAGCACGAACCAACATAGATATAAGAGTCACTAGAAGAAGGGTCGCTAAAGACGAGCGAGGGCGACCTCGGGTTCTGAGAATTGCTGGTCTGCACACTCCCTACGGTCCTAGAAGATTCTTCGTAAAACGTCTCCTGAAACTTGAAAAAGAAGCCTGGTGGGGGACCCGGAGAAGTCCCTCTAGGCATGAAAGAGCGACGTCCAGGTCACAAAAGGCGAACACTTGGAAAAGAAGAGGTTTTGAGACGTCGAACAAAACACAAAAGAAAGAAAACGCGAGGTGGTAGTACAGGGGGACGATGCTTAGCATCCTAGGATACTCTGATAGATTGGACAACCTAAGGAGAATGTGAAGCGCCAAAAGTAGAATACGAAGAATGGAAGATAGCGATTGGAAGGCCAGACGTCCCATCAATCAAACGGCATGACGTTTGGCTTTCCAAGAAATTCGAAATTCAAAAATGGGGGCGGCGAAGGAACTCAACCGTCGGCTGACGCGCCGAAAGACTCGAGAACATCACCGAACCACCAACGTCGCCCTCGCCCCCTCCATTTCGCCGCCGTGACACCGGCGCAAAACGCCAGAGAACCACCGCCTCCCACTAGAGCACGAAACGATGAAAGAAAGAAAAAGCGCCGAAAACACACAAAAGAGAGAATCGAGCACTTACTTGTCGGAAGTTGGCGGTTGCGGGCCTAAAAACCGTTGAAGACGCTTCGTCTGCTCGCCGGAAATCACAAAAATGAAAGAGAGAGAAAGTGAAAAACGCTCGGAGAAGAAGATGAGAAATGAAGAAGGAAGGAGAGTGAAAGGGCGCTTTATAAAGCGCGAACCTGGGCCTTACCCGGATCGGAAAAGGCTTAATGGGCCTAATATCTTTCAGGAAGCCCATTAATGAAATAAGAGAGAACATGCCCAGGAATCGTCAAACGCATAACAGGAGAAAAACCCAAGTGTTTGGCCTCGCAAAAGAGAACCTCGCAAAAGAGATCACCAAACCTCTAACCTCGCCACCCGTAAACCTGAAACTAAAACCTCGCACCATGGGTGCGGGGAATCAGATGTCGCGCATATATGACATGCAGTCCTCGGGACGAGACCCTCAGGCCATGGGGTTGTGATGGTGTGCAAAATAGCGGAATAAGAGGTGGGACAGGGGTATGAGGAATAACGAGATTCGGCGGGAAACTCGGGGTTAAGCTCATGGGCCATTGTAGTACCCCTCCTAAAAACGGCAAATCCATGCCCTTGCGAGGCCTCAAGACCTTGGTCACGAGGTCTAAACCTCGTTGTCCAAAAGCTGACATACCCGCCCCATTCAACCACTCAGCGACCACCATCTCCTTAACCAATGAACAACTGCCTCGCCCTCAACCATACAAGAGCCTGATCTCGGGCATCCCACATCGAGCAGACATCAAAACCCGATTCCTCAAACCTCTATAAATAGAGGAGAACCTCGTTGGTAGCAAGGGGTCGAAAAAGATCTTGAACTCAAGAACTATCTTACTCGTTGAAGATCGACGTGTTGAAACATCGTTAAGGACGTACCGCGCTATAGCCAAGTGAAGGTCCACAAAAAGACTTCAAGTCACCCAAAGATTCTTCGTCCCGATCAAAGATCTCGCTATATCACCCCGTAGGCAACAATCACCACGTGCTGCATCAACTCCTAGACCTCGCTACTAGAGCTCGCTAATAGTCTGTTGGTGATAAAACATCGTTGTAACTAGGAGATCTCGAACCTTGTTAGATCGAGATCTCGAATCCTCTAAAAAGGGACCTAGGGCATAATCTGTTGTTTATAGTCTCATTATTTGTAATCTCGTAGTCTGTAACCTCGTGCTAAAGGTATAAATAAAAAGCAAGTGTTTGCACGGTCGAATAAAAGTAATCTCGTTTCTTGTCTTCTAGCGCTGGTTTATTTCGGGTTTCATCACCCACGTGGTTTTGATGATGCCCTTATATTTTTCTTTTCCATTCATTAGTTCTGTCCTTAAGATCTTGTCATGCATGTTTATTTTTTAATAAATGTCAGTTTTTGCATTAGTTTGAGTCTTGTATAAAAAAAAAAGCACAATGTTAGTTCATCGCACTAACAGACTTCTACATATTGGTTGATTACAAGATTTTTGTGCAGTAACAATAGTGGTTAGCCTTACATCGTTGATTACAAGATTTACATATATATAGAATCATCTCACATTAATTAATATATATATATATATATAGAGAGAGAGAGAGAGGTGAGTCAGGTAAAACCATTCTTATAGTTAGACTGTACGCCTAGTTTATATTCATGATTTTGAGTTGCATATTCATTGTACTGTCTGATTATATTCATATTTTTGAATTGCATATTCATTCTTTTCCTATTACACTATATTCATGTTTATAAGTCGCATATTCATATTTTTATAATATTGTATTTTTGAAGCTTTCTTAATTAATATTCCATCTCTTTATCATGCTTATACAATTACATAATCATATTTTTAAGTTGCATATTCATAAAAATGAGTAACTCAACAGAATAAATATGCAAATAAAAAACATGAATACAGTCATACAAAATCATGCATATACAATTTAAAATTATGAATATAAACTGGGCGCAGGGTCTCACAACTTAAATCTCTCTCTATACATACATACATAAAATCTTCTTAGATCAATACCTGCATAAAATTCCAAAGTAGCACGCATGGGTATATTTAATCTAGTGTCATTCACTAATTTGTTTAATCTAACGTCCATAATTTATTATGTTATATATTACACAATAACAAAGTATTTGACACACACACACGTACATATATAAATATATAACGAGATTGCAATCTACTATTCATTTTGCTAGAAAAGCAACAAGTCAAGCTAGACTAAATCTTGAAATTAAAGCGAGGCTCCATTGATGTCTGAGAACAATGTATTGTATACTTCATTCATAGCCTGGCATGAACCTCAGTCAAGCCCCAACTGCCCACCTTTCCAACAGCCTTATCAATGACTCTAGCAAACCTTTCCATTGCAAGCATGGGCAAGCAAATCAGAAGGAAGACGCCACTCTCACCCACACAATTTGTCCCCTTGACGAAGAATCCGATGGGTCCGGAGACGGGTCCGACCATGGCGGATGTGGGCCCACCGTACACCGGCTTTCCCCACCCGAAGTCAATGTCTAGGTATCTGACCTTGGTGTTGTCAGAGACCAGCCAACTCCCTGGCACCGTGAGAAGGGGTCGCCCTTGGGTCGCCATGAGGTCCGTCACCGAGCGAACGTACTCTTCCGTCACCTTCCCTTTGGCTTCCTTAATCAGCTCTACCGCGTAGCTTAGGCCGTTCCCTGAGAGCTCCCTTGCCGTGGAGACTGCCGCCGGGTATACGAAAACATTGCCATAGTAGTTAGTGGGTAGCGGCGGGTTCATCTTTGGCCGTGCATTGGTTAAGCAGAGATACCGTACCTATTCAAAAAATATCACGTTGTTAAATAAAAATTATTAAAATATAAACAATGGTAAGAGTCGTACATCTTAATGGTTGTTGTAGAAGATAATAAAATCTCAAATTGAAGGTATAATTATCAAAATAATTGTTACAAAATTAAATGTGTTACCACTGCTTAGTTCAAAAAAGGAAGTTGTATCAAACAAATCACAAGGTTAACCAAGATGTGAGTACCACAATATATCTATCAACATATTCTAAACCGTGATGAATTCGAATCAAATAAAACCCCAACAAATTTTACCTCTTCGCAAGGGTCGAACCTTAGAGCAATCGTACGGCAGCGCCATAGAAACGCGGACAACAACTCGAAGGTGCTGCAATTCCTGAGGTGCGGTTGCAGGCTCCGTCGAAGGGAGGAGAGCTCGGTAGGCCCAAAGAAGAAGGAGCGCTCGATTACCATGTCGCCTTCGTGGTGAAGGGGGAAGACGGGGCCCTCGAACTGATCGTACTCGCGGTGCGTGCACGTCACGCGCGCTGGGTCCCGCGAGAGCAGGAGTTCGCGGCTCCAAACGGGCTCCACAGACGGCCGGGAAGCACCGCGTACGAGCTCTGCGAGGGTGTTCAAAAATTGGACAAAACCTGCCGCGTCTGTCATGGCGTGGTTCACGCGTATCGCCAATACGAAACCTCCACATGTCAGCCTTGTTACCTGGTATTAACCGCAAAATCTGTTCAATCAACTTTCACAATGTGTCTTTGGCAGTTTTGTACGTTCCAAAGAAAATAAAATGGATTTGTACTTTGAGATTTATTAGTTTTATAAAATTGAGATTGAAATTATCCTGATTGCCTCCTTGGCCCTTGCTAATATAAATAAAATAATATTATATTTGAATTATTAAGGCAATTGATTATTCAGAAAAAAAAAAGCCGTACCTGGATAAGCAGCAAGGGGCAGTGCAGGACACCGGAGGAGCCAGGCACATCAAACAACAACTCCTTGGGGAAAGGCGAGCGAAGAAACCCGCCTTCCCCACCCATACGTATATCCTCCAACCCGGCGTCGGCCTCCACCTCAACGAACAGCACCCCCTCACCGGTGCAATCCACCATCAGCTTCCCGGCGGGCCCCTCCCTGAGTCGGCCCGCGAATGGGTAGTAGTACACCAGCGCCTCAGCCAATGCCACCTTTATCACCCCTGCCGGGTCGACCCGCTTGTTCGGACCTTGTCCTCTGGGATAAAATAGAATCATGGGAACATGGAAGCGGAGGCTCTGTTGGTCGTCGATCTCGGAGAGGGGCTTCAGCTCCCGAGGCGTCGGCTTTGCCGGCCCCACGAGCTCTGGCTTACACCGTGTCACGTTCAAGAGCAAAGGAGTGGACCTCGGCATATTTCTTAGTATTAATTAGAGCGTACAACTTCTGTAAGTGCTAAGGAAGAATTGTGGCTATGATGTGTTCAGCACCGCGGTATTGCTGATTTATATAACATGGACCTTGTACGAATTGAATGATGGAGACAACTCGGTGGCCGGCCATCTTTCAGAGTTGTAGAGTTATAGTTTGGTACGTTGTGAATTCTCTCCGGCCTCGTGGGCAAATTCCAAAATGTTTTTTTACGTTAGGTTATTTTTTATGAGTCCGGACCTGGTGTAAGAAATTTTTACAGTGAAAACTGAGAACACATTTGGATCGTTGGATTAATGACACGAATGGACAAGATTTGAACAACAAGGTTCAACAACAAAAATAAAAAAAATAGGGGTGGTTCAGATTGAATAGCACAGAGGGTAATTTCATGTAAAATTTGAACGGTAAGACAAAAATGCCCCTAATGCAAAACACACATATCCTGATTCTTCCATCAAATGCCGCCTCTCGAGCACTTCAGTTGGGCGACTTTCTCCCGAACGAGAACGGCTCCCATCGCCAAATCAAGCATGCGAATCACTCCTACCGCCCTCTAACTCACTCAAATTGTCGATTTTGCATCATAAAATCCATATAGAGAAACAATCTCAAGAAGGTATTCATAATTTCTTAGGGTTCTAGGTTTTCTAGGATTTAATTTTGATTTTTTTGGGTTTTGTAAGATTTTATTTGTGGAGAATTCTGATGTTGTTTTCCTTGTTGATTTTCGGTTTGACAAGGGTTTTGTCAATTGTTTGATGATGATTGAGTTACTAGGTGTGATTGATGTTGTTGAAAACGATCAGTTTGTGGCCTTTTCTAAGTCTGGATTAGGTGACTTCTTTTATGAACACTAAGGACTGAATCAGATATTAGGACAGTGATTTGTCTTAATTCTTGTTGGCCAAAGAGATCCTCTTGAATTGCTGTTTATATTGGTGTTTGTTTGTAGCATTGAAGTGAAGCTACATTGTTAAGATAGATTGTTGAACTAGGATTTTGAAGGCTTTTGGTGTTATGAAAGGAATTGATTAGCATTGTGTAGTTGATTAGTAAGATGTAGTAAATTAGATTTGGAGAAAAGAGGCACACAAAAATACAGTTGCTGACTCTTTAGGTTGTTAAAATGCGTTATCTATACTAATGTCTAAAACTTGGGAGTATTGGCATAAAATTTTGATAATAGAATATGAGCTTGTTCAAAATCAGGGGAATATCTATTTTGACTATTTAGCTTGGTTTCCATCCAACATTCATTTGCCTACGCTTTTTTAATTAAGTTTCACATATTTTGTGCGAATTTCTATTGTTGCTTGTTAGTTCATAATGTTTACTTTGTTGGTGCATGGTTTTTAAGTTGTTGGTTCATGGTATGATTTTGATTTCACTTGTAGTGAATATGTGATGTTGACTCGCCGACAGATTTGTCGTAAACATGTCAATTCCGGTCGTCCTCGCCATCGACAACTCCAACAAGTTCCGCATCATCGATTCCCGTAGTGCCGCCCTCTTTGACAACGAGAATCCCGTAGCCATTCTCCGAGAGTAAGTTGTCGTTGCTTAATTCGACTTTGTATTGCTTTAATTGGGTTGATTGAATTGGTTCGCAGTTATAGTTTCAAGTTAGGGTTTGATGGTGCCTTTACCTAATTTGGATAGTGGATTACTATTCTCATGAGAACTATACACTTAAATGTTCCATACTATTCTCATGAGGCCAAGGCCAATCATCTAAGGGTCAAAGGATCTGTTAAAAAGCCCACTCGGAGCTCTCCCTCTGAGGAAGATATGAATCTTCATCTTCATTCCCCAGTTTTTTGGGTATTTTCGACTTGGCCTCTGTTGTTTTCTTGTTGGTTCATGTTTTATAACTTTTTGGTTCATGGTTTTGAACTTGTTGGTTCATGGTTTTCTACTTGATTGTTACGGCTGAACAGATTTAATTTTCTAAATATTTGAACGACTTCAGAGTACGAATAGTCAATTGGATTGAAAAGGCTGTTAATAATTGTACGGGTTTTCATATTGTGCATTGCCTTGAAAGAATTAGGTTAGTAGACTACTTAATATTGAATTTTTTCTAACTCATGACTTTAGGTTCATAATATTTGTTCTATTGGTTCATGATTTTGAATACGAAGGTTCATAATAAATGTCAATACAATATGTGTCCTTTGGTAGCCTATTAGCTCAAATGGTAGAGCAATGTGCTTGTGCACATAGATGTGAGTTCAAATCTCACATAGGCTAATTCTTTCTATGGTTCATGTCTTTTAGTTCATACTAGTTGTTATTTTATTTAATGTCTTTTGGTTTATGAAAATTGTTAATTTGGTTGAAGTTTTTGTACGTTTGAGTTCATAATAGTTCTTCTTATGATTCATGCCTTTTAATTCAAATAGTTATCTTGTAATGTCGACATGTCTTTTGGTTCATGACATTTGTTTTGTTGGTTCATGTTTTTGTAAGCTTAGGTTCATAAAAGTTCTTCTTATGGTTCCTATCTTATATCATATACATCATTTGATTTCTCGATTGCTATGATTATGAACATAAATAAAAAAGAAGAAAAACATGGTATTGCTCTTCTAGCCTATGTAGGATTCGAACCTACATCATGTGCCGAATATCAAAACCACAAATAGAGGCATAACGCTTATAGAAAGAAATGTCTTCATCCAATGTACTAAAATGTTGTCCTTCACGTAGTTTATTCTCGTCCGGACAAGTAGGGATAAAATAACTACAATCTTATGATACTTGAAGAATGTAGGCATCACTAGCTTCTTCAGGATCATCCAATTAGACCCCACCATTACTAGGACCATTATCAATATCCTTCCATCAATACTAGCATCATTGTCGAAATGAGACAAGTTAGAATGACCCGAGCTTGATGAATAACCTACAATAATAATAAAAAAGGTAAGGGAATACATAAATGAGTAAGAAAAAGTGACAATGCACAAGATGGGCGACAAAAATGTACAAATAAGGTTGTTTTATTTGTTTACAAGGATTCCCAATGTGGTTCATAAATTTAAACATTAAGGTTCATAAAAATTCACAATGCGGTTCATGTAAATTTATGCACTAGATGTGTTGGGCATTTTATCGAACACATGGTGGGCGTCAATCACATTTTCAATTGAATCAGGCTAAAAGCTTATCAACCAATGTAAGCACCAATCATACTCACAAATCTTAACTCAAATTCACAATTTGTGGGGATTAATTGCCCAGAATTTGCAAACCCAATGGAAGAGCATAAGTTCATCAAAATCCATACTAAAAACCTAAATCCAACTTCAAAAACGAAAATTGTATGAACCTACATCCATAAGGAGGAGATTAAAGGTCTTTGAAAGCATATTGAGGATCAAACATCAATTTTCTTGAGTTTCCATAGCAATTAGAGGCTTGTTGCCTTCAAAAAAATCAAAAAATGGGCGCAGCTCGTGAAAAGGGGGGTTGGAGAAGAAAGTGAGTAGTAAAAAGTCCAAAATACCCCACCCATGTAAAAACAAATTAAAAAACGCATGGGATCCTAACCCTCAATCTTTCCAGATCCAACGGAGGAGATAAGTTCTCATTTTACAGGTTAAGAAAATTTCTCATTTGATCCTCAATCTATTTTTTATAATCCTTAAAATTATTAAGCTATTAAGTAGAATTAGTAAGACAATTTTTGCAACATAGAAACCCCATTAAGAGAGAAAAGGCAAGAGTGTATATCTAGAAAAGAGAAAAGAGTGGTAGAAGAATGTTCGTAGATTTTAAACAACTAAACAAACTACAATTAGATGAAATTGCAAAATGTTGTTTCTACCATCCTAAATCTCTCATCCAATGATTGGATTGAGTATTGGAGCCTCCCAAGTAAGGTTCTTCAAAATCCTTTTTTTCATTTGTTTATGCACCTTCTACGGCAAAAATCTATCTTGCTGTGAGTCAAGGTTGACCCTTGATAAACTTATATTCCTCTAGTGTTACTTTAAAAAGGTGTATCTACTTGTAATCTTGTTGATAGTTGAAGAATGAAACCTACTAAGATTGCGTGGTTTTTCCCCACTTTGGGGTTTCCATGTAAAAAATCCTTTTGTGCTCTTTTTTTCATTTTTGTATCTTGTCTGAGCTATTTTTTACTTATTTGTTGAATACTTGATAAATCACTCGATCCATCAATTATCCTTATTTTCACACGACATAGTTAATTTTTATTATTAGGATAAGAAAATACAATTAGGATAGAATATTTATTCTATGGAAAGATTGTATCGTGTATATATCCAATTATTCTATCCTCTAGTTTAAGTTGCTTGGGCTCCAAGGAGTTCCTAATCACTTGTATAAAAACCCATTCATTATATGAAAAAATTATCAAAAGAATTCACAATACAATTCAATTATTTACATGATATCAGCCTAATGCCGATCCATTCACATCAAAAGCCTAAAAAAAACAAAAACAAGCTTCCGCTTTTTTACTAAAACCAATCCTATCACCATGAGTGATCATGGATCTGTTCGTGAAACTGATGACGTTATCTCCGGTGGATCGCACATGAAGACGAGCACCGACAATCTTCTTCAAGCGGCGTCGGCCACGTCTAGAACCTTCAACCTGAACTTCCCAACGTTGGTTGTCAAATTAGACCGCACAAATTACACCTTGTGGCGACATTCGGTTAAATCAGCGCTCGAGGCCTACAGCCTTGACTCGTTCTTGCTCCCGACGTTGGAACCCTCATCAACACTACCGACTACTTCAGATGCCAATGCTCCGGCAATCACAAATCCAGAATACATGTCTCGGCGCACAAAGGATCGCTATATCCTGCTTTTGATTCGATCGACGCTCACAACTCCGCTACTAGCCCATGTTGCTAGGGCTAAAACATCTCATGGCGCTTGGGGTATCCTTGAACGCATGTTCTACTCTCAAAATCGCGCTCGTCTGATGTATCTCAAATCACAGCTGCAAGATCTCAAGAAAGGGGATCTTTCCATCCTTGAATATGTCGAAAAGAAGCTGGCTTTTTCAGATTCCTTGGCTGAGTGTAATTACATTGTTTCGTTAAGAGCATTTTCATGGCCTTGACAGATGTTACTCGTCCTTTCTTTCTGCCTACAATATGCATCGGTACCCCATTGGCTCAGATGAACTTCTTGGCTTGTTGTTAAGAGAAGAGGAACGTTTAAATGTTGAAAAATCCTTGTCCTCTTTGATCGCAGGACTTTCGGTGTCCAGTTTCTCCAACAAAATTGGCCAATCGTCCAAGTCTTGGACCACACTGCAGGAGCCTTCGACCGAGTCTTCGACACGCCCTACATGCCAAATTTTTGCCAAACCTAGGCATGAAGTGATCGACTGTTAGCACAGGTCCAACTTCGACTCCTACCCAATCAAAAATACAAGGCAACCTCGGTCCAACAACAACAACAACAACAACAACAACAATAGGGGCAATCAACAAATGCAGTACAACAACAATCAAAATCGTGGCCAAGACTACTTATAACAACATCAGTATGTGCCTCCACAAGCCTATCATGTGGTCAACCCGCCTTCACAAATAGTTGATCCAAATTGGTACTTTGACATGGGGTCTTCCAATCACGCTACATCGGACTTTGGTAATCTTTCTGTCAAATCTAATTACACTGGTAATGATGGCTTGCAAGTTGGCAATGGTACGTCTTTGTCGATAACTCATTTTTGTCATTCGACTCTTCTTGCATCGTATTCATCTAAAAAATATACTTTTTTGTCCCTCAAATCAACAAAAGTTTGCTTAGCGTTTCACAATTAACTAAAGATAACAATGCTTACATGATTTTTTACCCTAAATGTGGTTTTTTCAAGGATTCACAAGGTCGGACGCTTCTCAAAGGAACCGTTGAGGAAGGGCTGTATCAACTTCAACCACCAAAACCGAACCAACCCTCACCAAGAGTCTTTTTGGGAGAAAAGGCGTCTCTTCAAACATGGCATTATAGATTTGGGCATCCTCATGAGTCTTCTCTTAAGCATCTAGTTTCTAGGTTTAATTTAGCAGTTTCTATTAATAATCTTGAGTCTGTTTGTGAGTCCTGTCAATTAGGGAAAAGTCATCGACTTCCCCTTCCTAGTCACCATGAGTCTAGTTTACATCCTTTTGAACTTATTTATTTTGATGTTTGGGGTCTTGCACCTGTTTCTTCATTTAATGGAAATAAGTACTTTATAATTTTCGTTGATGATTGCACCAAGTTTGTATGGATTTTCTTCTTAAATCAGAAATTTCAAGTTCTTTCCACTTTTCAAATGTTCCAAAAGATGGTTGAAACTCAATTCTCCACTAAGATAAAACAATTCCAGTTTGATTGGGGTGGGGAATATCGTAATGTATCCAGCTATCTCCAAACACATGGAATAATCCATCGTGTCTCATGTCCTCATACCTAATCTCAAAACGGGGTTGTTGGGCGCATGCATAGGACAATCATTGAAACAAGGTTAGCCTTTCTTGCCCATGCTCATCTACCTCAATCTTTTTGGGAATTTTCCTTTCACACCTCGGTCAATTTACATAATAGGACCCTCACACCCATTCTTGATCAAAAATCTCCTTTTGAGTGTCTTTATGGAAAATCACTTGACTATTCCTTTCTCAAGTCGTTTGGATGTCTTTGTTACCCTCTTCTTCGTCCCTACAATGCTAATAAACTCGAATTTCGGTCCTCTCCTTGCATTTTTGTAGGGCACAGTTCTCAACATAGGGGGTATCTTTGTCTTCATGTCCCAACCAACCGAATCTATATTGCCAAGCATGTTATATTTGATGAGACAACTTATCCCTATCATGCTCAGAAAAATTTAGCCTCTCCAACTCCTCCAATTTTCAGCCCATCGATTTCCTCACAGCCATTTCAACTTGCTTCTTTACCCGACTTTTCACCCGCTGATCGTGAGCCATCTTTCTCGGCCTCGGTCCAGCCACCACAAGCCACGACTGGCCCATGCACCACGTCCATCTCACCCATCGTGCCCTCTACTACTGAACCATCATCGCCCCAGTCGCCCATGCACAACGCACCAGCCAGCCCGAGCCCCTCAAATCAACTCCAAAACCAACCTACCAGCCCGAACTTGGCATCCATGCGTGCGCCGGCTTCTGTGGCTTCTGAAGACAACACATGTATTATTTCTACTCCTAATTCTTCACCACCATCTATTTTTAGACCTCTAGATAATTCCCATCATCCCATGGTTACTCGTTCAAAAACGGGTAATCTCAAACCAAAATCCTTTACCTCCACCAAACATCTGTTGCCCTCCTTACCGAACATTCCCGATGAGCCCAAAAGCTTCTGCCAAGCCTCTAAATTGCCTGAATTGTAGAATGCTATGCAGGTTGAGTACGATACCTTAATAAAAAATCGGACTTGGACTCTCACTATTCCTCCTTGTAATGCTAACATTGTTGGATGTAAGTGGGTTTACAAGGTAAAAAGGAAAGTTGATGGTTCTATTGAGCGTTATAAGGCACGGATGGTTACCAAGGGATTCAATCAAGAAGAAGGTATTGATTATCTTGAGACCTTTAGTCCTGTGGTTAAGCCTACCACAATTCGTATTTTGTCACTTGCTCTTTCTAATAATTGGTTTTTGAGACAAGCTGGCATCAATAATGCCTTCTTGAATGGTGATCTTAATGAGACTGTTTATATGCATCAACCTCCTGGTTTTATTGATCAGTCCCGGCCTAATCATGTTTGTCTTTTGAAGAAAGCCCTATACGGTCTAAATCAGGCTCCTCGGGCTTGGTTTTATAACCTGAGATCATTCTTATTTCACCATGGTTTTGCCGCCTGTCAATCAGACACCACGCTCTTCATCAGGCACAACTCAGGTTCAATTTTGTACATTTTAGTCTATGTTGATGACTTAATTGTTACCGGTTAAGTGCCTCATCAGATTGATGATTTTATTCGGCTCCTAAATTCTACTTTCTCTTTGAGAGATCTTGGTGCTTTGAATTATTTTTTGGGCATTGAACTGCATCGAACTTGTGATTCTATTGTTCTGACTCAGCAGAAACACATTAAAGATCTCCTTGTTAGAAGTGAAATGCAAGATGCTAAACCTATAACTTCTCCTGCAGAACCGGCCTCTAGACTGATTCAGTCTGGTGATCCGGCTGTTGATCCTCAGCTTTACCGAAGTATTGTTGGTGCCGTACAATATATATGTCACCATTACTCGACCTGAAATTGCTTATGTAGTTAACATAGTGTGTTAGTTTATGTATAGTCCAACTGAAATTCATTGGCAAGCAGTCAAGCGCTTACTTCAGTATCTTAAGGGTACAATCACTTCTGGCCTTATCGTGAAACTAGCAGCAGATTGTGGTCTTATTGCTTTTTCAGATGCAGATTGGGCTTCTGACACTGATGATTGTAGATCTCAGCATGGTTTTGCTATTTATTAAGGTGGTAATTTGATTAGCTGGGCTTCTAAGAAACAAAATGTTGTCGTTAAATCTAGTTCTGAGGATGAATACAGGGCCATTGCTTTTGCCTCTACTGAGTTTATTTGGATTCAACAGCTTCTTCAGGAATTACATGCTCCACTTCCGTCTCCACCAATTCTACTTTGTGATAATTTAAGTGCTACTTATATGTCTGCCAATCCGGTATTCCATCAACGTTCTAAGCATATTAAAATTGACTATCACTTTGTCAGAGAACAGGTTGAAGATGGTTCTTTGGTGGTTAGACATGTTCGAGCCTTAGTTCAGATTGTTGATGTTTTTACAAAAGCTGTCGGTACAGCCAAATTTCAAACATTAAGATCCAAGCTTCATGTCCGTGCTCCTCCAAAAGCTTGCGGGGGTATTAGGACAAGAAAATATAATTAGGATAGAATATTTATTCTATGGAAAGATTTTATCTTGTATCCAATTATTCTATCCTAGGTTAAGTTGCTTGGGCTCCAAGGAGTTCCTAATCAAGTGTATAAAAACCCATTCATTGCATGATAAAATTATCAGAAGAATTCACAATACAATTCAATTATTTACATTTAGGGAAATTCCTTTTGGTGCCCCTAAGGTTTTGCCTTTTCGTTTTGGTGCCCAAGAAAAAAACTTATTCCTCTTGGTACCCCTGAGGGTTTGGCTTTTTCCGTTGACATCCCTCTCCGGTTCAAATTAGTTAATTTCAAGCTTACCATTATGTGATGAACCCTTAAATTAGTAGGCATCAACTCTTAAAACACTTAAATTCATAACCAAACTACATCAATTTGAATTTTTAAACAATTCTCTATTTTAAGGGGTTGTTTAAAAAATTATTTACAAATTCAAATTGGGGTGCTTAGGTTATGAATTTTGATGTTTTAATATTCAAATCTTAATAATTTAAGGGTGATGAACATAATGGTGAGCTTGAATTTAACTAATTTGAACTGGAGAAAGGTGTCAATGGGAAAAGTCAAAACCTCAGGGGTACCAAAGGGAATAAGTTTTTTTCTTGGACACCAAAAGGAAAAGGCAAAAACTTAGGGACACCAAAAGAAATTTCCCTTACATTTATATATTTCCCTCATGAACAATTTTTATATGGATGACAAAATTGATCTTTTTCCAACTACAAGCTTTCTAGATGTTTTAATTCCCAAGATAAGTAATGTTAGAAAGTATTTTCTAATACATGCTCTCTATTTCAGTTTTTAGAATTGATCAACTATTTAGGCTAAATTATAAAAAAGAGCATAAGATTTTCGATTTTGCACAAATTTATCCAAACTAAAGTGGCTTTATTAATTTAATGATTTTAAATGGTGCTGACTATCATAATCCACTAACTATATTAAGAACTAGAGTGTTAACTTGTCCGTTGG
Organism: Fallopia convolvulus; assembly: GCA_964016875.1. Taxonomy (NCBI): domain Eukaryota; kingdom Viridiplantae; phylum Streptophyta; class Magnoliopsida; order Caryophyllales; family Polygonaceae; genus Fallopia; species Fallopia convolvulus. The sequence goes on from OZ024733.1 coordinate 23,420,121, forward strand.
ACGAGACAAAGTTGATATCTTATGTTTTTTACTTTCTTATGTGTTCAAGTTTTTAGAAATCATAATATGTGATTACACATATTAAATAATTGCTTTATGAAATATCATAATTGATTGTATACAAAAAAAATTAAAAAATACATATATGAACTATTTCATCAATTTTTTTTGGTGAAGGCCACTGCCCATGAGAGTCGAACCGGAAGCCTCTGGGTACTACTCTTGGAGGCTTAACCGCTTGACTAGATGCCCAAAGGCGAACTATTTAATCATTTAATCAGTGCATACTAATTTAAGATATATGAATTTATTTTATGTCCTAATTTGACATTCCAAGATTTATTTTCACTTTAAATACTTAATCTATTACTGGATGTAGGTTTAATTTTTTTGTAATTATTTTTTCCAAATTTTGATTAATAAGGTTCTCATGCATATAAAATTGTGAATAATCGACAACAAAATTGTATCTTTCATTTGCTTTCTAAAACATAAGTAATGTTCATTATGTTATTTTATTTTGATATAAGGAAATTTAACGCCCTTGAAAAAGATGAATAGGAAAATGTAATTATTTATTTAATATTTTTCAAAAAAAACTTTTATATACTTATTCTAATTTAATATTGGTTGTCGGAAATCATTATAAAAGAGTGGAACATTTATTGTAGATAGAGAGATAATTTCCTACTTATTAAGATAAGTTATTTCTATGATCACAAGTCCACCATGCACTGTAATAAATGAAATTTAAATTAAAGAGGTTTGACCTTGTGACACCCTTATACCCTATGACGTATGCTTAGTAATAACTTATTTCACATATAAACATATAATTTACCTATAGCAACTATCCATGGAAGCACAAAGCAGAAAACAACAACCATAAAGGGTTGCACACACACACACACACATTTCTATGCTGTTACTAGTCCTACTAAAACATTAGTCACTCTAACTTCTATTTACAACCCATATATCTAAGATGCAAAATGAGGAGGAGAAGGTTGCATTGAGCTTCAGCCGGCCGACCTGTATGAATGTGACCTCTAAAAGAGACACACTTCAAAAAGAACTAGCTGAACCTGAAAATTGTTTTGTGATTTACGTGAGTCGCATACTCAGTGAATATAAACCATCATCAATTATTTCACACAGAGTCAAACATTTAATCCATGTACATATACATACATATTATACATATGTCATATAGGAATTTACTATGCATATGCAAATGCGGATGTATCCGATTTATTATTCTGTGAACTGTTCAAGCCTGAATCTGCCCCGGGTTTACTATATATGGACTCTTATGGTCCCCTTTAAGAAAGAAATCCGAAGATCTCCTCATTATGACTCTTATGGTCGCTTTAAGAAAGAAATCCGAAGATCTCCTCATTGACCCGTAGGTCCTGTATGATCCGAAGATCCTGTATGCTTTAAGAAAGAAATCCGAAGATTTTCTCATTACAGTTCAGGGCAAGACAGTCACAGGTCCTTTAAATCTCATGAAATATGCTATGCAATCAAGTGTATCCTGTAATCATATATCATATGCTATCTGTTAACATACTTTCTGTGCAAACAACTCTGGAAATTTCAAAGCTATCACATATATCCAAATAAATCATATAGCACGCATATCCATATGGCTCATATAACACATATATCCATATACCTCATATACCACATATAGCGCATATATCCATATATTCATATTTCACATATAGCACATAGGGTTGAATCTCTGGTCTATACTCACCTGTTTAAAGCAGATACTATATTTCTCCCCCTTGACTCTGACCACGGTCTATTACTTGGGCTCCTATATGTAACCCAATGCAAATTAGGCTATTTACTCTTATAAACTCTAACCCCAAATGCAATGAAATGCCAGAATGCATTATAACTTCTTGCATATATATCCAAATCCTTTAAAACTTGACATCGATAAACTATATATATGAAAGAACATTTTTCTAGTTCAAACCTTTCTGAAAAACTCGATCAATGGGCTCCCTAATATCATTACAAAGAAAAACCCTAAAATTACTCTGAAATCTTTTACCGAATATAAATCTGATATCGAAAACACCCTTTGAGAGCTATAGATCAACCGATTTTCGAATCAAAAGCAACTATAGATCTAGATCTGGAAAAATTAGAAAAATTCAGATAAACCATTAACTAATTGAAAACTTACCAAAACACGCTTATACTTCAAGATTAAAACCCGATCGAAGAAATCTTGGACCAGATCCAACAAACAAAACAACAAAATTCAACTCTTTTTTTTATCTCCTCCTCTCTGCTCCGTACTTTACAAATGCAAGAACATGGATATATATAGCAAATGACAAAGTCGGTTTCAACTTCAAGTATAGGCGGCTTAATTTTTCAAAATTTGCGATTTTCACCCTCAAATCTCCTTTACTACAAACTTTACCCTAAATTAATTAATAATTAACTTTTTCTTAAAAACTTTTTAAAATACAATAAATTTAATTCGAACATAAATATTACTTTTAAAAACTCACTATATATCTCAAACCAATATGCTATGCATATGCTCTTAATCTTATATGAATGCCGAATGACGTATGCATTTTGGTCGGGGATGTTACAATCCTCCCCCTCTATAAGAATTTTGTCATCAAAATTCACTATCTCTTCTTATGATGCAGTATGATAGGGAATCAATTACCATTAAACAAATGCGGATATGACTTTTTCATCTTATCCTCGGTTTCCCAAGTCGTTTCCTCTATACCATGATTCTTCCAAATCACTTTAACTATCGGAATTTCCCTATTCCGTAACTGTTTGATTCTATAGTCCACTATCATGATTGGTTCCTCGATGTAGTTCAAATTCTCTGCAAGTTGTACTTCTGAATCTTTTAGCACATGTGATGGATCAGATCGATACCGTCGTAACATACTAACATGGAAGACATTATGAATTTGAGCCAATTCTGAAGGTAATGCTAATCTGTATGCCAATGGTCCCACCTTCTCTATGATGTCATGTGGCCCAATATATCGAGGACTCAGTTTTCCTTTGTTACCAAATCTCATAACACCTTTCCATGGAGAAACACGTAAGAATACTTTATCTCCAACCTGTTATTCCATCTCCTTACGATGCTGATTAAAATAGCTTTTTTGTCTATCTTGTGCCGCCTTCATTTTGTTCTTAACAATATCAATCTTATCAACTGTGTCTTGTATCATCTCAAGGCCTTCTAAAATTTCTGCACCCTCTTTATCCCAATATAAAGGACTTCGACATTTCCTTCCATACAATGCCTCATAGGGTGCCATCCCAATGCTGCTGTGAAATTGATTATTGTAACCAAATTCCATCAATGGAATATATCTATCCCATGAACCCTGAAACTCAATAACACAAGCACGAAGCATTTCTTCTAAGGTCTGTATAGTCCTTTCTGACTGTCCATATGTCTGAGGATGATAAGCTGTACTGAAATGCAATTTGGTCCCCATAACTGTTTGAAAACTTTCCCAAAAATGAGAAGTAAATCTAGGATCTCTATCTGATACAATAGACACTGGTATTCCATGAAGTCGAACAATTTCTTTCATGTATATCTCTGACAATTGATCCAATGAAAAACCCCAACGTATAGGCAAGAAATGTGCTGACTTAGTCAATCTATCAATAATCACCCAGATAGCATCATTCCCTTTCTGTGTTCGTGGTAATCCCACAACAAAATCCATCGTAATCCGCTCCCATTTCCAGACCGGAATAGATAAAGGTTTCAGCATACTTGTAGGTGCTTGGTGTTCTTCTTTGACCTGTTGACAAGTAAGACATTTGGAAACAAATTCAGCAACATCCTTCTTCATCCTTGGCCACCAATAATGTTGTCTTAGAGTATGATACATCTTTGTGGTGCCAGGGTGCATAGCATATATATGGGGCATTATGTGCCTCATCTAAAATTTCTCGTCTCAGATCATCAACATTAGGTACACATATTCTGGTGCCAAACATCAATGTGCCATCTTGAATAACAAATGGCATATCTTTACCTTGTTGCACCTGTTCAATAATTTCTGCCAACTTTTCATCTCTTACTTGTGCATCTTTAATTTTCTGTCACAACATTGGCCGAATTTCCAAAGTAGCAAACAGTACTCCATCTGTGTCAAACTGTAGTTTGGCATTTAAACCTCGCAAAGTAATCAAATCTGACAATGAAGTCATGTGTATGTTGGCCATCATACCACTGGACTTTCTACTCAAAGCATCTGCTACAACATTTGCCTTTCCCGGATGATACTCGATTGTACAATCATAATCTTTCAATAGTTCCATCCAACGCCTTTGCCGCATGTTCAATTCCTTTTGGCTCATCAAATACTTCAAACTCTTATGATCTGTAAAGATTTGGAATGTTTCTCCATATAGATAATGACGCCAAATCTTTAGGGCAAAAACTACTGCTGCCAGCTCTAAATCATGTACAGGATAAGAAACCTCATGTGGTCGTAATTGTCTTGATGCATAAGCAATCACCTTTCCATTCAACATCAAAACACAACCAAGACCCTGATATGAAGCATCAGTGTAAACAACAAATCCTCCTGTCCTGTAGGAATTGTCAATATTGGTGCTGTAGTCAGACGATGCTTTAACTCATCAAAGCTCTGTTGGCATGCATCATTCCAATGGAATGGAGCATTCTTTCGCAACAATTAGTGAGTGGTGCAGCTACAATAGAGAATCCTTCAACGAATCGTCTGTAGTATCCAGCCATCCCAAGTAAACTACGAACTTCTGTAACTGTAGTTGGTGCTTTCCAATTTACCACTGCTTCAACCTTTTTAGGATCAACCTCTATACCTCTTCCAGATATTATGTGTCCTAAAAATACCACATGATCCAACCAGAATTCACACTTACTCAGTTTAGCATATAACTGTTTTTCCCTCAAGACTTGTAGTACGGTACACAGATGATCATCATGCTCCAATTTACTTCGTGAATATACCAATATATCATCGATAAAGACGATCACAAATCTGTCCAGAAAAGGTTGAAACACCTTGTTCATCAAAGCCATGAATGCTGCTGGTGCATTAGTTAAACCAAATGGCATTACCAGAAACTCATAATGCCCATATCGAGTCCTAAATGTTGTCTTGGTAATGTCATCTTTAGCTATCTTCAACTGATGGTATCCTAACCGAAGGTCTATCTTTGAAAATACCTTTGCACCCTGGAGTTGATCAAACAAATCATCTATCCTTGGCAATGGATACTTGTTCTTCACTGTCACCTGATTCAACATTCTGTAATCTATGCATAGCCGTAAGGTACCATCTTTCTTTTTAACAAATAAAACTGGTGCACCCCAAGGTGATACACTAGCCCTAATAAACCCTTTATCTAACAACTCTGGTAATTGTTTCTTTAGTTCCTGTAACTCCAATGGAGCCATACAATATGGAGGAATAGAAATCGGTGCAGTACCTGGCATTAACTCCATAGTAAACTCTATCTCCCTATCAGGTGGCAATCTTGGGAGATCCTTTGGAAACACATCTGAAAAATCTTTAACAACTGGAATATCTCCAACCTCATCACATTCAACTGTTCGGTCTATTACATGGGCCAGATATGCCTCACATCCCTATCTGATCATGCGAAAAGCTGTTGTTGCAGATATTAGGCAAGTGGGAACCATTTGCCTATCACCATAGAAAATCACTCTAGATTTCCCAAGCGATTCTATCACTACTTCTTTGGTATAACAATCTATTTTAGCATGATGTCTTGACAACCAGTCCATGCCCAAAATAGCATCAAACTCATACAAGAATAGCAAGATCAGATCAGCTGGTAACTCTACTGTATCTACTCGTATTATACTATCTCGATACACTGTGTGTACCTTTACCATTTCCCCCAAGGGAGTCTGTACTCCTAAACTGTAATCTAAGGGTTCAGGTTTCTTATGCACTTAAGATGCTATGGTAGATGATATGAATGAATGAGTAGATCCTGAATCTATTAATGCATGTATTTCAAGATCATGTAAATAAAGTTTACCAGTAATAACCTCAGGTGCTTTGGATGCTTCCTGTTGTGACATAGTAAAAACTCGAGCCTGACCCTGTGGTCAAGATTCCTGTATTTGTGGTCTTCTACTTGCAGTGTTATTCATGTTCTGACCTCTCCCACGACCTCTACCAAAACTCCATACCGGTGCTTCCGATTGCACATTTTGTACAGTGGTTTCAGATGCTGCTTTTCCAATTTTCAATCTATCTGAACTAACTGGACATTCTTTGTAAAAGTTCCCTTGTTGTCCACAGTTAAAACATCCTCCAGTTAGTAATCGACACTCTCCAATCTGAGATCGACCACAATAAGTACACATAGGTCGTGTCTGTACTGTCATCCCTGGTCCTCTATCACCACCACGTCCAAAAGTCGAGGTGTGTCCACCTCTTTGACTATTTGAGCCACCTCTACCAAATGTTGGTGTTGGAGAGGAAAAAATCTGACGCTTAGATGGCCTTCCACTTGACTCACCCATCTAAACTGATGATTCCCTCTTTTGATTTTGAAAGAATGTTTGTCTTTCCTTTAACAGTGTCTTTGCTCTAATTGCTACAGTACGCAAATTTGTAAAAGTCAGAAGATCCCACGGCGTAATCTTACTCCGGATATTTTAGGACAATCCATCCTCAAAACGCGTGCATCTATCTCTCTCTGTTGCCACATTGGCAGCTGCATAATGTGATAGTTGGGTAAACTTAACTTCATACTCAGCCACAGACATATTTCCTTGCTTAAGAGACAAAAATTCCTTCTGTTTTGCATCTCGATATACCTATGGCATATACTTATCTTTGAAAACAGTGAGAAAATCTTCCCATGTAAGAACTGGACATTGTACTGTAGTAGATGAAACAGTTTCCCACCAGTCAAAGGCATCCCCCTGTAGAAGTGATACTGAGAAATCAAACCTTTCCTCTTCTGTGCATCTCATCATACTGAATACTCTCTCTGTTCTCTTAAGCCATGTCTCAGCCTCTGCAGGATCTGTAGTCCCATAGAAATCAACTGCTCCCAACTTACGAAGTTCTTTGAAATTCCTGCCTCTAGACCCCATAGCTGGTCCTTGTACTTCCTATTCTATCGGTGCATGTGTATGAGATGTATGCTCATGTGGTACTGTATGAGATGCTCCTATAGACTGATGTGGCACGGCTGAACCTTCTCTCCTTGGTGCATCATGCTCATGCATTTCCATGTTCCTATTCAATTAAATGCAACTCTAATGTCAATTACATATGCTTATGAATGCAGAATGCCCCTAAAGAATCATATTCCTGCTCTGATACCAAACTAACTGTGACACCCTTATACCCTATGACGTATGCTTAGTAATAACTTATTTCACATATAAACATATAATTTACCTATAGCAACTATCCATGGAAGCACAAAGCAGAAAACAACAACCATAAAGGGTTGCACACACACACACACACACACATTTCTATGCTGTTACTAGTCCTACTAAAACATTAGTCACTCTAACTTCTATTTACAACCCATATATCTAAGATGCAAAATGAGGAGGAGAAGGTTGCATTGAGCTTCAGCCGGCCGACCTGTATGAATGTGACCTCTAAAAGAGACACACTTCAAAAAGAACTAGCTGAACCTGAAAATTGTTTTGTGATTTACGTGAGTCGCATACTCAGTGAATATAAACCATCATCAATTATTTCACACAGAGTCAAACATTTAATCCATGTACATATACATACATATTATACATATGTCATATAGGAATTTACTATGCATATGCAAATGCGGATGTATCCGATTTATTATTCTGTGAACTGTTCAAGCCTGAATCTGCCCCGGGTTTACTATATATGGACTCTTATGGTCCCCTTTAAGAAAGAAATCCGAAGATCTCCTCATTATGACTCTTATGGTCGCTTTAAGAAAGAAATCCGAAGATCTCCTCATTGACCCGTAGGTCCTGTATGATCCGAAGATCCTGTATGCTTTAAGAAAGAAATCCGAAGATTTCCTCATTACAGTTCAGGGCAAGACAGTCACAGGTCCTTTAAATCTCATGAAATATGCTATGCAATCAAGTGTATCCTGTAATCATATATCATATGCTATCTGTTAACATACTTTCTGTGCAAACAACTCTGGAAATTTCAGAGCTATCACATATATCCAAATAAATCATATAGCACACATATCCATATGGCTCATATAACACATATATCCATATACCTCATATACCACATATAGCGCATATATCCATATATTCATATTTCACATATAGCACATAGGGTTGAATCTCCGGTCTATACTCACCTGTTTAAAGCAGATACTATATTTCTCCCCCTTGACTCTGACCACGGTCTATTACTTGGGCTCCTATATGTAACCCAATGCAAATTAGGCTATTTACTCTTATAAACTCTAACCCCAAATGCAATGAAATGCCAGAATGCATTATAACTTCTTGCATATATATCCAAATCCTTTAAAACTTGACATCGATAAACTATATATATGAAAGAACATTTTTCTAGTTCAAACCTTTCTGAAAAACTCGATCAAAGGGCTCCCTAATATCATTACAAAGAAAAACCCTAAAATTACTCTGAAATCTTTTACCGAATATAAATCCGATATCGAAAACACCCTTTGAGAGCTATAGATCAACCGATTTTCGAATCAAAAGCAACTATAGATCTAGATTTGGAAAAATTAGAAAAATTCAGATAAACCATTAACTAATTGAAAACTTACCAAAACACGCTTGTACTTCAAGATTAAAACCCGATCGAAGAAATCTTGGACCAGATCCAACAAACAAAACAACAAAATCCAACTCTTTTTTTTATCTCCTCCTCTCTGCTCCGTACTTTACAAATGCAAGAACATGGATATATATAGCAAATGACAAAGTTGGTTTCAACTTCAAGTATAGTTGGCTTAATTTTTCAAAATTTGCGATTTTCACCCTCAAATCTCCTTTACTACAAACCCAAAATTAATTAATAATTAACTTTTTCTTAAATTTTTTTTAAAATATAATAAATTTAATTCGAAAATAAATATTACTTTTAAAAACTCACTATATATCTCAAACCAATATGCTATGCATATGCTCTTAATCTTATATGAATGCCGAATGACGTATGCATTTTGGTCGGGGATGTTACAGACCTTACCTAGCGTACTATCACTGGACCTTCTACATTCTTGTAGCTTTCATATTTCTAGAGGGTTGCTAATCCTCAACAAGCACTCCCTCAGATCAAGCACAACACATATCTACTTCATTTCCTACCTCAGATTTAAGTCTCTAACTTATAAATCTCACAATGTAGTGGATGAAGGATTTCTCAACGTAAAGGATTATTCAAGACATAGCTTTCAATAAAACAGTTTTCCCTTACTTAAACAAGCTTTTATTAAATATAAAAGGATTATAAGAACACAAATGTTGAGAGGGTTTCTTGACAACAAATAAATTTATAATCGAGACCTCGCTGAGTACAGGAGAGTCAGGTTCGTCCACGGGAGAAAGTCTTAGTGTAAAGTTTTGTTACTTGGAGCGCAAGTAATCAACAAAGTAAGGGTTTTTATCAAAGGAAAGAGATTTCTAAGGTAAAGGTATCACCACAACAACAATTATGCATGCAAAACGCTAAGGAAACATAAAGATCATGCTTTTATCACATAAAGGAGTCAACTTTCGTCTACCTAAGCAAGTAAATCAACTACCTTTCGTTGAATCAATAAACTTACTATCTAATCTCTTCTACTTCAACTAGGATAGATCCGCTTTCGAGTCAAAACCCTAAATTGACTATTCTGATTCAAGGTTTCCGCTTTCGCTTCAACTATGAATGAGAAATTCCTATCAACTTTCATTTCAAGGATTAAGAACAAGAGAATAGAATCATGCAGTAAAAACAATCAAGAAATGATCATAAACAAGCATGCACAACCATTGTTGAGTTCAACCCCAACCTTAGAGAGAGACTACTCACAAATCATGATTAAAAGCAAAACTAAATTAAATTAAGGGATTTTCCTTTTGGTGCCCCTGAGTTATTGACTTTTCCTTTTGGTGTCCTAAATTTTTTTTATTCCACTTGGTACCCTTGTAGTTTGTACCAAGTTTTAACCGTACCCTAATTATACAAAAAACACAAATTTTCGTCCAAGTTACTTTATTTCCGTCCAATTTCATGTAAGAAAATAATTAAAAATCAAATAAAAAGGAAACAAGAGGGCGGTGGAGAAGAAGGAAAGCAGAGAAATGGAGATCTCTGTGCAGACTTGGAATAGCCTTGGATTCTACAAGAATCAAGCACTAATTTTCCCGAATCTTTAGTCAAGCTTTCCAGACTAGTTTACCCTCCTAACCCTTCTCCTTGAATTTCTAGGTCCTTTCGGATTTATGGATTCTTGCTCCAATGTAAAATGTCAGATGCTCAAGCCTTTATTAAATCAATTTCGTCAATTTTGAGTACTTCGAATGGAAGTTCAATTGGTGAAGAGGGGCTAAATGTTGAAACAAGAAATCAAGTACAAATGAGATATCAATTCAGATGGGTGCAAACATAAATTAGAATCATTGATTTTGGAGTTGGATAATATAGCATTAGGGTTCTGACGAGGAGGGAGGGTTTTTGCTGTGAAGTTCTATCCCAGTCAAAATTTGGAAATGGTTGTGGTCGGGATTAAATTTGGAAATGTGGGGTTTTGGGATATCAATTCAAAAGATGAAGAGACTCTATCTATCAATCTGTACAGGTTGCACTCTGCTCCTATATTTGGGATTTCAGTTTATTCCTTGCCTTCAACAATCCATTGTAAATTTTGTTTCTTTTTTATTTGATTTCGAAAATATTCTTATTCTAACATAAAAATGGACTGAGCTACAATAATTTGGACGGAGGTTTGTTGTTCTTTTAATTAGGGCACGGTTAAAACTTTGTACAAACTATGAGGGTACCAAGTGGAATAAAAAAAATTTTAGGACACCAAAAGGAAAAGTCAATAACTCAGGGGTACCAAAAGGAAAATCCCTTAAATTAAAGAGAAAGCTTACAACTTTGAATCCAAACAAAACTTGTCTTCCAAGCAATCTCAAATCTCTACTCTATCTCTACTCCTCTCATGCCCCTCTCTCTCTTCCTCCTCTCCTCAATCGTGTGTGTCCCCTAAAACAACAGCTAAAGAAGCGTATTTATAGAGAAACTAATCTATCTAAGAGGTATCTATAAGGAAATAAATCTTCTTGATGTCGCACTTTTTAGTTGGTTTTTGTGGGTAGTTTTCTAGCTAAGTTGAGTCTTTTCTAGGTTTATTATGTTGTTTGTGCTTGTTTGTTGTTTTTGTAGGTATTTGAAGCGTTGAGGAGGAGATATCTCGGTTTTTCAAGCTTTCTAGGAGGTGGCGTTAGAGTTGTCTTGTGGTGATGTTGATAGAGGGCCGAAAGTCGATTGCAATTGATGGTTTGATGATTCCAAGGTGAAGTTTGCAAGATGAAGATGCTTTAAAAAGGAGCTAAAGGAAGTCTTAGAAGGCTAAGGGCGATTAAAGAGGAAACATTGAAGAAGAACCAAGCTTTGGAGCAAGTTTCGGGTAAAGAAGTGAAGAAACCAAGTGCTGCCTAGGTCGGTGACGACCCACTTTGAGTCGGTGTCGACCGCCTCCGTGTCTAGCGAAAAAATAAACTTGTGCCTTAAGTTAGGTTTTTGTAAATGTTCTATTTATGGGCCTTTTTAAGATAGAATTTAGTTTCCTTATGAAGACATTCCTACCACTATATAAGGTTCTTTTAGGGTTAATTTGAGGAGGGACGTTTTTTTGGGGACGCTTTTGAGAGACGTTATTTTGGGGAACAAGTTTGCAAGTTTGTTTTCTAGGGTTAACTCTTATTCCAAGCTCTTGGACAATTTTAAGAGAGACTTGGAGGTTTGCTTGAGGTTGTAAGTTGTCTTTTCAATTGGAGTTTGTTTGGTTTTGAATTATGTCTTCTCTTTTATCTATAATTGTTGATTGCGTTATGGATCGTGAGTAGTCTATTTTTCTAGGGTTGGGGTGAAACCCGACGAGTTGTGCATGATTAAAGCATGAATCTTTGATTAAACCATTCTTTTTAATCTCTATCCTTTATTCCTCTTGTTTGTTATCAATTCCTTGATGAAAGTTGAGGCATGTTCATGTTCATAGTTGAATTGAAAGATTAAATTGTGAATTTGGATTATATTTGGGTTGAAGCGAAATTTGAAACCCTTAGAACACAAGTAGGGTAGCAAGTTTAGATCTTTACGAAAGTTGAGATTTTTACTTGATTATTCATGACGAAAGTCATTCATGGGGTTATTTTTGGTTGATTTGGATTCATGTTTCCATGCATAGCTCGTTGTGGTGAATCCTTTGCTCTAGATCTCTTTTAACTTGAATTTTCAGAGTTTATTTGTTACCCGGATAGGTCGGTGACGACCCCCTTTAGGTCGGTACCGCGCTCTCAGTCCTTTCTAGTTTTTCCGGTATTTTTTGTGTCGCGTGTAGGTCGTCTCCGACATGGTGTGGGTCGGTGCCGAGCACTTGTTGCGTGTGTTTTGTTTTTTTTTGTTTTAATTTTAGTAGGATTAATAGCTAGACTTAGATACTTCTAATTCCCGTGGACGAACCTTACCTCCTTGTACTCAGCGGGGTCTTGATCTATAAATTTATTTGCTTGTTAGGATCAAGGTAAAACCCTTTCAACAAATTGGCGCTGTTGTCGGGGAATTAGTTTAGTTTCTATGTCTAGTTATCTCTCGGGTTTGGGAATAGTCCATACCCTTTTGTCTTTACTAATTCGTTTTCTCGTAATTGTGTGTACCGGTGTATGCCCTCTAGTTCGCGAAGGGGAGTTGACTATTTTCCTTTTGATCCCGAACTTGAGAGAACCCTTCACCGCAGGCTAAGAGAACGAAGAGCAATGGCCAACGCTGAGGAACTTGCTCGCCAAATGGCTGACCTTCGCCTTCAGATGGAAGGTATACAAAGAGAGCGTGATGCTCAAACTGCTGTTGCACAAAGGGAAAGAGAGGTTGATGCCCGTCTTCAGGAACAACTCAATGCTATTCCGCGTAATGCAAAGCAGTACATGCATCCTGAATTTAAAGTTCCCGAATCTGCTATTGTGCTTCCTGCTATCGAGCACGCTTTTGAGGTAAAGTCACACTTCATCACTCTTATCAAGAGGTCTCAATTTGAAGGCAAGCCCACCGAGTGCCCTATGGAGCACATCAAGAACTTCACTGAGCTCTGTGACACTATTGTCGCTGATGATGTATCGCTTGAATATGTGCTTTTGAAAGTGTTCAAATGGTCTTTGGCCGAAAAGGCCCTCACATGGCTTGAAAGTTTACCCTCCAGGTCGATTACTTCATGGAAGGCTCTACATGATCAATTTCTGACAAAATTCTTTCCGCCAGCTAAGACTACAGAGCTAAGAAAGCGCATCACTTCTTATCATGAACTTCCCAATGAGACTTTTGTGGAAACTTGGGAGCGGTTTAAGGAACTTCTTTGGCAATGTCCTACACACGGACAACCTCCTTACGTTCTTTGGGAAATTTTCTTCCAAGGAATTAATGCCGCTACAAAAGATCGAATCAACCTCCACACCGATTGTGGGTTCATTGAGATGGACCCCGATCAAGCTTGGGCTTTGTTGGACAAACTCACCAATTATGATGCAATGTATGGCACTCAACAAGCCATCAAGGTTCAACAGAAGAGACTTTATGATCCTAATGCCGAACCAATTGATCAAGATGTGAGGTTTCAATTTATACAAGATGAGATAAACCGGCTTAAGAAGCAAGTAAACCACTTCAAATCCACCGCTCAATCTAGTCAAGAATGTGGTTCCCAAGCTCACACTACCACTTCTTGCACGAACATGGAACAAGTCCGAGCCGCCGAAGCTTATGCGGAGGCAAATTATATGAGAGGGCCCTACCGAGGTCAAAACAATGCTTATATAGGGAGGAACAACAACAATAATTATCCTCAATGGAACAACAATGGCCACGGTCAAGGTTTCCAACCACAAGAGCAAAGAGCCCCTCCTTATAGACCTCCCGGTTACCAAGAGCCACCCGCTTGGGCGCAAGGACTCCTAGAGGGAATGAATGGCGTTCGCACTGATCTAAAAGGGGTTCAAAACCAATTAGGAGACTTTGAAGCATGGAGGAAGAATGTGAACTCCCAACTTGGTGATCTAGCGGCTCAAATTCCAAGACCCCAAGGGCGATTGCCGGGCCATTCCGATGAGAACCCGAGAAGTCAAATTGCTGCGGTCCATCTGAGAAGCGGAAAGAAGCTACCGGATCGAGGTACGAACAAGCAGGCAGAGGATGAGGACGACGATCCTAGCTCAGGAGAGGTCGTTACCGACCCAACCAGGGTCGTAACCGACCTCCCCTCCACTAATAAGGAGGTCTTCACCGACCATCCCCAGGTCGTGACCGACCCACTTCCCGGTGTTCTTACATCCGTTCCTTCTACATCAACAACGAAGGTGCTTCCCTTCCCATCCAGGAAGGCTAAGGATTCCACGGAAGGCAAATTCAAGCATTTTGTGCAGGTTCTTCAGGGGCTTAACATCATTATTCCTTTTGCCGAAGCTTTGAATGAGATGCCCCCTTACACCAAATTTCTTAAAGAGATCCTGTCAAAGAAGCGGTCGATGTCCGAATTAACCGATGAGGTGCAATCTCTAGAGCTCCCGGAGAAACTTGGTGATCCGGGTCAATTTGCAATTACTATTGGCATAGGTTCTCATTGCTTTAAAGCTTTATGTGACCTTGGTGCAAGTGCTAGTCTCCTTCCTCTCTCTATATGGTCCAAAACAAACATGGGTCCTTTGGTCCCGGTGAATATGAAGCTCTATATGGCAGACGGTTCTTGTGTAAAACAAACCGGAGTTGTCGACGATTTCCCTATTCAAGTTGGCAAGTTCTTTGTGCCTAATGATTTTATTGTTATGGAGATGCCGGAGGACCCTGTCGTCCCGATCATTCTTGGGCGACCTTTTCTTGCAACCGCCGGAGCCATTATTGATGTGAAGAAAGGCCTCCTTACTTTTGAAATCGGCAATGAGGTGGTTGAGTTCCGGTTCAATCCAACGATGAAAGAAACCGATGAAGCTATGGAAGTGAAAACTTTGTACACTCGCTCGGATTACATTGACTGTGAAGATCCGATCGAACACTTGCTTGGAGCTTACACAAGTGAAGATAAAGACGAGGAAGACACCGACCACATCCAGGTCGTCTCCGACCATATCCAGCTCGATACCCACCCCATTCCGATCGTTTCTGAGGATTTTGTGATTGCCTCTGGCTCAGTACTGACCCCTCTATGGTCGGAGCCGACCCTTTTGGAGGCAGATGACAATGCTTACTTTGAAGAGCTTTTCAAAATGGAGAAAGTTGAGGACATTGTTACACCACCACCACCTACTCCAGAGCTTAAGACTCCTCCCGAGTCTTTGAGGTATGAGTTTCTTGGCCCAAATTCCACTTTTCCTGTAATTGTTAATGCTAACCTTAATGCGGAAGAAGTTGGAAAGTTGTTGAATGTTCTTAGGACTCATAGGAAGGCCATTGGATACTCTTGAGGATTTAAGTGGCCTCTCACCTTCTTTGTGTATGCATCGAATTTTTCTTGAGGAAGGACACATGCCAACTATAGAGCACCAACGGAGGCTCAACCCGAATATGAAGGAAGTGGTAAAGAAAGAGATCTTAAGAATGCTCGATGCAGGTATCATCTTCCCAATTTCGGATAGCAAGTGGGTAAGCCCCGTTCATGTTGTGCCTAAAAAGAGTGGTCTTACTGTTGTTGAGAATGAAAAAGGCGAGTTGGTTCCCACTAGGACTACCACTAGTTGGCGCATGTGTATTGACTATAGAAAGCTAAATAGTGCCACTAGAAAGGACCACTTTCCCTTGCCTTTTATTGACCAAGTGCTAGAGAGATTAGCTTTGCATGAATATTTTTGTTATCTCGATGGCTATAGTGGTTTTTGGAAGGTTCCGATACATCCCGATGATCAAGAGAAGACCATCTTCACGTGTCCTTATGGCACATTTGCTAATAGGAGGATGCCATTCGGGCTTTGCAACGCCCCGACCACCTTTCAAAGGTGTATGATGGTCATCTTCTCCGACATGATTGAGGACATTGTGGAGGTATTTATGGATGATTTCTCGGTTTACGGTCCCACTTTTGACTCTTGTCTTGCCAATCTTGCTAGAGTACTTAGGAGATGTGAGGAGACTAAACTAGTGCTTAATTGGGAGAAGTGTCACTTTATGGTTCAAGAAGGAATTGTCCTAGGTCATGTAGTGTCAAAAAGGGGGATTGAAGTTGACAAAGCTAAAATTGAATTAATTGAAAAATTGCCACCCCCTTCCTCCGTGAAAGATGTTAGGAGTTTTCTAGGACATGCCGGGTTTTATAGGAGGTTCATTCAAGATTTCTCTAAGATTACCAAACCATTAACTAACCTATTAATGAAGGATGTTGTGTTTGAGTTTTCTTCCGAGTGTCTTAAAGCTTTTCACAAGATCCGGGATGCACTTGTGTCGGCCTCTATCATGCAACCTCCGGATTGGACACTTCCCTTCGAAATCATGTGCGACGCTAGTGACTACGTCGTGGGCTCGGTCCTTGGGCAAAGAAGAGAGAAGAAGCTTCATGCTATCTACTATGCGAGCAAGACACTCGATGAAGTCCAAAGAAAGTACACGACCACGGAGAAGGAGTTCCTAGCCGTTGTATTTGCGTTTGAGAAGTTCCAGTCATATTTGGTGGGTTCCAAGGTGATCGTCTACACCGATCATGCAGCTATCCGTTACCTTATGGATAAGAAGGATGGCAAACCGAGATTACTCCGATGGATGCTTCTATTGCAAGAATTTGACCTTGAGATAAGGGACAAGAAAGGAGCGGAGAATCTTACGGCGGACCACCTTTCTCGATTACCCATGCAGCACATCAAGGAATTCGGAGACACGATACCTATCAATGACTCTCGCCCAGACGAAATTCTCTTGAGCAGTGAAGTCGTACGGATCGAAGTCGACCATCCTGGGTCGAAAATAACCAATTGTGGGTCGAGGTCGACCACTCATGACTCGGTGACGACCACTATTTGGTCGAAGATGACCACACCTGGATCGGAGACGAGCCTCCACATGCAGAACTTGGCTGACATCGAGCTGGATAGCACGGCTCCGACCCTCACCACGGTCGATCCAGATCATTCTTCTCACTCTTCTTGTGTGCTTACTACTATTCTTCACTCTTCTCCTCCCATGCTCTCTTGCCATTCTGTATATGCTATTCAAGGGGCGAAAACCCCTTGGTTTGCGGATTTTGCTAACTATGTTGTAGGAGGCATTATCCCCGATGGATTGACTTCCCAAGCCAAAAGGAAGTTCCTCCACGACGCCAAGCAATACTATTGGGACGATCCCTACCTCTTCAAGCAAGG
This sequence comes from Fallopia convolvulus, assembly GCA_964016875.1. Classification (NCBI taxonomy): domain Eukaryota; kingdom Viridiplantae; phylum Streptophyta; class Magnoliopsida; order Caryophyllales; family Polygonaceae; genus Fallopia; species Fallopia convolvulus. The sequence continues at coordinate 23,437,720 of OZ024733.1, forward strand.
GAGTGATCATATCTTTAGGCGTTGTGTGCCGGACGATGAGATAGAGGGAGTAATCCGACATTGTCATACTCTTCCAACGGGCGGCCATGTTAAGGGATTCAAAACCACCGCAAAAATTCTTCAAAGCGGATTCTATTGGCCCACCCTCTTCAAGGATGTTCAAGCTTATGTCATGGCTTGTGATGAGTGCCAACGTGCGGGAAATATCACATGGAGGAACGAGAACCCACTCACGGGAATTCTAGAAGTTGAGCTTTTCGACGTATGGGGAATTGACTTCATGGGACCCTTCCCCTCTTCAGGCCCCTACAAGTATATCCTCGTTGCAGTTGATTACGTATCTAAGTGGGTCGGGGCCATAGCCACAAGAACTAATGATGCACGAGTGGTGGCCAAGTTTATGAAGTCCAACATTTTTCCCCGCTTTGGTGTTCCCCGAGCCCTTATTAGTGATGGCGGTTCTCACTTTATTGAGCGGAGCTTTGAGGCGCTTTTGACCAAGTATGGGGTCTTACATAGGGTGGCAACTCCTTACCATCCCCAAACCAGTGGTCAAGTGGAGATCTCCAACCGGCAAATTAAAAGCATCTTGGAAAGACGGTTTCCCGCTCACGGAAGGATTGGGCCTCCAAGTTGGATGATGCATTATGGGCATACCGCACCGCCTACAAGACGCCACTCCGCACCACTCCTTACAATCTTGTGTATGGCAAGTCATGCCATTTTCCCGTCGAGCTTGAGCACAAGGCTTTATGGGCTCTTAAAGAGCTCAACATGGATCTTGGCGCAGCCGGAGCAAAGAGATTTATGGACTTGCAAGAATTAGAGGAGTTAAGGCTCAAGACGTATGAGAATGCCAAGATTTACAAAGAAAGAACTAAGAAGTGGCATGATAAGAAGCTTATCCCAAAGACCTTCAACAACGGTGATCAAGTACTTCTTTTCAACTCGAGACTTCAACTCTTCCTCGGAAAATTATGATCCCGATGGAGTGGACCATTCTTTGTTCACCACATCTACCCACATGGAGCGGTCGATCTCATAGACGAGAATGGAGGGATTTTTAAGGTCAACGGGCATCGATTGAAGAAATACTATGCAAGGGCCGAACCCGATGAGGACATCCAAGCCACATGGGCTCTCACATCTTCTGATTAAGTTGAGGTACTTCTCGTCTAGCTAAAGACGTTAAATTAAGCGCTTCCGGGAGGCAACCCGCTTTGTTTTTATTTTTTGGATTTTCTTTTTAGCTTAGTTTATTTTGTTTTTTTATAGTTTAGAGTAGCTAGGATTCTTGTCTTGCATCTCCACTAAGTTCTTGTAGGACCCGAGGCGGCGAAAAAGGAACAAGATGGTCGAAATGCTCGACAACGAGAGGGAACAAAGTCAGGACATGTCGTCACCGACCTATTTTGGGTCGGTACCGACCCACTCCAAGCAAAAACGGTAAACATTTCAGAATATTCGGAAATTGCAGGTAAGTCCCTGAACTTTTAACCCTACTCCTTCCCCCTCTTTCTCCCCCACGCCGACCCTCATCTCTCTCAAAACCCCATTGCCTCCATTAATCTCCAAACCTCACAAATCCTTCATCCCCATCCCAAATCTACCAAAATCCATCCTTGTGCTACATAAAGCCTCCAATTCCTCTACCAAAAATCGGAAAATCCGCCCCTTTACCCACAATTTTTCAATTTTGGAACCGCTCTAGTGCTCGTCTACGACCTCCCTTCTACTTTCATTCCTCTATTTTCACTCATCTTTGGTATGTTTTTCTACTCCTTTGATGTTTAATTCAAGTTTACTTGATTTATGTTTGAGGGATTAGTTGAAAATCTAGGTTTTGGGTGTTCTTGAGTTTGAATATAGAAGTTTGGGTTGTTTGGATGCTTTAGTGGTTAGATCTACATGATATCATGATGAATTGTGGGTTGTAACTAGATTTTTTGATCCATACTTGGTTGTTTGGTTGATTGTGAGAGCATATGATTTTTTTTTTCGGAATTTTTGGTAGCCTTTCCAAGGACGTCATGCTGAAATTGCGGGCTTAGGTTTTGCCCGGAATGGTCGTCACCGACCCAATGAGGGTCGGTGACGATCCAACAGTGCCGAGTGATTGACCCTTAGCGTGTATTAGATCGTTACCGAGCCTCCAAGGGTCGATTCCGACTCCGGTTTGCTCGTATTCCTCATTATTTGCATGCTTATTGAGCTACTTTCACCATGATTTGAGTACTTTTAGCATGAGATTCCCCTATACTTACCTACTCTTCATGATTAAGCATGTTAGGTTGAGATTCCTTAAACAAAATTTGAGCATGTTTCTTTGTGTAAGTATGGGGTACCTCATTGGGTGGTGACATATGTGTTCTTTGTTCGGTTCTGTCCTTTAAGACTTTGGAAATTATCTTGGAAGATTTAACGTTTTGTAAGACAATGGCCTCTTCTTCTCGTCACCCCGCCAAGAAGCAAAAGAAAGACAAGCAAAAGGTGGATCGTGTGGTGTTTGACTCCAATGAGCAAAAGGACCAGTTTGATGAAATGTGGCATGGAGATGTTAGTGTGCGAGCTTATCAAAGGGCTGGCGCCAATAAGATTGGTGTCCATAGGGAGGTGCTTGAGCCCTTTTCTTGGATCGGAGCTCAACACCTTATCTTGCATCCTATTGAGGAACACAACGTGGCTCTCACATGCGAGTTCATGTCCAACTTCCGCTTGTACCGGGATGAAACTGACTTCAACATGTCCAAGGTCACCTTTCAACTCGGCAATAGGGATTACGAGATGGACATTAAAAAGTTCAGCAAACATCTTGGCTTCCGTGCACCATCCGGAGTGTATACATCAACGGATTTTCCCACCAAGGATTTGTGGCATTATCTCACCGGTAGGGTTGAATTCCCCACCAACCACCTTCCCGGTCGATCCATTGCTAGCCCGGTTTTCCGGATTATCCTACGCATCCTCGGATCCACAATTTGGCCAAGGTACGAGCTCTCGCGCCCCCACAAGCAAGAGATTGCGTGCTTATCCACTATGCTCTTTGAGCCGTCCATTCACATGAATTTGGGGTTTGAGTTTTCTAATGTCGTCATAAACCACCAAGCCCTCAAGACCCACAATAGCACTTACTTTGGTTGCTTGTGGCTCTCCTTGCCAAGTCCTTAAAAAATCAACCTTTCCGCCTATTCTTCAAAAAGGGTCATTGCTAAGGATGTGAAGTACTTCTTGAATACTAAGGTGATTGCTCAATCCTCTGGCGGTTTCATCAACAAGTTTCCAATCAGTACGGACGTGACTCATGATGTGGTTCTTACCCAAGAAAACCTTGAGCTTTTCTACCGCCCTAATTGGTATGATGTATGGACCCCCACTCCTTATCCTTTGGTACCAAATGTCCGAATTGATGAAAGGATTAGACGACAGCCCAGCAGGTTTCGTAGAGCCGAGCCTAACCCACCGCCGAGAGAGGCGACTTTTGAGTGGGAATCACCACATGGCCATTCTGGGGGGGTCGGAGACGACCAACATGGGGTCGGAGACGACCCACCAGAGGGCGGTCACTACCAAAATCAGCATGGTGTCGACCCTATGGACTTCACGATGGAACCTCATACCGACATGGTCCCCTACTACTCCCACCCTTATGGCTTTGATGGGTCCGGCGGCTCTCATTTTCAAGGACAAGGCACATATCATACCGGTTCAAGTTCGGGTGGCAATCTCGATATCTCCCTTCTCTCGGCTAAGATGGATGCCCTTATGCTTCACCAACACCAACTTTATGGGGCACTTAATCATCATCATCACCAGTTTGTTGAGCATCACAAGGAGCTTAAGGATTTCCGCATTGAGTACTATGAAGATCACAAGCAAGATGTTGAGAGATGGAATGCTCAAGCGGATTACAACCATTGGTTGGCGCAACAACTCTTCCACGCGCCACCACCTCCTCATCCTCCTCAAGAATGATTCTCCTCCTTTGCCAACGCTTCAAGGTGTCCTAGTAAGTTTCTCTTTCCTTTCTCTTTACTTTTTAATCAATGGGGACATTGATGTTTAAGTATGGGGTGGTTTGGGGAAATTACTTGTTTGAGTCTTGTGTTGTTTTGTGTTTTGATTGTTTATGTCTAGTGTTGCTTGAGTCTTTTTCTTTTTGATTTTAGATGGATAAATGCTCTATTTCTTAGATGTCCTAGGATGGAAATTGCTTGCATTATCATGTAAAACCTATAACATGCTTTAAGAATTGCCTAAATCATGATTTTGTTTTTTTTTTAATTTTGAGCATATAATGGATATTGAGCATGCATATTTCTAAGTGAAAGCAATCCAACAAAAATTGAACCTAAGTGTGATATTCTTGGCCTATAAAGGATGTACATCTTATTCCTTTCTCTTTCATGTGTGAATTACTCTTCCAAATGCAATTTACCACTTGACAATGGCATGGTTATTTTAAACTTGAGACCAATGGGGATATGCTCATTACTTGATTGAATCAAATGATTTTGAACTTATTTTTATAAGCCTATCATATTCCTCTTGCTACCTATACATGATCCCTCTGTTTGTAGCCCTTATTTTGAGCTTAAAGCCTATTTCTAGCTCCACAAAATTTTCCCGATCCATGATAAGCTTGACCCTTTGATCCGGGAATTAGGACTTAGAAGAAATTGTTGAAGATTGTTATGGTTTGATGGGGTGAAAACAAAGTGATTGTGGAAGATGGATAAAGAGTGTTGTCTTTGGGAAATTAAAAATATGAAGTGTTTTGGGCTCGAAGTGCACATCAATAGGTCGGCACCGACCCAAAGAAGGTCGGTACCGACCCCCCCTGAATTGAAAAAAAACGGGGATAGTCATGTAATAAGCACAAGAGTCCAAGGCCTTCAAAGAATAGAAGAAAGACAATAATAATAGGTGAAAAGGGAAGTGCATTGAAAAGTTTTAAGTGTTTGGTAATTGTAAGGGGAAAGAATGTTGGTTAAGTGATGTGTAGTCTAGGAGTCTTGATTCCCGGAGTAGTTAGCACCACAAGGCCAAAATATTTCCACACCTTTTGAATCACCAAGCCTCATTACAACCCGGACGAATGAAACTTCTTTGAAGTTTTCATTGAGCCCCCTAAGTTCATTTGATGATTTGACTTGTTTTGACTTCTTCGGTGGAGAGTTTGTTGATATAAGTTCCATTGACTATGAGGTTTTGTGTTTGGAATTTGAGTCGAGTGATTATTGATATACCCTAAACACTTTGAGAGTTGAGTGAGACACATTCCTTGGTGAGGTTGGATTGTGATTGCTTAGAATGTTCATGTGTGCTAGGATGTGGAAATTATTTGCTCACTATTCTACTTGTACTTCTTTTTCCATAAAGGTGATTCTTGAGTTTTTTTTATTGGTATTGATGTATGTTAAGTGATTTCTTGAGGACAAGCAAGTCTAAGTATGGGGTATTTTGATGTCGCACTTTTTAGTTGGTTTTTGTGGGTAGTTTTCTAGCTAAGTTGAGTCTTTTCTAGGTTTATTATGTTGTTTTGCATATAATTCCGACCCTCTTTGGAGAGTTGGAATCGTTTGTGCTTGTTTGTTGTTTTTGTAGGTATTTGAAGCGTTGAGGAGGAGATATCCCGGTTTTTCAAGCTTTCTAGGAGGTGGCGTTAGAGTTGTCTTGTGGTGATGTTGATAGAGGGCCGAGAGTCGATTGCAATTGAAGGTTTGATGATTCCAAGGTGAAGTTTGCAAGATGAAGAAGCTTTAAAAAGGAGCTAAAGGAAGTCTTAGAAGGCTAAGGGTGATTAAAGAGGAAACATTGAAGAAGAACCAAGCTTTGGAGCAAGTTTCGGGCAAAGAAGTGAAGAAACCAAGGGTACCAAGTGCTTGATTCTACAAGAATCAAGCACTAATTTTCCCGAATCTTTAGTCAAGCTTTCCAGACTAGTTTACCCTCCTAACCCTTCTCCTTGAATTTCTATGTCCTTTCGGATTTATGGATTCTTGCTCCAATGTAAAATGTCAGATGCTCAAGCCTTTATTAAATCAATTTCGTCAATTTTGAGTACTTCGAATGGAAGTTCAATTGGTGAAGAGGGGCTAAATGTTGAAACAAGAAATCAAGTACAAATGAGATATCAATTCAGATGGGTGCAAACATAAATTAGAATCATTGATTTTGGAGTTGGATAATATAGCATTAGGGTTCTGACGAGGAGGGAGGGTTTTTGCTGTGAAGTTCTATCCCAGTCAAAATTTGGAAATGGTTGTGGTCGGGATTAAATTTGGAAATGTGGTGTTTTGGGATATCAATTCAAAAGATGAAGAGACTCTATCTATCAATCTGTACAGGTTGCACTCTGCTCCTATATTTGGGATTTCAGTTTATTCCTTGCCTTCAACAATCCATTGTAAATTTTGTTTCTTTTTTATTTGATTTCGAAAATATTCTTATTCTAACATAAAAATGGACTGAGCTACAATAATTTGGACGGAGGTTTGTTGTTCTTTTAATTAGGGCACGGTTAAAACTTTGTACAAACTATGAGGGTACCAAGTGGAATAAAAAAATTTTTAGGACACCAAAAGGAAAAAGTCAATAACTCAGGGGTACCAAAAGGAAAATCCCTTAAATTAAAGAGAAAGCTTACAACTTTGAATCCAAACAAAACTTCTCTTCCAAGCAATCTCAAATCTCTACTCTATCTCTACTCCTCTCATGCCCCTCTCTCTCTCTTCCTCCTCTCCACAATCGTGTGTGTCCCCTAAAACAAGAGCTAGCGAAGCGTATTTATAGAGAAACTAATCTATCTAAGAGGTATCTATAAGGAAATAAATCTTCTTGATGTCGCACTTTTTAGTTGGTTTTTGTGGGTAGTTTTCTAGCTAAGTTGAGTCTTTTCTAGGTTTATTATGTTGTTTGTGCTTGTTTGTTGTTTTTGTAGGTATTTGAAGCGTTGAGGAGGAGATATCTCGGTTTTTCAAGCTTTCTAGGAGGTGGCGTTAGAGTTGTCTTGTGGTGATGTTGATAGAGGGCCGGGAGTCGATTGCAATTGATGGTTTGATGATTCCAAGGTGAAGTTTGCAAGATGAAGATGGTTTGATGATTCCAAGGTGAAGTTTGCAAGATTCCAAGGTGAAGTCTTAGAAGGCTAAGGGCGATTAAAGAGGAAACATTGAAGAAGAACCAAGCTTTGGAGCAAGTTTCGGGCAAAGAAGTGAAGAAACCAAGTGCTGCCTAGGTCGGTGACGACCCACTTTGAGTCGGTGCCGACCGCCTCAATGTCTAGCGAAAAAATAAACTTGCGCCTTAAGTTAGGTTTTTGTAAATGTTCTATTTATGGGCCTTTTTAAGATAGAATTTAGTTTCCTTATGAAGACATTCCTACCACTATATAAGGTTCTTTTAGGGTTAATTTGAGGAGGGACGTTTTTTTGGGGACGCTTTTGAGAGACGTTTTTTTGGGGACGTTTTTTTAGGGACGTTTTTTTGGGGACGCTTTTGAGAGACGTTATTTTGGGGAACAAGTTTGCAAGTTTGTTTTCTAGGATTAACTCTTATTCCAAGCTCTTGGACAATTTTAAGAGAGACTTGGAGGTTTGCTTGAGGTTGTAAGTTGTCTTTTCAATTGGAGTTTGTTTGGTTTTGAATTATGTCTTCTCTTTTATCTATAATTGTTGATTGCGTTATGGATCGTGAGTAGTCTATTTTTCTAGGGTTGGGGTGAAACCCGACGAGTTGTGCATGATTAAAGCATGAATCTTTGATTAAACCATTCTTTTTAATCTCTATCCTTTATTCCTCTTGTTTGTTATCAATTCCTTGATGAATGTTGAGGCATGTTCATGTTCATAGTTGAATTGAAAGATTAAATTGTGAATTTGGATTATATTTGGGTTGAAGCGAAAGTTGAAACCTTTAGAAAACAAGTAGGGTAGCAAGTTTAGATCTTTACGAAAGTTGAGATTTTTACTTGATTATTCATGACGAAATTCATTCATGGGGTTATTTTTGGTTGATTTGGATTCATGTTTCCATGCATAGCTCGTTGTGGTGAATCCTTTGCTCTAGATCTCTTTTAATTTGAATTTTCAGAGTTTATTTGTTACCGGGATAGGTCGTTGACGACCCCCTTTAGGTCGGTACCGCGCTCTCAGTCCTTTCCAGTTTTTCCGGTATTTTTTGTGTCGCGTGTAGGTCGTCTCCGACCTGGTGTGGCTCGGTGTCGAGCACTTGTTGCGTGTGTTTTGTTTTGTTTTGTTTTAATTTTAGTAGGATTAATAGCTAGACTTAGATACTTCTAATTCCCGTGGACGAACCTGACCTCCCTGTACTCAGTGGGGTCTTGATCTATAAATTTATTTGCTTGTTAGGATCAAGGTAAAACCCTTTCAACACTTCTAATAAGATATATTCCTTCTATCTATTTAATAACATAAAAGGAAATAGGATAAAAGATCTTTAATTGCATCGACTCAGTCTTCGCTACGACACGGGGTGCCTCGTTATCGAGTTGTGTGCCTCGGTACCGAGCTGTTACAGCACTACGAACAACCTTGAGTAAAACTTGCGTAGCGGCTTCGTTACAACTCCGTTTGACTCGATTCTTTTTCCTATGTTCTTGTAACGAAATTCTCTATCTCTTTCCAAGCTCAAACTTTATCTTCAATGACTTTATTTTAGTTCTTTTCTTCGGCCTTGCTTCATTCTTGAGTGCTATCTTTAAGTGCTTTCATCCTTTCTTCAAAATATGCTTCAAAACAGCTTCTAAAACCTAAAAAAACACCACCAAAGCTTATGTAGACTCCATATCTTAAGAAAATATGAAAACCTACACAAACGACTCAAAACAAAACACAAAACTAAAGAAAAAGACTCAAACACACCCAAAAAACACGACTAAAAAGGCGGACATCAACAAACACATTAAAAACAAACACTCTGAAATCGAACACTCAAACTAGAAATATTCGTAGAAGGATTGAACTCTTACAATGAAGGAACCCCAGTTCACTGTCGAGTTCTAAGCTTTCTCCTTCTCTCGATTAATTCAGGTTTTGTTTTTCTAATTTTCGATGTCCTTACTTTTGCTTGCAAAGGTCCCATTTATAGAGACTTGGAGAGAATATGATACTTTAATAATGCACTTTAACACTATCAAATAAGCTTTGGGGAATCCACTCACATTTTTTTGATAAGGAAAGAAATTAGGGAGGTCACTAACAGACTAGTGACCGCCCTAGCGCACCTTGTCGGATGAGGGTACAAAATCCCAAGTCAATTGCAAGTGGAACGGAAGAGACACGTCGGAAAGAGCCAACGATGTAGTTAGCCTCATAATTGCACTCACGGCAGCGCCAGTCACCAAGAACAACCTTGACCAGCTGCAAATTATCGCCTTCGATCTGGATCCAGGGAGTGCCACGTCGAATGGCCTCGAGAAGTCCCTGGCGCAAGGCGATGGTCTCGGAGATCAGAACAAACTACCGACCAATCAGTCCTCCGTCAAAATGAATGGGGGAGCCACCAGAGTCCCTAAGGATAAACCCGAAAGAAGCCACGCCATCTGCACACACTACACCATCAAAGTTCAACTTAATGTAAACCCTCTTGGGTTTTGCCCACTTAGTAGGCCTTTTGCCTTTCCCAGCTCTCGCGATGTCAGTGCGAAAACTTGGGGAATCAGAGGCTCCTGCAAGTTTCCAGTCTTTAACTTGGTTTCGAGTGAACTCACTAATGTTATCGACATTATTCAAGGTTATTCCGTCGTTGTTGTCAAAGACTCTATTATTTCTAGAAAACCATAGGCTCCACCATGTGTAGGTGAGGAGTTCCATTTCCTCTTTTGTTGACATTGTTCTGATTACCTCGAGGACCTGGTGTGGTTTTTTGTCGTCCGGGGATACTTGGTCGACAATCCAATGTAGTTTTGGCCTTACGGAATGAAGGATCTCCCTAGTGATGTTCGTGTTTTTAGCATAGTTTTTGATAGGTTTTATTAGGTTATTAGGACTAGTTTTGATAAGTTTAGGATTAGTTTTGTGTGTTTTTGGATAGTTTTGCATATTTTGTGAAAAGTATGGAAGCTACTCCGTTTTGTGTATTTTTGTAGGTTTTAGCAAGGAAAAGGTGATATTTGAAGCTGAATTTGGAGCGCTATGATGAAAGGCGGATGAATACGAGATGAAGAAGTCGAAGTATACAATTTTAGAAGATAGAGTGTTGAAGAAAACCAAGCCCAGGCTCGTTAACGAAGCTGTGAGGGCTCGTTAACGAGGTCACGTGATGAAGATTTCGAGAGTTTGATTTTATGTCTCACCGATCCTGTGCGGGAATTTATTTCCGTGTCGGTAGAGTATCTTTTTAGGATTTTAGGGTTATTATATTATGTATTTTAGGTCTTGTTATCTTTCTAGATTTTATTTCTATCTTTTAGGATTTTAATTCTATCTTTTTAGGAAAGTTTATATCTTTTAGCCTTTTTTAGTTTCTAGCTTTTTAGTATAAATAGTCCTCTTATTTAGCTTAAGGGGGGGGGGAATATTGAAGAAAGGAGGAAGAGCCGAGAGTGGAGAGAGAGGATCGGAGTCGAGATAAAGCTCGGTGGACGAGAGTTACCGAGGTCGTTAATCGTGGTTTCGGTTCGGTGTTCTATACTTTTCGGTTTCTTCTGAATTTCTGTAAGACGATATTTCTTATTTATTTGAGTAGTGTTTTTCTTTCAAATGTTTTCTTTTGTTGAATTTGTTAGTTTCTTAGTCTTGATTAGTGAGTAGTCTTTTTATCTAGGGTTGGGGTTGAAACCCGGCATAGTTGTGCATGTTTGGTGAGTAAGATTATGTGTTGAATGCCTTTTATCTATTGTTGAGATTGTTTGTTGTGCTTATACCAAGATGAAAGTTGAGGTAATTTGAGTTGTTGACTTGATTGAAAGAGAAAGTTATAAACTTGAAGGTTGATATTGTTTGAGTACGAAAGTTTCAAGCTTTAGATCCGAAACAAACAATTGGGTGAGTTAGTTTGTGAAAGTAGATTAATTTGCTTGCTAAGTCAATGAAAGTTGATGCTTCTATCTATTTAAAGGCATGATATTTATCTTCTTACGAGCTTGTGTGCATGGCTATGTTGTGGTAACCCTTGTCCTAGATATTTTCGATTTTATTTGATTTCTTTCAAGATCATATTCGTTACTGAGTTCGTTGGCTTGGTACCGAACCTGTCTAGGTCGTTAATTTTGGTCTTTTTATTCTCGGTGGTTCGTTAACGAGGCTGACAACTTCGTTAACGAGGTTGCTTGTGTGTTTGCTTGCTTTTGTTTTAATCTTTAGGAGTCGGTAGATAAACAAACCTTGCTTCTTGTGGAACGATCCTGACTCCCCTATACTCAGCGGGGTCTTGACTATAAATTTATTTGTTGTCAATCAACCCTCCCAACACCTAGTAAGGGGGCATGAGAGTAAAATGTGGTTTATGTCTTCAACCTGGTTGTTCCACTCACATGGCAAATAGTGCCACCGATTTTTGAAAAAGAAAGATAAATTAAAGCACACTAAGAAAAGGAAAAACATTAAAAGAGAAAGACAACACATGTGTGTATCTATGTAACAAGTTTTCAATCTACTAATTATTCTTAGAGAAGAAACAAGTAAAATTAGAATAAATCTTGAAAGTGAGGCTCAATTGATGTCTGAGAACAATGTCTTGTATACTTCATTCATAGCTTGCAATAAACCTCAGTGAAGCTGCAACTACTCGACTTTCCAACACCCTTATCAATCTCTCTAGCAAACCTTTCCATGGTGAGAATAGGTAGGCAAATCAGAGTCAAGACGCCACTCTCGCCTACACCATTCGTCCCCTTGACGAATAATCCGATGGGGTCTAACATGGGTCCGATTTTGGCAGTTGTGGGCCTACCATCCACCGGCTTTCACCAGCCAAAATCAATGTCTAGGTATTTGAACTTGGTGTTATCGGTGACCATTCAACTCCCTGGGATCGTGAGAAGGGGTCGCCCTCGGGTCCCCATGAGGTCAGTCACCGTGGTGTGTGCACATCACACGCGGTGGGCTCCGCGAGAGTAGGAGTTCACGACTCCAAACAAGGACCACGGATGTCTGGTACACACCCGTCACACCGCGTGCGAGATCTGCGAGGGCATTCAAGAATTTAAAACCAGCCTCGTCCGTCATTGTGTGGTTCCAACGTAACGCTAATACCAATCCTCCACAACTCAGCCATGTTACCTGGTATTTTCTGCGGTATATATGTATAATTTACTGTCACAATTTGAATTTGAGGTATATAAAGCAATAAAAAAATAGTACAAAATTTAATTTATAGAGATTGCATCAAATGAAAATGGGGCTTATTATGAAAATTAGAAATGAATCTGGATCATCCGATTAAAACACTAAGGGTGCGTTTGGGAATGCTTAAAGTGTGTGCTTATAAGCACAAAAATGCTTATTTGCAGAAATAAGCAATAAAGTTTACCCGAAAGCACTTTGCTTATCGATTTTAAGCAAACTTATTTCCGATGCTTATAAGCAAAAAAAATTAATCAACACCCCCCATGCTTATCGGATTTAAGCATGCTTATCCCCAAAAGTGTAAGCACATGGGCCCCACACCACAATTTTATATTACCCCTAATCCCCTTTGATTTTTCTATCTCCTTCCTCCACCCTTTTCTCTTGTTCCAGAATTCTTCATCGCCATTAATGGCCTCGTTGAAATTCTTCACGACGACGGACGACGGACTCGCTGAAATTTTACTACCCCCAATTGGACTCTTCTCTCACTCGTTCCGATCTATCCCCATTCTTCTCTCTCGGGTTCCCATTGAAGAACTCCATTAACGTCCAACCCAAGCTTTCTTCGTTTCACCCCGCGTGCACCATTAAAGCCCTCTTCGCCGCCGACACCGGCATTTCTTATCTCGCTCGTCAAATTCGTATGATAAACATGCCCATGTTCATTCAATTGATAAACAATCCTAGGAAGGAGAACCGGAGAAATAATCCGGACAGAATGAAGAATTCGGGAGAAAGAATCCTTCACCGCCGGCGAACAAAACTAAAGAGAAACCGGACGGAACGACGAGGCGCCATTGAAGCTCCTCAAAGAGAGAATCCGGACTCGGAGGACTAGGCGAACTCGTCTACAAAATCGATCTTCACCACCGATTCATTCCAACGGATAAGTTCGTCTTCACCACAAACGGACTCAGGAGAAAGAACTTTCACCGTCAGACGGCACGACGGACTCGGGAGGAAGAGCATCGGCTTCGTTCAGCACGATTGACTCGGGAGAAAGAGCGTTGGGTTCATTCAACTCATAAATGTCTCAATTGATTTTTTTATTAATTTAATTTTTATTAAAAAATTATTTTAAGGGTATTTTGGTCATTTCCTTAATTACCTTTTAAAAATCAGCAAACACTCCAAATGAACACCACTTGCTTATCTCAGAAAAAAGTATCGACTTATCAGCACCGTAAAAATAAATCTAGGACATCTGATTAAAAAAATAATAAAAAACAAATTTTTTTATTTTTTTATTTTTTTAAGTCTTTTTACGTATGTAGAATGATATAAATCGAGTATGAACATAAGACCATAAAACATGAACATGCAATGCTAATATGTGAACGTACCTATATTATATGTGAACGTACACTAAATTTATTGAAGTTAAAATGTGATTATATGTGAACAGCCCTTGTAATAATGTGAACATTTGTATAAAATATGTGAACAGAATGTAAAATGTCAAGCGTCATGTTTTTAGCAAAAAAAAACGAAAAAATAAATTTTTTTTTATTTGTTTTGTCAATTTTTTTAAGTCGTTTAATGCCTGTATGATGATTTAATTGAACGTGAACATTTATATATGACCATAAAACATGAATAAACAATACTAATATGTGAACACACTTGTAATATATGTGAACGTATTATGAAATCTCTGAACTTAAAAGGTGATAATATGTGAATATGTCTTATAATAGTGTGAACATATGCATAAAATATGTGAACGTAACGTAAAAAATCAAATGTCGTGTTTTTGGCAAAAATAAGCGAAAATAAGAAAATAAACAAATAATTTATTTATTTATTTTCCTCAAACTTACCATTTTTCCCTTATCTCTTTTAATCTTAGTCATCCATTTTTCAAATCAAAGGGTCCTCATTTGTCTCTAGTTTTCATGATAAGACTCATTTTCATGTAAATTAATACCTCTTAATTTATATTCGTTTGTATTCTTAAGTAGTCTTCATATTTGGACACTACTTTTATGGCCAAATGGTGCTCAATAATACAAACTTTCATTCCGTAGCTCTTAATAACAAGAACTTTGAAAAAAATAAAAATAATCACGAACTTTCTATGTGGTGGCGTTTAGTAGCACCGTTTTATTTTTTAATGGTATTGCTCTAAAATAAAATAATGACATGTCACATATATGCTTAATTAGTTGGCAAATTTAATTAATGACTAGATAAGAAATCATAAAAAAAAAAAGTAATTTAGATAAAAAAACCCAAATTTCACATCTTCTCTAAAGTCTCATTCTAAAATAAAATAATGATTTGTCACATACATGCTTAGTTGGCAATAAATCATTTAAATAAAAACAGAAAATAATTTATATAATTTTACAAGACACTGAATCCATATAATTTATTAACATTAAAATAACCCGAAACCCGTTGGCTTGACAGATTTAGTATATTTATAGCATTTTTTAAAAAAAGTTGAAAATTATAATATATTTTATTATTAAAATAAATGAAAATAATATATTATAATTAAATATTATAATTTAATTAAAATTGATTTTAATAATCATAAAAATATTTTAGACTTGCTGGTCAACCCGACCCAACTGAAAACCCGCTACAACCCGACCCGATTGACTGGTGACCCATAACCAAACTGAACCCGATTTAAATCGAACCCGAAAGGACCGAACCCGCTCGACCCGACCCGATTGACAAGTCCAACATTAGCGACTTCCTTCCTTGGCCTCCCTCGCTATTTAGACCCAAAAAGAATAATTCAACAATAGCAGTTAGAGTTTTTTTTATCTAAATTACCTTTTTTTCATTATTTATTATATAGTCATTAATTAAATTTGCCAACTAAGCATATATGTGACATCACATGTCATTATTTTATATTGGAGCAATACCATAAATAAATAAAACGGTGCTACTAAACGCCACCACATATTAAGTTCGTGATTATTTTTTTTTTCAAAGTTCGTGTTATTTAGAGCTATGGAATGAAGTTTGTATTATTGCACCATTTGGCCTACGTTTATTGACAATTTACAATGAGTTGGCTATGAACATTTTTAACTAATAAATTCAATAAACGAACAAATTTTTGAGGGATTAGATTTTGACCTTGTTCTTTTTTCCCCCAAAAACCACTTTCTCTCCAAAACCTACTTTTAGTAGTCTTGAAATCCGTGCACCCCTCTCTACTTTTTACGTTTTTCGAGACACAAAAAATAACTTTCACCCCAAAACAACTTTCCATACACTAGTTATATAAAGCTACTTAATAATATGCTGTAACTAGTTGAAAATGATACGTGCACATGAGTTTCACAATATATATTCTATATTTAAAAATAGTGACCCATATATATATATATATATATATATAGAGAGAGAGAGAGAGAGAGAGAGAGTTAGGTTCTATAGTGAACAAGATCCTATAGAGAACAAGAAAACAAATCTCATCCATTGGATGAGATTTGGATGGATGGTGTGGTTAGTATGTACAATATCAAAAAATAGGAAAATAGCAAAAAATTTAAAAATAGGAGAGATCTTCTCCCCATAATTTACTCCTTCTAACTACCATAATTAAAATTTTGTTTTGATTTTGCTCCATTGTGTTTTACGTGATTTTTGGAAAAAATCGTCCATTGTGAACCCACTCCATTGCAGCCACTTTCGATTGTCCAAAAAACACCCGCAGCCACTTTCGATCGGCGGCCACCACCGAACCCACCACGTTGAAACCGCTCCATTACTCCATTGCGCCGGCCATGGTGAAACCGCCACGTTGAAACCGCTCCATTGCTCCATTGCGCCGGCCACGTTGAAATCGGCCACCACCGAACCCGCCGTCGCTGGAGACCCGGCCATCACCGAGACCTGCCGTCGCTAGAGACCCGCAACCTCCATTGCGCTGGAAGCGCCGTCGGAATTGCTCGAACCACCACGTCGCCAAAACCACCACGAACCACCACGTCGAACTGCTCGGAATTACACGCTGAACGTCGGAACTGCTCGCTGGAGAGTTCCGGCCACCACGAACCACCACGTCGAGCAAGCGTCGATCTTCTGTATATACTGTATATAACAAATTAATAAATGTATATACAAAATTGATGTGGCTGGATACTATTTGCATTATTGTATGTACAATTATCGAAAACATGTCTTTTACATGTACAATTTGAATTATGTATACATTCGTTATTAGCGTATATACATGTAATTCATAGTTACTATACATGACTTATTTGTAAACTATTTTTAATTCTACGTCGAATAAAAAAAAATGTACAAATGTTGAGCATATACACCGTTTTAATATATGTGTACAATTATTAGAAATTAATATACCAATTATACACGAATGAGTATGATGTGTTTATATTGATCTCAGTATACAATAGTTATACTGTTATATACCATTTTTAGAATTTATATACATTTCTATACCCATGACCTCTATGTTACATACACTTGTGATCTATATATACTATGTGTATATATATGTCCTAACTCTGTATAACACATCTTTATTAATGTATATTCTATTTGTATTTCGTAAACATGTATAAATGTTCATTGTATACACCGTATTTATGTCTATATACATGTAATGTTATCTTATATACAATCGGTATTCCTGAATATAAGGCGACGAGCAAGCTTGTACAATCGGGGTTGGATGCGATGATCAACGGGAAGGCGAGGTGACGAGCACTTTTATGTCGCTGTAAAAGTACTGTCAAAGAAATATCCTAACTTCCGAACCTAGTTATAGTGGAAGCAAGGGTCAAACCCACAGGGACTCATATTACTTGTATTTAATTAATATTACTAAGTGAAAGGTTTTTTTTATGATTTCGAGCTATCAATCTTATTAAATAAAGCAAAACAAATAAAATAAATGAAGATTCAAATATAGAGAAAAGCGTCCAACTAGTTTCGTATCCATTGCATACATGAGTTTTGATCCTCGATTATTCTTATTTCGATTTCCCTTCACTAATATATTGTGAATTTATGAAATTCAAGCTTAAGGTGGTTGTTAATATACACCGTCTTTAACAACCTTTTAACCATTTAACCTAGAAAACCTTCCATGTCAAATTGATCATGCAATTAAGTTCAAAGCATTCAATAGAAACATAGTTCATGAATTCCACCGTCTATTCATGAAGTTTTGTGATTAAATTCTTCGCCTTTGATTAACCTTATTCCACTGTCTATAAGTTTAATCAAAGGATTCATCCATGAATAACCAAATTCCACCGTCTATTTAATTATTCTAGTTTTAATTCAACCTAGAAATAGAATAGGTGATCAAGCTATTATAATCCTAAGTGAATTTAATCAATTAAGCATGGAGAAATTCAATCTAGTCAAGGCAAACAAAAATAATTAAAATCTCACAAACGATCATGCATACAACTTCAACTAACTAGTTGGACATAGGAAAATTAGCTAGAAATTGACATTAAAGAAGAATTAAACTTACAAGAGTTAAATTTCTCTTCAATTTTGTAAAATTAGGGTTTGGTTTCCCACAAATCTCCAAATTGAAAACTAACGTAGAACTAAGAACAATAGATAGCATCATCCTCCAAAGAAACCCTAAGAAAAGTATTTATATCGTAGCTAAAAACATCCAAAAAAAACTAATAAAGTCGGCCCAAAAGATAACACAGATGCCCGAAGTCGGCGTCGCACACACGCATCGAAGCGCGGTTAAGAATACCCAAAGCGAGGTCAAGGCCCTCAAAGCGCGGTCGCGGAATGGCCTACCCTCCTTGCGTTTTGGCTGCAGCAAGTCTAGTGACACTTTAGAGGCTGTTTTTACCCTCTTTGAGTTGGAATTTGGACTCGGAGTAAAAATATGAATTGTAGCTCTTCGAGTTAGCTTTCCAGTGATACCAAATTCTGCTTCATCTGACCTCAGTAGCTCCCAAACCAAGCATTGCAAGATAGAGGTGTCAAAACAAGACTCCAATGCATGACTCGGGTTTAAGCGTTTTTATCCCTTAAGCTCTTGGGCCTTAGCTCTTCCAATCTTCACTTGTATCACTCTACACGCATTCTTCAAACTCCACCATATTCCCCTAAGCTCCTAGCTCCGGTCCTTAGCTTCATATCAACAATGCTTCACCTTCCAACCTGCAATATAGCACAGAAACGCGTAGATTCCGAACTAAACCGAAATAAAACTTAAACTATAACTTAAAGCGAAATTCTAGCTAAAAATGCATAAAATGGGAATAAAAACATGCTCTAAAACCTATATCTATATGCTCTATCACGAGGTGCGAGCGGTGAGGGCGAACGGTGAGGGGCGAGCGGATCGAAAGCCGGCAGGCGACGCAAGCCTGGGTGAGGAAGGACCGAAGGCTGGGGCGTAGGGAACGACTAGACCGGCATAGGGAACGCCGAGACCGGCGTAGGGGGATCTGCAAGCCTGGGCGTAGGGAACGATGGGACCGACGATGGGGACCGACGGGCGCCAAGAATAGACAACGAGGTGCCGGATCTGGAGGGGGATCCGTGCTGGACGCGGGGGAGTGATGGAGGCGACAGGTGGTCGCCGGGCACCTCACCGGAGAAGGGCTAGGGCACGAGAAACGGGCGAAAGTTGTCAGACGAAGAAAGGGCGAAAGCTGAACGTGGACATGATTTGCTAAATTTGTAACTGCCATGATTTTAATTTTGATTTGATTTTTCTTTGTACAATAAAATATTTTCCTTCCCTATAATTACGTGGAGATAATTTGCTCAATTATGGCTCATTTTTAACTTTCAATCTCAACCCTCTATTTCATTAAGATCCAATGGCCTACAATTGCTCTCTTGTTCTCTCAGACTTATTTGTTCTCTATTGAACCTCGATATATATATATATATATATTCTATATTAAAAATAATAAGGATAGAATTTCTAGCAAATATAATTTAATTTATTAAAATATTTATTAGAATTATATTTTAATTTAATTTATTAGAATTAGTTATTAGAATTATATTTTAAGTTAATTCATTAAAGTTATGCTAAGTGGCGCAATTTTTTCAACAAAAATGGTTTCTTCTTTTTTATGTACTAGTTGTACCTGTCGCGCCATGCACAACTACGACTCATCAATTTTTAGATATATTACAAATATGATATTAATAAAGTAAATATACAAAAATAAATAAAAAGACAAAAACAATGTAAATTCTTAAAAAAATTAATCAAATTCAATTCCTTAAAAATCTTTTCAATAAAAAATTAAAAAGATAATTAATAAGAAAAGATTAAAAAATATAGATTTTTTTAAAGATAAAAAATCTTTTATATTTACATAAAAATCCAAAAAGGAAATTAAGGAAAAGTTAATATAATTTTTTTAATAAAAAATTAATTTAGCCAAGTAATTATATAGATATTTAAAATTTTTACTTTTTTTTATCAAAATTTGATTTAAGATAAATATTTTTTTATAAATAGATAAAAATATAAAGATAAAATAATTTTTGTTATTTTTAATTAAATTTGTAACACCCCTATTTCGCAACATTGGGTATTACCGCCAGTGACCTCGGACTTTACCGTCCAAAGTCACCCAAGGCTTTAAATAGTTTAATTAAATGTAATTAAATGTGAGTTTGACTAAAAAGCAGAATTTTATTCATTGATAAGAACATTCATTCATTACATTGAGTGTCGTTTTACAAATGATGTAGCAGCGGAAAGTAAAGCCCATTTAAAAAGGGTTGAAAAGACGTATTTAAAAATACAAGTATGTTTCTCCAAGACAACTCATATGATGATGATTTGCTTGGTTAAAATAGAAGAGTTGGTGCACTATCTTCTGAATGCTTTGCTCTTTGAAAATTCCTTCCTTCCTTCAACGTCGTCTTGCCTTGACCTTCGATCCTTGTAATAATGCTTCTCGAATCTTCTAACCTTTGTCTTCAACTTTGGTGGGAACTTCCTAGAGTCTAGCATAAGTCGCAACGGGCGAGAAATGCCCAGCAAAATGCGTAAAAGCGGAATTAGTCTAAGGACACTAAGCAAGCGAGAATGGAAATTCTCAAGGGTATTATGGTAATTTATAATATTTGAGAGATATTATCGGGATGTGTTTTTAGATGTAGAGCTTTATGTGGGACTTATCGGAACGGAGAAGAGTATATATCGAGAGGAGATAGCTCGTTAATTGAGAGAAGAACTACGAGATTGTAGACTTCTTTTTAGAGAAGGAAGTATGTTGGGAACATTATTAATTCATACAAGCTTTTGAAAACCTCTCGCGCCCTTGCGAACCGGGAGCCGGATCGATCATTTGAGACCGGTCCGGTTTTGGTTTCTTTTAAATGTGTTTGGGCACTTATCTTATATAGTGATGAAAACTTTCACTTAGGTTAACGTGTTTTAAGAGCGTGGGGGCCTTGTACCGGCCTGAACCACTGACAGGAACAAAAGTTCCGGCACTTAGCTAGGGTGCATACGTCCCTCCGAGGCGTAGGAGAGGACATGGATCATGATCGACAAGTCGTAATTTAGGCATGGTGGCAATACGACTTTAGTTGGTTATATAGAGCTGTCGGGTTAGGCCCGCACCCCTCACTATTTCATCCAAATCGATCTCGAAAAGAGATCGTAAACAATCAAGGTCACAAACAAGACTAGCATAATAGTCCTATCGAATATTTAAATAACGGAATAACGATAACAATGGGGTCATTATTTCTAGCAATCGATATTCCTAGGTTCGTTTATTATTAGCAAACAAGTTGTTCCCAACATCGAGAAATTTCACAAAACGAATTTATTAAGGCTACAAGGAGAAATTCCACTTGCCTTATCTTGTACGATTGCGTATTAACGAATGAACGGAAACGTTGTCCTTAAAATGAAACGGGAGCTCGACCTATCGACACGGAATATACGAACGAGCTTTAATAAGAATTTTCTTTAAATTCTTTTAAAGTTTTGGAATTCTCTTATATCCTTATTATAAGAGAATTAATTTCTAAATTATTATAATAATAATTTAGGTGGTGATGAATAAAACAATAATATCTTCTATTATTATTTTATATTTGTAATATCCTTTTATTCCTTATAAACTTCTTATTTAATTTTATTCACTATCATCTTTGAAAGCCAAGTCATAACTTTATTTAATTTATTAACATATTCCCTTTTTAACTTAACTTATTATTCTATTATTATAACTAAGCAAGGAAATATCTTTATCAAATCATTAAGATATAGTTTTCATAACTATATGAAATATTGTTTTTATAAAACTCTTCTTAGGATGTGAAAAGTCTAAAATGCCCTTGTCATTAAATATCTTTTATTTTTTTCTTCTTAATATATTATTATCCACCCTACCAAATAATATATTTTTAAATGTTATAATATATTCTCATTATAATATCTTTCTTATTATGCTTCTCATAAAATGACAAGCAATAATTAATAAATATATCCTTTTCTAATACTTTCCTTAAGTAGGAATTCTAATCAATTGATATGGTATGCTTTCCATATATGTGATATGATAATAAAATTCCCGTATTTAATTAAATGATGTCACCATGTCTTAGAATATTATTTTATAACTAAGAGCTTGCAACTTATTTAAATCTAAGATAGTAGTACTAATAATATATCTAGTATATCTTTTCTTATCACTTATATCTCTTATATAATATTTCTTTTAAGAAAACTAGCATGCTCAATATCTTATGACATTAATTATATATATAAAATACTCTTATCATATCTATTATTTTTATTTAATAAATCTCATGTCTAGAGCATTATTTTATAAAATAAGAGCATGCAACTATTTATTATACCTATAATTATTCATAATATCTTTAACATATCTTTTCTAACAACTTAGACCTTTATATTTATATAATAACTTTCAAATAGGGTAATCATATTATTTATATTATACTTATCATTTATATGAATCTCATAATTTAATCCCATGATTTTATTATAATGTATTTCTCTACATAAAAGTACATACAGATTATTTAATATATCTTTTTAGTTTTCAACTTAATCATCTAAAATTTATCTTATGATAAGAATATCTTATCCATATTATTTCCATGTTTATAATATGAATTTGAAAGACAAGCAAGTATTTTTCTATTAATATAGTCTTATTTTATTAAACCTCTCTTATTTTAGACTATTTCTTTTATAATAGGAGAAAAATATGACCAAGCTAATATTATTTTTTTTAAATCCGAATTTCATGTTAAAATGTTATTTTTATGATTCTACAATTTATTGGAATTTATTTAGTACTTACTAAACATATTTCTCTTTAGATATTCTATAAAGTACGTTAGTTTTATTCTCTTTTAAGCAATAAGGAAAGTAACAAAATAAAAATCTAATTTTTCCTAACAACTTAAATCTTATGTTGATTTTAAAAGATGCTAAAAATATTTACTTAATAAAATTAAAGGGTTAAAACATTAATTAATAAAATTAAAATTAAACCTTCTCTAATGTACAGGTTTTACGTATGTTGGAACAGAGGAGAAGACAGAGAGGGCAAGGGCGGTGCACCAGTGGGCGGCCAGCAGCAGTCCGGCAGTGGTCCGGCGAGGCTCCGAGCGGCGCACGTGGGTCCGGTGGTGGCTTGGTGGTGGTCTGGTGGTGGCCCGGGGTGAAGAACTAGGGGTTTTAATGGTGTTTGTGAAAAAAATCAGCAAGTAAAAGGGCTTCTCTTAGGCTGATTTTTGCTTTGTTTGGAAGAGAAATTGTGAAGAGAGTAACAGAGGATGAAGATGTGAGTAATGGAGTAAATTTTCAGCCCTTTAAATAGAGGAAAAAATGTGCTTCTCTTGATCCTCCATTAATGGAATTGACCAATCTAGGAGAGGAAGAACAATGGGGATTGGTGGGGGTTGTGTTTCTTCAAAGATGACATGGGGTGATGGTTGTTTTGATGGTCAATACAAGCTAACATGGCAATTGGAAGCCATGGATTGATTGTACATTCAATCAGTCAGACAACTGATTTGATCAATTGGGGAAGAAGAAGAAAGAAGGGTTTTAAATAATAGAAAGTCTTAAATGGGTAGTCATGTTACAATAGTCTAGCGGTTTAAGGAGTGTGTGTTTGTGATGAGAGGAGAGAGAGGTCTCGGGTTTGAGTCCCGTCTCTTGACTCCTTTTTATTTGTTTTGCCTTGAATTATTTTTGGCCTTGTAACACTCCAATATTAATAAAATTTCGGAATTTATATCACTCCATTTTAATTGATTAACTTTTACACTTTAATAATCCTTTTATCATATTTTTATAAATTATTGTGAAATTTATAAAAATAATTAAACTTTCTTTTTAAGAGAAACTATTTAAATAGTTACCCGACTTGCTTAATATATTTAATTAAATTCTTAATTTCTATTGTAGTAAACTTTTATAACCTTTTATAATATAATATGAGATTATAAAGATTATTAAATTCTCTACTTTAGAGAAAAAAAAATTTTATTGGGATAATTACCCATTTTATTTTATTTAGAATTTAGCGGATATTACAAAATTCGAATTAATTTTTTCCACATATATAACGACATGAACACGTACTCACCTCGAACTCGAAATGACTAAATCTAAACTCGATTGAACTAACCCGATTAACCGATTTAGCATTAAGAGGCCAATAATTTTTATTTATTTATTAATGAATCCGTAATATAAGAAAATCAACATAGTTATGAATAGAAATTTAATATATTACAAGACACAACATGTCTATATCGACATTAGTTAAAAAGTTGTCATACTTATTAATAGAAAATTAGTATATAAAAATCAACATACTTTTGGATAGAAAATTTTAAAAGTTGTCATACTTATGAATAGAAAATAACTAGCATATAATCCCGTACCTTGTACGGGTTTTGATTGAAAAAAAAAATTATTATTTTTTTAAAATACATCAATTATCTAGAGACAAATAATCACGGTCTTTAAACACAAATTAGTTTTTAATTTTCATAAATAAGATAAACTTAAATGTTTTCTACATTCTAGAATACTTTTTCTTATCATTAATATCCTAAATTGAATAATAGATCAAGTTATCTTAATTAATTTAATTTAATAAAATCTTCTATTTAAGTTTTTTCTAGAATATAAAATCAATAATAATTGATTAGGAAAATAAATTGTATGTATCCAAAAATAATAATTGAAAAAGATGGTTTCTATACACTTGCCTTGCACATGATTTACATAGGGCGCTACTCGGTAGTAGACCTTATCAGGTACTACTTAGGTGGGTTTGACAACAACACTTTAGGATCTTACAACGCGGGCACGACGAGAAAACAAGTAAAACATCCAACTTTTAGATTTATAAAACTGAATATAAAATATTTTTGAATGCCCGAATGCATAAACAAAATTACCAAGTAACCCCTCTCGATTTTTCCTCAAAATATTCCAAACAACACTTAAAAATTAACAATTAAAATAATTCAATAGAACTAATAATAATAATAAATCATCCCGAATTACGCCCAAAAATCCCAAACTAATGACACGTGCGTCAACGATCCACTCCACCATCCGGCCAAAGCTCCTGCACGGTTTCCTGTGACATACCTATAACTAAAAAAAATAATCCCCGAAGGGTCAGCTACTAATCTGCCAAGCTAGATAATATGCGGAAATCATAAGACGTTTAAAAACAGTTTTCTATAGTCAGCAACCAGAATCCACAATCGCAACCATAACTCTAAAGGCCAATACCTAAATTAGACGGTTAGTCACACATAAGCCAAACACACATACATAGAATCGAACAAATAAAGCAACATAACTCATTCTCCATCTCGTATTCCAATCCACAGTGCTGAGGCAGGCCCTCCTTCAAGTGCTCAATCGCAACCATAACTCATTCTCCATCTCGTATGCCTTCCTTGGCCTAGGACACTGGCTCCTCAAGTGCTCAGTGCTTCCATAGTTGTAGCACTGTCTTTGATTCCCGGCAGCTCGACTCTGCTGTGATCGTTCTTGGCGTCCCGATGGCTGGAACTCTAGTCTACTCCGCGAGTACTGTCCAAACTGATCGTCACCCCTAGAGTTCGCTGCAGTTGCCACTTTTCGTCTCTTACTCCCTCCTACCTGAGCATCCACCTGTTCCAGCCTCAGAGTGGCCATAGCATAGGCCAAAGCTGACTGTTGAACCTCTCCCAACGTCGTGAGTCTAAGTCCAGACACATAAGCTCGCAAATGCGGCTGCAACCTCTTCAAAAAGGTCGCAATCTTCAATTCCTCACTAGGGGCAGCATTTGGCACCGCCGCCGACTCTTGCTGAAACTTCAGAATAGTCTCAGCCAATTTGATGTTTTCGGGTCCAGCATCCCGAAATGAAGCCTCCCGAGCCATCCTCACCACCGGAGGACAATATTGATCTCGAATCCTCCTCTCAAACTCCTCAAAAGTCACCTCAGTCTGGTGGTCCCTACCCAACTCCCACCAATCAAAAGCACTCTCTGTAAAAGACTCTGTACCAAGGACATCTTCCTCTCCTCCGGTGCCTGAATAGAGTTCAACGCAGATTTCACCCTCCTCAACCACTGGTCCACGTCGGAACCTTGAGCTCCAGCAAAGTTTGGCACCCCAGTCTTCCTAAACTCCACGAGCCACTTGTCAGGCTGAGGCTCGCGATACTGTCTCCTCGGCTCGACCACATGATCAGCTATCACTAGTCCTCGCGAATCTGGCAGTGCTCCTAACTGGGCAGCCAAAACAGAATCTGGTCCTGCTGCCCTCCTCCCAGCCCCCTGTTGTCCAACAACCCCGTTCAGGTTAGGCACAACTCCCGCACCCAACAAATTCTGCAACAATATATGAATTGCAGCGTTCACCTCTGGTGTTAGTCCTGCTGGTGGTACCTCTACTCTCGCCTGTGCCCCGTTAGCTTGGGGACCCCCTCCAACGACAGATACACTAGCCTTATGATGATCAGCTGCAGCCACATCTTGACTCTCGGCAACCTCCTCTTGGAGAGGAACATTCTGTTGCACTTCGGGCTCAGCAACTACAGGGGCCTCTCCTATACCCCTTCCCCGGCCTCTACCGCGACCTCTACCACATCCTCTACTGCGGCCTCTACCATTGGTTTCAGCAACTCCCGCTCTAGTTGGTGGGGCCATCTATAACAGAAAGTCCCACAGTCAAAACTTAAACATCCTATTATTAACGTAATTCTTACTATTCTACGTGAGGTCCTTCGGCTGATGGTGGCGGAGTTGCGACGTGTTACCTACCCCCTATATGCAACATGCCTACCCCAGTTAAAATATTTTGAAAACATCGGCCGGTTTTTGTTTTAAGTTGGACTTCGGGTACACTCGCTGGTCAGTTCCTTGTGCACTGCTGTCAACCTGGCTTTAATACCAATTTGTAACACCCCGTCTTTACATAGGGCGCTACTCGGTAGTAGACCTTATCAGGTACTACTTAGGTGGGTTTGACAACAACACTTTAGGATCTTACAATGCGGGCACGACGAGAAAACAAGTAAAACATCCAACTTTTAGATTTATAAAACTGAATATAAAATATTTTTGAATGCCCGAATGCATAAACAAAATTACCAAGTAATCCCTCTCGATTTTTCCTCAAAATATTCCAAACAACACTTAAAAATTAACAATTAAAATAATTCAATAGAACTAATAATAATAATAAATCATCCCGAATTACGCCCAAAAATCCCAAACTAATGACACGAGTGTCAACGATCCACTCCACCACCCGGCCAAAGCTCCTACACGGTTTCTTGTGACATACCTACAACTAAAAAAAATAATCCCCGAAGGGTCACCTACTAATCTACCAAGCTAGATAATATGCGGAAATCATAAGACGTTTAAAAACAGTTTTCTATAGTCAGCAACCAGAATCCACAATCGCAACCATAACTCTAAAGACCAATACCTAAATTAGATGGTTAGTCACACATAAGCCAAACACACATACATAGAATCGAACAAATAAAGCAACATAACTCATTCTCCATCTCGTATTCCAATCCACAGTGCAGAGGCAGGCCCTCCTTCTCCTCGATCACATCACTTCTTTCTTCTAACCCCGGCTAAGCCTCCACTGGAGCACTTGCCAAAACACATAGATAGCATTTTCTTTTAAAGGGGCACGGTTTCTCTGTCACACGGACCATACATAGGAAACCCTTCCTCTCCGCCAGCTACGATGGCCGTGCCGGAAACGATACCAACACAGAGAAAACGTTCAAAAACTTATTTCCGATAAAACTCATTTAAACCCAATATGCACACAACAGCACAAGCAAGTCCAAAACATTTCAACAAGATATTCGGGACTAGTTCCCAAAACCAATCCTATAATAATGACACAAAATCGAACAAGATAGAAAAGAACCAAGCAAGTCGAAAACGACTTACCTTGGGTGATGAATTACTAGCGTGTACAGAGAAAAGTCGATAATCCGCGGAAGTAAACCCTAAACACGATAACGAACACAATTATATCTTCGAACACCCAACGCCTATGCCTATTAAATAAGCCGACTACTTTAAATCAAAATCCTAATCAAACAACACCCCACTAATTAGCTACAACTACATCTTATTCTAACCAAGATTAAAAGTTTACGATTAAAGCTCTAGAATCTAAGAGTTTACGCATCTGATACAAAACATATATACGCTATATATAATTACTTATGGAACAACATTAACTGATTTACCCTACTGTTAATTGAACACCCAATGACGGTTGCCCTATTAAGTAATCTTGATCTATTAATCACAACCAAACTAACTAGCTATCAAAACTATATATCTAACACAAACGTAAACATGATAAACATTAGTCCACTCCTGACCAAATAGTCACTAACTGAAATTTTAATAAGATCTTTTTAATATATAAAACTCCCACAAACATATCTACTCCTTCCATGCAATTAATGAAATCACCAGTTCCAATTTGCCAACTCATGTAAAAACGTGATCATCACAAAGCCTTATTAATCTACTAGATCAACCCACTGACGACTTCCCGATACCTATCTCGCTGAAACCCAAGTTTACCAAGGATTCTTTTTTTTTAAACAATGGTGAGAAAAGGAAAGATCCAAAGGTTTACCGGCGGCCTTGTCCCGACGAAATAAACGATGCGGACGACTACCCGTCTTCCGCTGTGAGCGATCGATTGCGCTGGTTGTCACGACGATCAGGGTTTAACACGAAAAACCGACAACGGGCGACCACCGGGTTTATCAGTTGCTCGCGATTCTCGCGCCGACGAAAGTGGGATCGTCACGTACTACTGGTCACGATGGTCGGAGACACGGCTGGCGTTGGTTTTCGGAGAAGGTGACGAGAAAAGTAAGCGATTCTTCGATCAGGCGGATTACGGCTCTCGAACGAAAACAACAGAGGCGTAGGGTTCGGTTTTAAGAAAGAGTTCAGCCTAAATTAGGGATTAATTAAGATAGAATTTTTATATTGTATTTATTGATTTTCATTTATTTAATTGGTTTACACTTTCTAGGGTTAACAACTAGCTTAAGTAATCAGGTATTAACTAATTTACCTAAGTTACATCAAAGAGGAATATTCTAATAAACTTTACGATAAGCACAAGTTTCTAAAAACCGAGGTTACTTGTGGTTTAAGACATCTCAATTACTTTTAAGAAAAGAAACTCGTTTTTCCGACGTAAGAGAAAAAAAAACGAGTCGGATATTACATACTACCCCCCTTAAGGAAAGTTTCGTCCCGAAACTTTGGAGTGAATTAAAATGACGTAACAACGAAATACTTAAAGATTACTAGGCCTATTGCGAGATTCTACAATTACCTCCCTCTAAGAAAACGGTTCGTCCCCGAACCGATGTTCCATTATATCTTACAAAACAAGAATATAAAATTAAGGCCATAATAAACAGACATAATCAATCACGTTTTTATGAACGTCCAAACAAAACAACTATCTTAGCGACAATCAGTTAAACAAAAAGTCACAAACAAAGCAACAAAATCCCAGTTAAAAACAACAAAACAAACCTAGTGAACAACTAAACATCTTGGCATCCTGTAAAAGAAACTAAGGTACTAGGGACTAAAATATAACTAACAATTGTCGACTAAAATGCTCAAGGTAGATCGCCAGGAGGAGCGATAACCTCATGTTCTTCCATTCCTTTCATTCCAAACACTCTTGGTGGAGCTATTCCTGTGTTGCTGGCTCCCGCGCTCCGCCCCACACTCTGACCCGGTGTCTGCGGCGGATGACGGACTCCTTGGTTTCCCATCCCA
Source organism: Fallopia convolvulus (assembly GCA_964016875.1). Classification (NCBI taxonomy): domain Eukaryota; kingdom Viridiplantae; phylum Streptophyta; class Magnoliopsida; order Caryophyllales; family Polygonaceae; genus Fallopia; species Fallopia convolvulus. Next base: position 23,467,350 of record OZ024733.1, read on the forward strand.
GGTACAGATCCTTGCGAAGGTGCGCCAACTGTACAGAACATCTGAAGATGTCCGGGCTTCCCACAAGGTAAAGCATGCCTTCCTTGGCCTAGGACACTGGCTCCTCAAGTGCTCAGTGCTTCCATAGTTGTAGCACTGTCTTTGATTCCCGGCAGCTCGACTCTGCTGTGATCGTTCTTGGCGTCCCGATGGCTGGAACTCTAGTCTACTCCGCGAGTACTGTCCAAACTGATCGTCACCCCTAGAGTTCGCTGCAGTTGCCACTTTTCGTCTCTTACTCCCTCCTACCTGAGCATCCACCTGTTCCAGCCTCAGAGTGGCCATAGCATAGGCCAAAGCTGACTGTTGAACCTCTCCCAACGTCGTGAGTCTAAGTCCAGACACATAAGCTCGCAAATGCGGCTGCAACCTCTTCAAAAAGGTCGCAATCTTCAATTCCTCACTAGGGGCAGCATTTGGCACCGCCGCCGACTCTTGCTGAAACTTCAGAATAGTCTCAGCCACTGTAATGTTTTCGGGTCCAGCATCCCGAAATGAAGCCTCTCGAGCCATCCTCACCACCGGAGGACAATACTGATCTCGAATCCTCCTCTCAAACTCCTCAAAAGTCACCTCAGTCTGGTGGTCCCTACCCAACTCCCACCAGTCAAAAGCACTCTCCTGTAAAAGACTTTGTACCAAGGACATCTTCCTCTCCTCCGGTGCCTGAATGGAGTTCAACACAGATTTCACCCTCCTCAACCACTGCTCCACGTCGGAACCTTGAGATCCAGCAAAGTTTGGCACCCCAGTCTTCCTAAACTCCACGAGCCACTTGTCAGGCTGAGGCTCGCGATATTGTCTCCTCGGCTCGACCACATGATCAGCTATCGCTGGTCCTCGCGAATCTGGCAGTGCTCCTAACTGGGCAGCCAAAACAGAATCTGGTCCTGGTGCCCTCCTCTCAGCCCCTGTTGTCCAACAGCCGAAGTTCAGGTTAGGCACAACTCCCACACCCAACAAATTCTGCAACAATATCTGAATTGCAGTGTTCACCGCTGGTGTTAGTCCTGCTGGTGGTACCTCTACTCTCGCCTGTGCCCCGTTAGCTTGGGGACCCCCTCCAACGACAGATACACTAGCCTCATGATGATCAGCTGCAGCCACATCTTGACTCTCGGCAACCTCCTCCTGGAGAGGAACATTTTGTTGAACTTCGGGCTCAGCAACTACAGGGGCCTCTCCTATACCCCTTCCCCGGCCTCTACCGCGACCTCTACCACGTCCTCTACCGCGGCCTCTATCATTGGTTTCAGCAACTCCCACTCTAGTTGGTGGGGCCATCTATAACAGAAAGTCCCACAGTCAAAACTTAAACATCCTATTATTAACGTAATTCTTACTATTCTACGTGAGGTCCTTCGGCTGATGGTGGCGGAGTTGCGACGTGTTACCTACCCCCTATATACAACATGTCTACCCCAGTTAAAATATTTTGAAAACATCGGCCGGTTTTTGTTTTAAGTTGGACTTCGGGTACACTCGCTGGTCAGTTCCTTGTGCACTGTTGTCAACCTGGCTTTGATACCAATTTGTAACACCCCGTCTTTACATAGGGCGCTACTCGGTAGTAGACCTTATCAGGTACTACTTAGGTGGGTTTGACAACAACACTTTAGGATCTTACAATGCGGGCACGGCGAAAGAACAAGTAAAACATCCAACTTTTAGATTTATAAAACTGAATATAAAATATTTTTGAATGCCCGAATGCATAAACAAAATTACCAAGTAATGCCTCTCGATTTTTCCTCAAAATATTCCAAACAACACTTAAAAATTAACAATTAAAATAATTCAATAGAACTAATAATAATAATAAATCATCCCGAATTACGCCCAAAAATCCCAAACTAATGACACGAGTGTCAATGATCCACTCCACCACCCGGCCAAAGCTCCTACACGGTTTCCTGTGACATACCTATAACTAAAAAAAATAATCCCCGAAGGGTCACCTACTAATCTACCAAGCTAGATAATATGCGGAAATCATAAGACGTTTAAAAACAGTTTTCTATAGTCAGCAACCAGAATCCACAATCGCAACCATAACTCTAAAGGCCAATACCTAAATTAGACGGTTAGTCACACATAAGCCAAACACACATACATAGAATCGAACAAATAAAGCAACATAACTCATTCTCCATCTCGTATTCCAATCCACAGTGCTGAGGCAGGCCCTCCTTCTCCTCGATCATATCACTTCTTTCTTCTAACCCCGCTAAGCCTCCACTGGAGCACTTGCCAAAACACATAGATAGCATTTTCTTTTAAAGGGGCACGGTTTCTCTGTCACACGGACCATACATAGGCAACCCTTCCTCTCCGCCAGCTACGATGGCCGTGCCGGAAACGATACCAACACAGAGAAAACGTTCAAAAACTTATTTCCGATAAAACTCATTTAAAACCAATTTGCACACAACAGCACAAGCAAGTCCAAAACATTTCAACAAGATATTCGGGACTAGTTCCAAAAACCAATCCTATAATAACGACACAAAATCTAACAAGATAGAAAAGAACCGAGCAAGTAAAAAACAACTTACCTTGGGTGATGAATTCCTAGCGAGTACAGAGAAAAGTCGATAATCCGCGGAAGTAAACCCTAAACACGATAACGAACACAATTAAATCTTCGAACACCCAACGCATATGCCTATTAAATAAGCCGACTACTTTAACTCAAAATCCTAATCAAACAACACCTCACTAATTAGCTACAACTACATCTTATTCTAACCAAGATTAAAAGTTTACGATTAAAGCTCTAGAATCTAAGAGTTTACGCATCTGATACAAAACATATATACGCTATATATATAAATACTTATGAACTAGTGTCTTCCCACTAGACAATACCTATGGAACAAAATTAACTGATTTACCCTACTATTAATTGAACACCCAATGACGGTTACCCTATTAAGTAATCTTGATCTATTAATCACAACCAAACTAACTAGCTATCAAAACTATTAATCTAACACAAACGTAAACATGATAAACATTAGTCCACTCCTGACCAAATAATCACTAACTGAAATTTTAATAAGATCTTTTTAATACATAAAACTCCCACAAACATATCTACTCCTTCCATGCAATTAATGAAATCACTACTTCCAATTTGCCAATTCATGTAAAACCGTGATCATCACAAAGCCTTATTAATCTACTAGATCAACCCACTCACGACTTCCCGATACCTATCTCGCTGAAACCCAAGTTTACCAAGGATTCATTTTTTTAAACAATGGCGAGAAAAGAAAAGATCCAAAGGTTTACCGGCGGCCTTGTCCCGACGAGATAAACGATGCGGACGACTACCCATCTTCCGCTGTGAGCGATCGAGTGCGCTGGTTGTCACGACGATCAGGGTTTAACACGAAAAACGACAACGGGCGACCACCGGGTTTATCAGTTGCTCGCGGTTCTCGCGCCGACGAAAGTGGGATCGTCACGTACTATTGGTCACGATGGTCGGAGACACGGCTGGCGTTGGTTGTCGGAGAAGGTGACGAGAAAAGTAAGCGATTCTTCGATCAGGCAGATTACGGCTCTCAAACGAAAACAACAGAGGCGTAGGGTTCGGTTTTAAGAAAGAGTTCAGCCTAAATTAGGGCTTAATTAAGATAGAATTTTTATATTGTATTTATTTATATTCATTTATTTAATTGGTTTACACTTTCTACGGTTAACAACGAGCTTAAGTAATCAGGTATTAACTAATTTACCCAAGTTACATCAAACTGGAATATTCTAATAAACTTTACGATAAGCACAAGTTTCTAAAAACCAAGGTTACTTGTGGTTTAAGACATCTCGATTACTTTTAAGAAAAGAAACTCGTTTTTCCGACATAAGAGAAAAAAAAACGAGTCGGATATTACAATAAATGGAAAAATTAAAACGCATATGTAGCATAGTTATGACGGCGACACGTAGGATAGAGTATTATCATGAACAATTTCATAACTAAAATTATGGTGATTGAGACATTAAAATTTGATGACAATCATGCATTTTACTATAATATTTATGGATAAAAAAATTAATATATAAAATCCAATATATTTATCGATAGAAATTTAAAAAGTTATCATTCTTATATATAGAAAATTAATATTGAAAAATATGAAATTAGTATGAAAACTATGGTCAATATTAATTAAAAACGCTATCATGCTTATAAATGATAAAATTAATAAAAAGTATCCGAAAATTAATATAAAAATCTTTGATTAAAAATATGGTTCATACTAACTAAAAAGTTATTATACTTTTGAACAAAAAATTAACATAAAAGAATCTGAAAATTTAATATTGAAAATCCATAATTTAAAATATGGTCCATATTTCATTCTTGTCACTCGTGGATATAAAAGTTATCTATTTCATTTACAGATATACAAATCAATTTATTATGGGGGTATTAAAGTAAACAAAGGCAATTGAAATATTAAATTGCTATTTATTTGTTATACTTATGGATAAAAACTTAATATTAAAAATATATAATTAAAAATATCTTATAAATAGAAAAGTTAAATAAAAATGATTTCATATTTATCATATTTATGGATAAAAAATTTAACTATTTTACTCTAATTGATTAAATTTGTATTTGTTTATGTTTCTTACATATTAATAGTGCTTAAATTGTAAAGATCAAGGGATCGATAATTTTTATTTATTTATTAAGGGATCCAAAATATAAAAAATAAGCAAACTAATAGAAAATTAATATAAGAAAATCTAAAATTTAATATTAAATCTTCAATTAAAAACATGGTCCATATTAATTAATTTGAATATTGAATTTAATTGTAATATTTATAGAAATAAAAATAATATATAAAATTCAACATATTTATGGATGAAAATTGAAAAAGTTGTCATTCTTATTTATAAAAAAATTAATATTACAAAATCCGAAATTATATGAAAATATGGTCAATATTAATTGAAAACATTGTCATACTTATAAACATAAAAATCCTAAAATTATTATAAATTACATGTTTAACGATATGGTTTATACTAATTAAAAAGTTATTATACTTTTGAATTGAAAGTTAATATAATAGAATCTAAAATTTTAATATTTAAAACCCGTTATTTAAAATATATTCTATATTGTATACTTATGGATATAAAAGATATCTATTTCATTTATAGATATTGACATTAATTTATTATGAGATTCTAAATTAAAAAAGGGTATGTTAGATATTAAATTATTATTTTATATTTATCATATTTATGGGTAGAAACTTACTATTGATGGAAATTTAAAAAGTTGTCAATCTTATGTATAAAAAATTAATATTAAAACTTTAAAATTAATATGAAAAATATGATCAATATTAATTAGTTACTTTATCATACTTATATATAAAACTTTAATATAAAAAAATCTGAAAATTATTAATAAAAAATACATGATTAAAGATATGGTTCATCATAATTAAAAAGATTATTATACTTTTTTTAGCACCAATTATTATACTTTTGAATAGAAAGTTAATATGAAAAAATATGGTCCATATTTCATATTTAAAGCACATAATTTAAAATATGGTCCATATTTCATAATAATTAAAAAATCTTAAATTTTAATATTTAAAACCCATAATTTAAAATATGGTCCATATTTCATAATAATGGATATAAAAGTTATCAATTCCATTTAGAGATATTAAAATTTATTTATTATGTGATATTAAATTAAAAAGGTTGTAAGGATATTAAATTACTATTTTATATTTGTCATACTTTTGGGTCGAAACTTAATATTGATGGAAATTAAAAAAAAATTCATTATCATTTATAGAAAATTAATATTAAAAATCCGAAACTATTATAAAAATATGTTCAATATTAATTAAATACGTTGTCATACTTATAAATATATTAATATAAAAATGCATGATTAAAGATATGGTTCATACTAATTAAGAAATTATTATAATTTTGAACAGAAAGTTAATAAAAAAGAATTTAAAATTTTGATATTTAAAATCAATAATTGAAAATATGGTCCATATTTCACCCTTATGGTTATGGGTATAAAAGTTATCTATTTCCTTTAGAGGTATTAAAATAAATTATTCTGGAATATTAAATTAAAAAAGGGTAGTTGAGATATTAAATTATATTTATGAATAGAAATTTAATATTAATAACTCTTAATTAAAAATATGCTTTTATGTGTCATACATATGGATAGATCTTAATATTAAAAAATCCATAATTATAAAAATGGTAACTGGAATATAAAAACTTAATGACAAAACCGCCCTTAACTGCTTCAGGTTTTGAAGATATATATTGATTAAAATTTTAAAATAGTATAATATAAAGAAGATTGAAATAAAAACATGTTTCTAAAATATCGTCACATATGCAATATATGACTATCATGTGTAAGATCTTGTAATATACATAACTAATAAAAAATTATTATAAAAATATAAGGAAGATAGAAAAATAACGTAATAGTAGAACTTGTGACGTGCAAGATCTTGTAATATATAATTATTATTATAAAATAATTTGATATAGATAGAATGTTAAAAATAATAAAATAATACAATATAAGGAAGACAGAGATGAAAATAATGTGATGCATTGTATATGATAAATATGTGCAAGATCTTGTAATATATAATTAACATATAAATACATAACTAAAAATATTGATAAAAATCATTATTAATATATGGATAGAAGATAATTATATATTATAATATAATGAACATGAACAAAGATAAAAATAATGGGTAGAGATAAAAAAAAATCCAATCTCATAATAATTGATAAAAAAAATTATTAAATAAGATGAGTGCATAAAATTGGAAATTCCATAAGGTGATTGAATTACATAATATATAAGATATTTAATTTTTTTACCAAAATTTAATTTAAGATAAATCTTTTACATAAATAGATCAAAAGATAAAGATAGAATAATTTTCATTATTTTTAATTAAATTACGAATTTAAAAATTTATTTTTCACATAAATAGATAAAAAAGAATTAAATTGTAAAGATTAAATTAATACAAATAAAAATCAATTTTTAAATGTAAGGTGGGGTCAAAATGAACGTGGTGGCTCGATAAAAGGATAAAGAAAATAATTTTCGTTATTTTTAATTAAAATTGGACTTAATTTTTTCCACATAAAAAGATAGAAAGGAATTTAATTAGAAAAATAAAAATTATATAAATAAAAATTATTTTTTAAATATAAGGTGGGGCTAGACTTAATGTAGTAGCTAGAAAAGGTACAACTTTAATATATAATTATAGATAGATTTTCCATTTTTTATTGATAAAAAATCATTATTAATATATGGATAGAAGATAATTACATATTATAATATAATGAACATGAACAAAGATAAAAAGTAATGAGTAGAGATAAAAATTTATCCAATCTCAAAATAATTGATAAAAAAAAAATTATTAAATAAGATGAGTGCATAATCGAAGTCTAGAGTTGAAGAGTAATACCTTGTCACCAACGTCGTATGTCTTTGGCACTAGATTTTTGTTGTTCCATCGCGTGGTTCTCTCTTTGTAGATCTCGGTGTTTTCATACGCCCTCAACCGCAACTCCTCGAGCTCTTGCAAATCCATGAAATGCTTTGCTCTGGCCTCGTCGAGGTTCATGTTGAGCTCCTTGAGAGCCCACAATGCCTTATGCTCAAGCTCGACGGGCAAATGACATGACTTTCCGTAGACTAAGTTATAAGGAGTTGTGTGCAAAGGTGTCTTATACGCCGTCCTATATGCCCAAAGTGCGTCGTCAAGCTTAGACGACCAATCCTTCCTTGAACGGGAGACCGTTTTCTCTAGGATGCTCTTGATTTTCCGGTTAGAGACCTCCACTTGGCCACTCGTTTGGGGATGGTAGGGTGTTGACACCTTTTGAGACACCCCATACTTAGCCAAAAGTGCTTCGAAACTTCTCACTATGAAGTGAGAACCTCCGTCGCTAATAAGAACACGTGGAACTCCGAATCTTGGAAAGATGTTGGAGTTCATGAACTTGGCCACGACTCTAGCATCGTTCATCCTTGTGGCCACTACTTCTACCCACTTCGACACGTAGTCCACCACCATGAGAATATAATTTTAGGGAACTGATGAAGGGAAGGGCCGCATAAAGTCGATTCCCCATACGTCAAAGAGCTCGACTTCTAAGATACTTGTGAGCGGGTTCTCGTTCCTTCAAGTGATGTTTCCGGATCTTTGGCATTCGTCACAAGTTGTCACAAACTCCTGAACATCCTTGAAGAGAGTTGGCCAATAGAAGCCACTTTGGAGAATCTTTGCCGTCGTCTTGAAACCTTTAGCATGTCCACCCGTCGGAAGATTATGGCAATGGCGAATGACACTTTTAATCTCCCAATCCAGCACACAACGTCTGTAGAGATGGTCACTTCCTTGCTTGAACAAGTAAGGATCGTCCCAATAGTAATGCTTGACGTCGTGGAGGAACTTCTTTTTAGCTTGTGAAGACAAACCCTCGGGGATTACGCCTCCTACAACATAGTTAGCAACATCCGCAAACCAAGGGGTCTTCGACCGTCTAACAACATAAATATCATGATGGGAAATGGAAGGGAGAATCGAGGAAAAATCAGCACTTGAAAGGACCGAATAGGTAGAAGAAAACTTACCCTTGCTTTTCTGGGAAGGGGTCATTACCGAACCTATGGGTGTCTATAACGAGCTATCTGCTCGTTCAATCTGGGACATTACCGACCAGTGGGGCTCATTGTCGACCAGGATGGGGTCGTTATCGACTTGAATGGTGTCGTTATCGAACGGGATGGGGTCGTTAACGACCTTCTCCGGAGGTGCACTTTCCTCGTTTTCATCCTTTACGACTTCGTTAAGCAAGAGGGTCTCGTCCGGGCGTGAGTCATTGATTGGTACCGCATCTCCGGACTCAGTAATGTGCTCCATGGGCAACCTAGATAGGTGATCCCCCACTAAGTTTTCCTCCTTTTTTGTCTCGTATTTCATGATCGAACTCCTGCAATAAGAGCATCCAACGTAGCAACCTAGGCTTGGCATCTTTTTTAGCCATTAGATATCTAACAGTTGCATGGTCAGAATAGACAATAACTTTTGAGCCAACTAAGTATGGACGAAACTTTTCAAAAGCAAACACCACGGATAAGAATTCCTTCTCCGTCGTGGTGTACTTACTCTATGCTTCATCTAGCATCTTACTCGCGTAGTATATGGCGTGAACCTTCTTGTCTTTCTACTGTCCAAGCTCTGCGCCTACAACATAGTCGCTGGCGTTACACATTACCTCAAAGTGGAGTGTCCAATCCGGGGCTTGCACGTTGTGGGCCGAGACAAGTGCGTCTCTCAACCTGTGAAATGCTTCAAGACACTCTGTAGAAAACTCAAACACTGAATCCTTCATAAGTAGGTCAGTCAATGGTTTAGCAATCTTAGAAAAGACTTGAATAAACCTTCTATAAAACCCCGCATGCCCTAAAAAACTTCTTACATCTTTAACAGAGGAGGGAGGTGGCAATTTCTTAATTAGCTCAACTTTTGCCTTGTCCACCTCTATGCCTCTATTAGATACTAGATGCCCTAAAACTATCCCTTCTTGTACCATGAAATGGCACTTTTTCCAATTTAGCACAAGGTTAGTTTCTTCTCATTGTTTCAACACTTTAGAAAGATTATTAAGGCATGAATCAAAAGATTTCCCATAAACAGAAAAGTCATCCATAAAAACCTCAACTATGTCCTCTATCATGTTGGAGAATATGGCGGTCATGCATCTTTGAAAAGTGGCTGGGGCATTACATAGACCAAAGGTATTCTCCTATAAGCAAAGGTCCCGTAGGGACAAGTAAAGTTAGTTTTCTCTTGGTCATCCAGATGAATGGTAATTTGCCAAAAACCTCTATAGCCATCTAAGTAACAAAAGTAATCATGTTGGGCTAAGAGTTCTAGGACTTGATCAATGAAAGGAAGCGGAAAATGATCTTTTCTAGTTGCACTATTAAGCTTCCTATAATCTATGCACATTCTCCAACTAGTTGTAGTCCTAGTGGGAATCAATTCACCCTTCTCGTTTTCAATGACATGCATACCACCCTTTTTTGGCACAACATGCACGGGGCTAACCCACTTGCTATCAAAAATAGGAAAAAGAATCCTAGCATCTAACATTATTAGGATTTCTTTTTTAACTACTTCTTTCATATTTGGGTTTAACCTATGTTGATGTTCAATGGTGGGCTTATGCCCATCCTCCATGTAGATCTTATGCATGCATAATGATGGTGATAGACCAGAAATATCCTCAAGTGAATATCCTATGGCCTACCTATGGGTCCTAAGAAGAACAAGTAATTTTTCTAGCTCTTCTTCATTTAAAGTAGCGTTAACAGTTACAGGAAGAGTCGAATCAGGACCTAGAAAAGCGTACCTTAATGAGTCAGGGAGCACTTTAAGCTTAGGAACAGGCGCTGGTGGAGTGAGAATGTACTCGTCCTTCTCCGTCTTAAGAATCTCCACGAGGCACTCGGAATTTGAGATGGCTAGGAACTCGTTATCACATTCCAGTAGGGTCGTTACTGACCAGGATAGGGTTGTTAACGACTCGGAAATTTCACCCAGTGGCCTCGGTACCGTGGCATTTTCTTCTCTAGCGTCAGTAATTTCTGCCAGAAGGTTCAGTACCGAGGCTGGATTTCTCGGTAACGAGTGAACAGTTTCGCACTCCTCATCTTTGGTTCTTATGGATTCCTTCAAAGCCAAGATTTGGTTGATCTGCTCCTCACACTTGATAAAATCCGAGTGTGTATGCATCATCTTGACTTCCTTATTGGTGGACTCCTTCATGGTTGGGTTGAATCGAAATTCCACCACTTCATCTCCAATCTCAAAAGTGAGGAGCCCGTTTTTAACGCCAATGATGGCTCCGGATGTAGCAAGGAATGGTCGTGGAGAATTGCTTCAACATCTATCTCGATCACCTCTTTGCTAGGAGAGTCAGAGGGTACAAGGCTTCGAACTCACTCCTTTCTTTCATAGGATCCTAGATAGTATCCTTGCCTGCTGCTAATTCTTCCATTGTTTTGACACGAGCCCTGAATGACCAGTAGTTTGCAGATTTCTCCACCTTCATAGTCAAAGATGCCTCTTTCTCAACAACATTCTTAAGATCGGCATTTAAGTTGTCAACAACTTTGGACAACTCGCGTACCTTCTCCATAAGCAAGTTGGTTTCCGCACGAGATAGCGCTGGTGGCAGCTCCTTATGTGAGTCATAGGCTAAGAGAGTAACTTAGAGGCCTTGTAAAAGGTTATAAGTTGCCTATGCTTTAAAGCTTCAACTTAGTAAAACTAGAGTAAAAAAGCACGAGAGATACCTGTCATTGGGCTACAATAGCTTCCCCCAAAGAAGTCAACTATTGACGGCTTATCGACCCCTTCATGAGTACCAGTAGCACGTAGACGGTATATGGCTTCAAGACATTTTTCCACCGATAGGTCAAGCAACATCATTACACCCAGGAGGTCCGATAGACAAGTGGTGGTCCGGTGTTTGGATGAGGATGCTCCCTTAGAAGGTGTTGATGACGACTTGGGAGGGAGAAAGATGACCAAGGTAGTGTCTGTTGTAGAGGAAATGGTTTCAGCTTTACTTTTCTTTCTGGATTCAACACGTTCCCGGGTAGACATAGCAACAATGTCAAATCTCGTAGTTCTAGAGCATGTGAACATCCAGAAGAAGATTGAAAGATGGAAAGTGAATATAAAAACAAAAACAACGACAATCAAGAAAACAAGAATATGATCATTTGTCATCTCAGAATCTTCAAAGCCCGCACAAAGTATTAAAATTTCAAGATAAGATCTCTCTCCCAGGGAAAGACTGCGAATGTGATGAACAGTTTCCGCAGATACCTCATGTGTCTCTAACGAACCAGTATCCACTGTGAAGAATAACACAAGGTGATCAAATGAGTTAAATCCTTCAAAAGTTGATACATGCAAAACAGAGTAACATGTTACCTGATAGGTTCCAACAAGACCTAAAATAATCACAATCGATACCAAGGGATGATTTCTCAACAAAGAAAAACTTTTCGGCCCGGCCTCCATCGTGTTTTGAAACATCAAGAATTAGGTTAGAAGTGCCTCTATGATTTTTAAGAGTAAATTGGCCCTTGCCTCTTTTAGACAAACCATATGCATGGAAAATGTCTTGAGCCAGAATGGGAATGTTGTGGGCAGAACACATAAAGTCAATAGCAACAAGGATTCTCCAAGCCCAAGGCAATAACTAGCCTGGGGAAATGTCTAAGGTTTCTAGAAATTCAACGACTAGAGGAGATAAGGGAAAACGGTGACCTACGCGAAGAGGCATACCCATCCATCGCAAAACGAGTCCGCCCATTCCTTACTTTACGGAGTATAAATGATGAAAGAGGAGCGAAAGCCGAAAGAGAACGCAAAAGCATATGGATCTATGGAACTAGTGATTCTACGCTAAGAAAGGGAAAGATTAACGGTTTTCACAAGTATAAGGCCTTCTTTGGCATCATAGCAGCGGGAAAATGACATAGAAGAGGAAGACGAGATGGAATCTGACATCTAGGAAGGATAAAATTAAAAACCCTAAAAATGAAAAGAAGAAAGGATTTACCATGGCGAGAGAAGGTTGGAGGCGAAGGGTGAAGAAGCATCTCCAAAAGGCGTCATAAATAGAGAAGATTGATGGGATGACTGTAGTTGTCGATTCCCAAAGCATGCTCAAACCCGCCTAAAATCTTTTGGAGGGAAATTTTACTGGGCTTGGGGGTATTGTTGGGCCATCAATATTTGGGCCTCGACCGAAATAACCGGCCCATCTTTGGATCCACTAGTTATGAGCATTCCACGCTTTAATGAGGGAGTGAAGGAGACGGGAGGAAGACATTAGGCAGTAGTGAATTTCGGTGCGAGATCTTCGGAGATATGGGGAATGATTCAACGGCTCTTTCAGGTATAATATAAGGAGAGAACAGAGAACAAAGAGGCACAAGCACTATAAAATTCGGCTAACAACTATCATTCGCAATCTACTCATATTGTCGTCCCTTGAATCGTTATTACTTATTTTGTGTTCGAGCATCATAGTATCCACCATCTTCATATTAGTGTTGATTTGTAATTCTGTCCTTATTAAGCTCTTGATTCTCTCAATTACAGTTTTATCTTCCCTTTGTTTTGCTATTATTTCAATTACGATTTACTATAAATCGATCATTCCAACGTATCTACGTGTTTAGTTTTGTGTGTGACTAATAATCCCGCATTTTAGCAAATGATGTGTTTACGTGTTAATTTTGCCCAAAACACTAATTATACATTGCTAGAGAAGCAATAACTAAACTAGACTAAATCTTGAAAGTGAGGGGGTCAATTGATGTCTGAAAATAATGTCTTGTATACTTCATTCATAGCTTGGAATAAACCTTAATAAAGCTCTGAGTGCTAGACTTTCCAACAACCTTATCAATCTCTCTTGCAAACTTTTCCATGGCAAGCATAGGTAGGCAAATCAGAGTGAAGACGCCACTCTCACCCACACCATTCGTCCCCTTGACGAATATTCCGATGCGGCCAAACAAGGGTTCGATTATGGAGGTTGTGGGCCCACCGTACACCGGCTTTCCCCACCCGAAATCAATGTCTAGGTATCTGAATTTGGTGTGGTCGGTGACCATCCAACTCCCACGCACCGTGATAAGGGGTCGCCCTTGAGTCCCCATGAGGTCTGTCATCGAGCGCACGTACTCTTCCGTCACCTTCGCTTTGGCTTCCTTTATCAGCTCTACCGCATAGTCTAGCCTGTTCCCTGAGAGCTCTCCTGCCGTGGAGACCGCTGCCGGATTTACGAAGACGTTGTCGTAGTAGCTAAGGGGTAGCGACGTGTTGAGCTTTGACCGTGCATTGACTATGCAGAGATAGTGTACCTATTGGAAAATTCCCACAACATCAATTGAAAAACGGAAAAGATATAGACACACATATTTTTTCTCCGCACACAAGATTTGGCTCGCTTCATAATATGAGCCATCTACGGATACCCTAGCGGATTTTTTTTTAAAAAAGCGGAAAAATGACACGCTTCATGAAGCTTGATGAAATATGGTGTGATTTTCTTACCGAATCCAATATTTTTTTTACATATATAGGTTCCTCTCGTCGATGCCTTCGATTTGATAGGTAATATGCTCAAATCCAACACCCGAGCAAAAAGTTATGAACGTTTTAAGATTGGACATACGCAAACTACTTTAACACGATGTTGTATTTAGGATATGATTTAAGATAAGGCTTAGTATATAATATTTTGGGACGGTTTAAGTTTATCGTAACTCGTAAGCATTAGGGTTTATGGTTAGGGTAAGGCTTTAAGGTAAGGTTTTGGGGGTAAGGGTTAGGGTTTGTAGTAAGGGTTATGGTTTAGTGTAGGATTTGAGTGAGGTTTAATGTTTGGGGTATAAGATTTAAGATAGAGTTTGAACGTAGGGTTTAAATTAAGGATTAAGGGTAGGGTTTTATATAAGGGGTATGGTTTATGATGGTGTTCATGATAAGGTTTAAGGCAGGATATTAGGTAAGTTTTAGGGTTTATAGTTAGGGTTAGGGTTTAAGGTAGAATTTGAGTGAGGTATAGAGTTTATGATAGTGTACATATATAGTTTTAGGGCTTAGGGTTTAGGATAGGATTTGGATAAAGAATTTAAGGTATGGCTTAAATGTAGGGTTTTGAGTAAGGTCTAGGATTTAGAGTAGGGCTTGAGTAAAGGGTTTAAGATAAGGATTAATGTAGGATTTTGGGCAAGGCTTAATGTTTATGGTAGGGTTAGGGTTTATGTTTAAGCTAAGGCTTTAGGGTAACCGAACTTATATTTGTTAAAATTTTGGTTTGGTTAACCAAGATGATATTTTTCACGATTTTACAAGTTGGTTACGGATTGAAATATTCATATTTTCAATTAACCGAAAAACCGAAATATTGTTTTTAATTTGTAAAAAAATATTTAATATTTTTTTAATGGAATTAAGAGCTCTCAAAAGCTGACCCGACCTAAACCACCCAAAAATTGTAGGGTCAAGACCCGGAAATTTAAACCCGAAACCCAAAATAAATCGAACCCGATAGACCCGAAACCCGTTTGGTTGACCCGATTTGTTATATTTTTAGAATATATATAATATATTTTGAAAATTATAATATATTTTTATTATTAAAATATATAAAAATAATAGATTATTATTAAATATCATTTTTAAATAAAATAATATTTTAATAATTGTAAGAAATTCGATTTTCTTTACCTGTTAGATCGACTCGATCCGCCCGAAAACCCGCAATGACCCGACCCAATTTGACCATTGACAGTTACGACCCGAACCCGAAATAATCAGTTCTCTCGTTAACCAATAACTATTTATTTAATGTTATATTATAAGAATACACTTAAACAATAATAAAGTTATCAGCTTTATATTAAAAATATTATCGCTCGGTTAGAATTTCAAAATAAATATTATTTTACATGGTGGTTATGTTTTAAATTGTCTTTACAACATGTATTATATATATATAGAGTTTGGTTCAAATGAAACAAACTCTTATCCTAAAACGTGAAACGAATGCACTTTTTCTAGTTCGTAGTGCACTTTTGTATCAAAAGTGCATTGCAAAATACAAAAAGTGCATTCTAAAAAAGTGCACTACAAAAAATATGAAAAGTGCACTGAAAAGTACGAAAAGTGCAAATTCGAAAAAGTGCACTCTGAAGTAGTAAAAGTTCATTAAGAAGTAGGAAAAGTGCATTCGTTTCAGGATAAGAGTTCGTTTCAGGATAAGATTTCGTTTCATTTGAACCAAACTCTATATATATATATAACCTTTTAGGAGTTAAATATTTAAAAAAGGCATATTTAACTAATCAATGATGGAAATATAAAATAATATTTTCAAAATCAAATATATTTTCAAATTCTCAAAATAAGCATGTATTAAGACGAAATATATTTAATATTTTTTTTACAAATCAAAAACTATATTTTGGTTTTTCGGTTAACTGAAAATATGATTATGTCGATCCGTAACCAACCTGTAAAACCGTGAAAAATATCAACTTGGTTAATCAAACCAAAATTTTAACAGATTTAAGTTCGGTTACCCTAAAGACTTCCCTTAAACATAAACCTTAATTCTACCATAAACATTAAACTTACCCAAAATCCTACCTTAAGCCTTATCTTAAACCCTTTACTTAAACTCTACTATAAACCCTAGACCTTACTTAAAACCCTATACTTAAGCCTTGTCTTAGAACCCTTATCCAAACCCTATGCCCTAAAAATATATACTTTATCCTAAATCATATACCTAAATCCTAAACTTCACTAAAAATCTACAATAACCCTTAACCTTACTCAATATCCTACCTTAAGACTTGTCTTAAATGCGACCCTAAATACTAGACCTTATCTAAAACCCTACCCATAAGTCTTGATTTAAACCATACATCCAAACCCTATACTATATCACATACCCAAACTTTAAACCTCATTCAAATCCTACCCTAAACCATAATATTTACCATAAACCTTAAACCTTACCCTAAACCCTACTGTAAAGCCTTACCTTAAGCATGAACCCTAGCACTTACCAAAAAATCTTATTCTATGCTTTATCTTAAATTCTATCCTAGATAAACGACGTGTGAAAGTAGTTTGTGTATGTCCAATCTTAAAACGTTCATAATTTTTGCTCGGCTGTCGGATTTGAGCTTATTACTTATCAAATCGAAGCTATCGACGAGAGGAACCTCTATATGTAAACAAATATTGGATTGGGTAAGAAAATCGCACCATATTGCGTCACGCTTCGTGAAGCATGTCATTTTGACGCTTTTGTAAAAAATCCGCTCAGGTATCCGTAGATGGTTCGCATTATGAAGCGGCTCGCTTCATCAATCGAGCCAAATCTTGTGCCCGGTGAAAAAAATATGTGTGTGTATATCCTCATCCTTGAAAAATGTTAATATATACGGGTATTTTTAATAGACCCCCTAAGACACTTTGATATTTAAAAACATTCTGGGGACTTTAAGATAATTAAAAACACTTTTGACGGACAATAAGGTGTTTTTTCGATCAGCTTTAAAAAAACCGGTTTATAATATTTCATTCCCAATTCAATATAAAAAAAAATTAATCTTAATAAATCGAACCGGGCCAAATCGCCTTTTTCAAACCTCGTTTCTTCTATCACTTGTTTCAATCTTCCTACTCACACCAAATAAAAGTATGTCAAATGAATGTATAGATTCAATTAAATCTCTAAAGGAGTTTTGATTCTAGCTTTTGCAAAGATGCAACTTTCTAATTTCCTTTGTTCCCCTCCATTACTTCAATCCTCCAAGATAGAAAAAATTGAAGAATGTTGTAATTGTAGAAACTGAAAATCGGTCTTTATGCCGGACTTCTTTGTTAATTACTCCACAGCCGGAGCTCCAACAGGAATCTGCAACCGCGTCTCCGACAACCTCCCACCGCCGGCTATTGTTGTCAGTGTCCTCTAGTCCAACGGAATCACATGCGCCCGGATCTTCGACACCAATATCGGCGTCCTTCGATTTGCCAGCTCTTGGATCAAGCTGATGATCGGCGTCCCGAATGAAGACCTACCTTCCTCGCCAACAACGCTGTTGACTCCTCTCTCTAATGGTCCCACTGCAATATCTTCGCTCACATCTCTCTTGACCAGATCTGGTACCTTCACTCACATCGTTTGTTCTCGTTCGCCGCTTGTAAAATGAGGTTTCGTCCAGTTCGATTCATTAAGATTAAAATGCTTTTATGTTGAACTGGGATTGAAATATTATAAACCAGATTTATTTAAAATCAAATCGGAAAACAATACCTTAAACTGTGATAGTAAAAGCTAGCTAGAAATTACAAACCCAATGATGAATCAAATAAAACCCCAACAAATTTTACCTCTTCGCAAGGGTCGAACCTTAGAGCAATTGTACGACAACGCCATAGAAACGCGAACAATAACTCGAAGGTGCTGCAATTCCTGAGGTGCGGTTGCAGGTTCCGTCGAAGGGAAGAGAGCTCGGTAGGCCCAAAGAAGAAGGAGCGCTCGATTACCATGTCGCCTTCGTGCTGAAGCGGGAAGACGGGGCCCTCGACCCGATCGTACTCGCGGTGCGTACACGTCACACGCGGTGGGCTCCGCGAGAGCAGGAGGTCGCGGCTCCAAACGGGCAGCGAAGATGGTTGGGACACACCGCGTGCGAGCTCTGCGAGCGCATTCAAGAATTGCATAAAACCTGCCCCGTCCGTCATGGTGTGGTTCCAGCGTAACGCCAATACCAATCCTCCACAACTCAGCCGTTTTACCTGGTATATAGGTACAATTATATTTACTGTCAATTTTAATTTGAGGTAAAAAAGAAATAAAAAGCAGTACAAATTTTAATTTCTAGTTGCTTGTACGCTTAAGTAGTCTTCATATCCCTCTAAAAAAATGAAGTCTTCATATAATGTATTATTTTGCATTATAATACAGAATTTAATATAAAATTGGATTAAATCTCGTATTATAATGTAAGATAATGCATTATTTCCTGTAATCCAAATAGGCTCTTAAAATGAGGGATGCTATGAACATTTTTAACCAATAAATTCAATCAATCAAAAAAAATTGATATGCTCGAAACTAGTTTAAAATAATCCATGGAGATGAATTTTATTTATTTATTTCAATACGTGAACAAATCTATAAACTAGTTTAACGGGCTGGGCAAACTCAACCTATCATGTGGAGTTAGAGCAGTTTTATCGGTTGGAAAAACTAGCATCAATGCTAGAAAATAATAACTTTTTATTGAATTTATGGGATGACAAAAGGAGCATGGATGCTCCATTTTGAAATTGAGCATCGATGCTCTCCCAATTTTACAGTATTTTTTTTTTCCTTTTTGATTTTCTTTAACCAAGATTAAAGTGTTTTTGTACTTTTAAGCTTAAAAAAAATACAAAAAGTAGGATGCTAGAAATTGAATGGATAAACATGCTCTTACTACGTACTCTACAAAAATTTTGGCTATTAATTATCATATAAAGAGTTTATATTATTTCTCTCTCCTTAAAATTTTCTTATTTTTATATTTTCTTATAAGGATTTATTATTTTTTTGAGGAAAGAATTTGCTAAAAGGGCAAATATTACCACCCTAATTAGGCGCTTATATGTGCAAGAGAGAATTTTTGGTTTTGATGTATAAAAGCCTTATTTTTTTTTCTCTTTCCTCCCTGCTCCCTCGTTCTCTCTTCCGTCAATTTCTCGACCTAAAAATCGTCCCTCTCTCGCCTCCTTCAACAACTTCGCCTCTCAAAAGAGGATCTATCTGTCCACTTCCATGGATGACAACTCCTCTCAATGACGACGGTATGGGAAAGAATCGCGGATTCGGCTGATTCGAGGAGATTTTCCGACGGCTATCAGAGATCGATGTTCTCGCAGACGTGTAACTTGGCAAGCCAGTATGTGAAAGATAAGAAGACGATCGGAGATCTTAGCCTCGAGATTCTCGAGGTATTAAATCGATTTCCTTCGATTTCGTTGCTAATTTGCCACTCCTCTCTTCAATTTGCAAGTCGGTTTGGTAGAATTTTTCGATCTTATTTTATAAAATATATTCACAAAAGTCTGCCAAATACATTCAAATCTTCTTGTTTTCGATCTGAAATGGCATGATAAATGTGTTGTCTCACATTAGATATTTTGTCGTTTTGGAAAATGAATAATAGGTTCTTAAGATTATTGTGCGTCTGACTCTTGCTATAGTATTGTGCTCTAAATGCTTGTTACTATCTAGCAACTCACAACTTTGTTGAAGGAGATGATCAAGACACAGAAGATTATGAACCCTATTTTTCCACAGGGGATTGTAATCTAGGGATAAGTGTCTATCTGAGTTCAGTGAATGGGGAAGAATACTTGTCCATATGAACTTATGCATTATGGCCATGCAAATGCTTTGAGACAAGCAATAGTTTATTTTTCATGTAGGAATTAGTTTATGAAGTGAATAGTTTCAGCATATGAATTTGTACAAATTTATAGGTTTATTGGTGCTTCTCATGATAATAGAAACATAACTGCACGAATAGAGAGCACTTACAATGGTTCAGCTAATTACATTGCTCCTATATTTGTAGTATGAAAGGAGGATGCATTTACACACTAAGCTCCAAAATTGTTTCTCCATTATCATAATTATTGCTCCTATTTTTTTATTTTATTGGGGCATCTTCTTATGAAATGTCAGATGAGAATGGTACTGTACAAGTAAAAAGCTTTAGGACAATATTACCTGTTGAGTTGGTGCAAATAATATGTATTGATCAATTGTATGTATTGTACTATCTTGATGGTGTAAGTTGAAAATGTTTTTGGTGGTTTGTTCACAGGTTTCTTCTACCTGGAGACTAGTTATCATCATATACATACACTTGCAATCTTGGAATAATGATGTGGATGATGTCTTTCCAAATTATGCATTCAAATTTACTTTTGAGGTAATTCCTGCATTATTCTTTTCTAGTGCAATTTAATTTAGAATAAGTTTTTATTATAAAATGTATTTAGCCTATTAGCTCAAATGGTAGAGCATTTTTCTTAAAAATAATGATGTGGGTTCAAATCCCACATTGGCTTATTGATAATTTTTATGATGACAATTTATCTTTTTTTTTTATGACAACTTTGTTTTTATGTGTTTATGATAGTTGTTTTTATGTGGTTGAATGTCATCAATGGCATTTAAAATATGTGATTATACTTGATGACAATTTTTTAAGACACTTGATGACAGTTTTTTGTCATCGCGTCCCTTTGATGACAAACAAATTAATGTCATTAAGGTCCTTTAATGACCCTTCTTAGTCATCAAAGGCCCTTTTGATGACAAACAATCAATCAAATCGTCATTAAGTAGCGATGACATTTGTGATGACAAGTGATAATTTTTTCTGGCAACTTGATTTTTTAGTGATGACAATTGTTTTTTATGCGGTGATGACAACTATTTTTATGTGGTGATGAGATTTGATGACAACTTTTTTTGATGATGATAAAAACGAACAAACTTTAAGAGATGACAACTGATGACACTTGATGACGGTTGTTTGTCTTCAAGACCCTTTGATGACAATTATTTGTCATCAATTCCTTTGTGATAAATTAATCGAACCGTCATCAAGCAGTGATGATAAGTGATGATAATCGAATCGTCATCAAATAGTGGTGACGATTGATGACAATCAAACCGTCATCAAGTAGAGATGAGCATTTGTGATGCTACTTGATGACAATCAAACCGTCAATAAGTAGTGATTGGAGGTGATGACAGTTTATGAAAAAGTGATGACAGTTTGTGAAAAAATCGTACGTGATAACTCATATTTAATGATACTTTGGATGATGACAGTAGAAAATTAAATGTGATGACACTAAAAAATTAAACGTGATGACACATATTTGATGACACTAAAAAAAATTATAATTTGTGATTACACATATTTAATGATGACACTAAAAACTATAATTTGTGATGACACGTTTTGGAAGATGACACATATTTGGTACACATATTTGATGATACTAAAAAATTAAACGTGATGATAGATATTTGATGACAACTTTGTTTTTTATTTGTGATGACGGTTGTTTTTATGTGGTTGAATTGTCATCAAGACATTGTGATGACACTAGTGATGATAGTTGATGACAATCAAACCCTCATCAAGTAGTGATGACAAATGATGATGGTTCGAACAATGTCATCAATAATTTTTTGATGACACTTTTAGTGGTGACACATTTTTTTATCATCAAAGAGTGTCATCAAGACATTTTGATGACAATTTTTACCTTTTATTACACTATTTTTCATAAAAAAGTTGTGATGACGGTGAAAAAAATTTGTGATGACAGTGATGATGGTTGTTTTTATGTGGTTGAATGCCTTAAATGTCATCAAAATATTTTGATGACACTTTTCACGTTTTATTACACTTTTTTGTCATCAAAAAATTGTGATGACGGTGAAATAAATTGTGATAACGGTGAAATAAATTGTGATAACGGTGAAATAAATTGTGATAACGGTGAAAAAATTGTGATGACGGTGATGACAGTTGTTTTTATGTGGTTGAATGCCTTAAATGATACTTTTTGTCATCAAAAAGTGTCATCAAGACATTTTGATGACACTTTTTACCTTTTATTACACTTTTTGTCATCAAAAAATTGTGATGACGGTGAAAAAAATTGTGATGACGGTGACGACGGTTATTTTTATGTGGTTGAATGCCTTAAATGATACTTTTTGTCACAAAAAATGTCATCAAGACATTTTGATGACACTTTTTTACCTTTCATTACACTTTTTGTCATCAAAAAATTGTGATGACAATGAAATAAGTTGTGATGACGGTGAAAAAATTGTGATGACGGTTTTGAAAATGATGATAGTGATAATTGTGATGATGGTCAACGTCAGTCAACGGTTGGTCAACGCCGGTCAACGACCGAGTCAACCCGGTCAACGACCGAGTCAACCCGGTCAACGACCGAGTCAACTCGGTGGGAGTAGGGTGGGGGTGGGTGATGGGGATTTTGCTATTTACCTAATTTTCACACTCCCCTTAATATCCACCTAATTAGCCTCTTTTTTTTGCTATTTATTTAAATCATCCTTTTTTTGAGAGGGTTTATAAATCTATATGGAAAGTTCTTAACACAACTCCACTTAAACAAGACTAATTCCTTATTGTATTTTGTCATTTTAATTGAATGAGAAAGTTTAATTTGAAAAGGGCAGCGCAGCGCAGGAGTACCTGAATGAGGAGCAAAGGACAGTGCAAGAGACCGGATGAGCCAGGCACATCAAACAACAACTCCTTAGAGAAAGGGGAGTGGAGAAACCCGCCTTCCCCACCCAAACTTATATCCTCCAATCTGACGTGGGCCTCCGCCTCCACGAACAACACCCCCTCACCCGTGCAATCCACCACCAGCTTCCCGGCGGGCCCCTCCCTCAGCCGGCCCGCAAAGGGGTAGTAATACACCAGAACCTCAGCCAATGCCGCCTTTATCACCCCCACCGGGTCCCGCTTGTTCCGACGTTGTCCTTTGGGATAAAATAGCATCACGGAGACATGGAACCGGAAGGTCTGTTGGTCGTCGATGTCGGAGAGGGGCTTCAGCCCCCGAGGCGTCGGCTTTCCGGGCTCCACAAGCTCCGGCTCACGCCGTGTCACGTTCATTAGCAAAGGAGTACTGGACCTCCGCATATTGATCGATATATGGAGCTAATCGATCTCTTAGTATTAATTAATAAGAAGAGCTGCTGTGGTGAGTTCATCTGCGCGCGATTGCTGATTTATATAGCATGTGCATCGTACGAATGATGGAGACAATTGGGTGGCTGGCCGCCTTTCAGAGTTTTAATTAGTTGATTTTCATATATTGCCCTCTTTGAACAGTTTTTATGTGGATGGCAAAATTCGTATTTTCACTTTTCAATATACTATTTTTGTTAAAACTAGTTATACTCGTACACCACTACATGATTTAATATTAACTTATTTAATAAATAAGATTTTAATTTAATATAAAAATAAAAATAACTTACTTATGACTATAAAAATATATCTATTTGATAGGCATACACAACATCCAAACAACAACAATATATTTACATTATAAGAATTCTTTAATTCTTTTTAACGACTACATGATTTAATATATTGTTGTTAAAAAGATAATATATTAATGGAGCTCATTTTTATAAAAATTTAAATAAAAAGTTAGAAAGATAATTATAAGAAAAGATGAAAAATTTGAAGATTGAATTTTTTAAAGATCAATTTTTTTTTATTTATATGAATAAGTTAAAAAGAAAATAAGAGAAAAGATAATGTAATTTTTTTTAATCAAAATTCAATGTATGCAAGTAATTATCTAGATATTAAAAATTTGAATTTAAATTTTTTTCTCATAAATATATAGAAATAATTTTAATTGAAAAAACTCAATTAATATAAATAAAACAAATTTTGTGAAATTTAAGGTGGGACTAAAAGCAATATGGTGGCTCAAAAAGGTACAACTTTAATATATAGATATAGATAGATTAGGATATAATTATATTATTTTTTATTCCTTATAATTTTAGATAGAATCATTATAATAACTTTTATATTAATATATATATATATATGTGACAAAATTTTATATGGCATGAAGTTTATAATATGGTGGAAAATATCACTTAAATAAATTATTATAACAAATATTTAGCATTAATATTTAATATCTCTATAGTTTCTTTTACTTTAGATAGAATCTTTTTAACTTAATTAAATTATCATAAAAAATATTAGCATCAATATTTAATGTTCATATAGATTATTTTATTTTAGATAGAATCTCTTAAACATATGTAATTTTCAAAAATACAAAATCCTATGTGGCAAAATCCTAGGTGGCTTAATATAGGAATGCCATATATGAAAAATCCTATGTGATACATAATAAGATCTTACCTGGCATATAGCTTATGATATGATAGAAAAAATAACTTAAATAAGGTATCATAAAAAATATTTAGCATTAATCTGTAATGTTTCTATAGTTTATTTTATTTTAGATAGAATCTTTTTTAGTTTAATAAATTATCATAAAATATTTAACATTAATACTTAATAGTTAACATTGAATAAAATCTTTATTTTAGATAGAATCTTCCCTAGATTTATTTATCTTATTTTTTATATTATCCTAAAATAATACCAACATATTTAAATTGCCAAAATAGAGAATCCTATGTGGCGAAATCCTAGGTGGCTTAATGTGGGAACGACACGTAGGAAAATAACAGGTGGCACAATGTGGTGACCTTATTCCTTGCGTCTTTTATATATATATATATACATAGATTCATTTTAGATAGGGCACTTCGCTTTTAATAAATGATATCGATCTTTTTTTTTGGTGAAGGGCACAGCCCACGAGAGTCGAACCGATGACCTTTGGGTACTACCCTTGGAGGCTTAACTGATTGACTAGATGCCCGAAGGCAAATGATATCGATCTTGACATCTTGTACACGCGTTGTGTTGTTCAGTTTGAGACCAGAGTAAAACTTTAAATTCAAAAAATCACATGACGGTATAAAATGTTGGTTTTTAGGGTATGTTAAACGTAAAAGCATGTGGCATAAACAAGTTGAAGTGAAAGTCGATCCTTGTATAACAAGGCGGTTTGAGTAGACATCGAAAGGTAATCTCGTGAGTAGACCCTGAAGGGTAGTCTCATTGGGTGTAGACCGTAAAGGTAATCACCATCGACCCACTTTAAAACATTTTATTAAGATGACCGGATAAAGGCTACGAGTCACTCGATTAGATCAAGCTTTCCTTCAACGTATATTGCCCCTATTCCATGCCAAGGGATTCCGCAATATCTTTGCGAGATAAAACGTACCATACGAACAATAGACATGTTGGCAAGACATATCTATCAAGATTAAACGTACCTTATTCGAGTCCATCGACTCCTCTTCATTCTTGACTTGAACGAAGTCGTCTTCCCATGGCTCTTGCGGTTCTTCCTTCACTTGGACGAACTCGTCATTCCACACCACTTGAGGTTCTTCTTTCACTTGTACTTGTGAAGAACGATCCATGATACACACTCTTTGTGTTTGATTTCACTCGTGAAATCACACGACTACACCACTCAAGTCTTGACCGACTACTAGTGTAAAGTTGCACTGAATTGTGTTATTTTTGTGTTTCTTCACATGTCATCAAATGGACGACAATCACCCTTATTCTGTAACACCCCTATTTTTCAACATTGGGTATTACCGCCAGTGACCTCGGACTTTCCCGCCCAAAGTCACCCAAGGCTTTTAGAATGATATTGAACTCATACAAATGCGGAAAATTAACATAAACGTTACATAAATAAACGGATGCTCACGAATGAGACTTGATTCTTAAATTGAAGATGAAATTGACTAAAAGCGAAATTTCATTTATTGATAAGAACTTTCGTTCATTACATTGAGAGTCGTTTTACAAATGTGGTAGCGGAAAGTAAAACCATTTGGAAAGGGTTTAAAAGAAGTAATTTAAAATTTACAAGTATGTTTTCCCAAGACAACTCATGTGATGATGATTTGCTTGGTTCTAAAAAGGAAAGAGCCGGTCCACTATCTTCGGAATGCCTTGCTCTTATGAGAATTCCTTCCTTCCTTCGATGTCGTCTTGCCTTGACCTTCAATCCTCGCCTGACACCAATGTTATTAAAATCGAGATTCTAGGATCGGATCACGGAAGGTCTTGTGGATCGGATCGTAAAATCGGATCGTAGGATCGTAAGATCCTATAATATCACTAAAACTAATAAAATATAGATATGATACAAAAAATATAGGCACTAAAACCAAAAATATATATAATTTTATTAAAATTTAATGATCATAATGCCGAAAAATTGACATTGCAAACTTATATATGCACAAGAAGCACATTTAAAAATATATATGCTCACATAATAAGAATCGAGGAAAGATTATGGGACTTTATTAGGGGAAAAATATTGTAAATTCAACAATTGGGAATCGGAAAGATGAAAATTGGGAGGTAAATGAGGTTAAAAGAGACAATATGAGCATTTAAGAGATGTAATTTTACTAATAATTAAGCTAATTGGTGCTAAAATAAATTTTATAAGCTCAAAGTAAAAAACTGGGTAGGATCTTACGATTTTATACAGGATCTCATGAGATCCAATACGATTCTATACGATTCTACACGATTCTATACGATTCTACACGATTCTACACGATTCTACACGATTCTACACGATTCTATACGATTCTCACACGATTCTACACGATTCTATAACGATTTTAACAAATTTCGATTTTAATGTACGATCCGGATCAAAATCCCATATGGGATCGTAGGATCTCACGATTTTAAGATCCGGATCTCGATTTTAATAACACTGCCTGACGCTTCTTGAACCTTCTAGACTTCGTCTTCATCACTTCGGTGTACAATCCTACAGTCTGGCATTTGTCGCGAAGGGCGAGAAATATCAGGCAAAAATGCGGAAGTAGGGGAATTAGTCTAAGGAGACTAAGCAAGTGAGAATGGAACTTCTCACGGGTATTTCGGTAATTTATAATATTCGAGATATATTATCGGGATATGTTTTAAGGTATAGGTCTTTATGTGGGGCTTAACGGGACGGAGAAGAGTGTATCTCAAGAGGAGATAACTCGTTAATCGAGAGAAGAACTACGAGATTGTAGACTTCTTTTTAGAGTCGGAAGTATGTTAGGAACATTATTAATTCATACAAGTTTTGAAAACCTCTCGCGCCCTTGCGAACCGAGAGCCGGATCGATCATTTGAGATCGGTCCGGTTTTGGTGTCTTTTAATTGTGCATTGGGCACTTATCTTGTATAGTGATGAAAACTCTCACTTAGGTTGACATATTTTAAGAGCGTGGGGGGCTTATGTACCGGCCCGAACCACTGACAGTTTCAAAAGTTCCGGCACTTAGCTAGAGTGCCTACGTCCCTCCGTGGCGTAGGAGCGGACATGGATCATGATCGACAAGTCGTAATTTATGCATGGTGGCAATACAAATTTAGTGGGTTATATAGAGGTGTCGAGTTAGGCCCGCACCCCTTACTATTCCATCCAAACCGATCTTGAAAAGAGATCGTAAACAATCAAGGTCACAAACAAGACTAGCATAATAGTCCTATCGAATATTTAAATAACACAATAACGATAACAATGGGGTCATTAATTCTAGCAATCAATATTCCTAGGTTCGCTTTATTATTAGCAAACAAGTTGTTCCCAACATCGAGAAATTTCACGAATCGAGTTTATTAAGGCTACAAAGAGAAATTCCACTTGCCTTAGTTTAGCGATTGTATATGAACGGATGAACGAGAAATGTCGCCTTTAGTCGGGACGGGAAATTGGACCTATCGACACGAGAGGTACGAACGAACTTTAATAAGAATTTCTTTAATTCTTTTAAAGTTTTAAAAGTCTCTTATATTCCTTTTATAAGAGAAATAATACTAAATTATTATAATAATAATTTAGGTGGAGATGAATAAAATAATAATATTTTCTATTATTATTTAATATTTATAATATCCTTTTATTCTTTATAAAACTCTTCATTTTAATTTATTTACTATAATCTTTGATGTTCAAGTTATGACATTATTTAAAATATTTAAATATTCCTTTATCTAAGGTTAAAGTTCCCATTTAAAATATTTATAACCTTTTTATTCCTTAATGGGCACGCAATCATTATTAAATAATTCTTTTATTTATTTCAAGCGAGGTGATAATTATATAAAGTCCATAAAAATATACTTCATATTTATAAATCATATTGATTATAAAAACTATTCTTATGATGTGAAAACTCCAAAATGCCCTTGTCACAATATTTATTTATCCATCTGCTTATATATTCTTTATGACTAGTGCATATTATATTATTATAATATTTTTTTCTCTTATCATCAATTCTTTTTAAAGACATGTAACCACCTTATGATATAAAAGGCATTAATATATCATATTATATTCTACTTATTCTAGTACTTTATTTATTTAATAAATTCCCAAGTGTTATGTTAAACAAATTATCTCATACTTTTCCATATGAATATCTTGTCAAAATATATATTTGAGTTTATAAAATGCTCTTTTTTAAAAGACATGCAATCACTTTATATATTATATAAAAAGTCTTAAGATAATATTTTTCCAACAATTTGTTCTAGATCTTTTATTTATATAGTAAGCTTCAAATAATGTACACATAATATTTATATTACTCTTTCCAAGTATATAAAACTAGTATTTTAATCCCATGATTTTATTTGATAATTTTCCCATGTCTATCATATTCTACTTTTTTTTTACATAAAAGCACATGAAAATTATTTATTTAATTTATTTAATCCATACTTGTTCTTATTGAAATAATTTATTCAAAAATATCTTATTATTATCATCCCAAAGCATATAATAGGATTAAAAGACATGTAAGTCTATTTTCCGTTTTAATAGAATTTTATTTTAATAAAATTCCTTATCTTACATTATTTCTTTTATAATAAAGGAAAATATGCCTTAGTTAATACTTTTCCAATATTTATTCAAATATGCTCAAAATAACATTCTTATGAATCTTAAAGTTCTAAGAATTCATATATTCTTAATAAAATTATATTTCTCCTAGATGGGCATGTAGATTAATTTAATTACATAAATTTCTCCTTAATACCCACATGCAATATTTATTCAATTTAATTGAATAAATATTATATACATGTAGAAATTATTTTATAAAAAGATATTAATTAACATTTGAGTCGGGAAATTATACCGAGCGATAACGAGAACGGATTGGGCACGGATAACGAGATGGGGTGGAAATGGGCTTCTTCTTCTCTTTTTCCTTTAATAAAATCTGATGGGTAATTTATGACTGTTTGGGCCTAAAAATTAGCCCAACAATAGTCCAAAAATCACCCAAAACACTAGCCCATGTCTTCCTTCTTCTACCTCTCTACGCTAGAAGGAACCAGAGACAGCATCAAGACGTGGACGACGGATGACCAAGGCAGCGAGGCAGGGCAAGGAGGCGCCCCTGGTGGCCGGAGGTGGCGCGCCGAGTGGTGGTGGTGGCCGGCCGGCCCTCCCGTGGTGGCCCGGTGGGGCTAAGCCACCAATCTAGGGTTTTTTGTGGTGTTTGGAAAAAAAATTAGCAAGTTTAAAATTTTGATTTGCGCTGAAAACCAGCTTAAATTGGAGTGAATTTGTAAGAGAAGGAAGGTTGGATGATTGTGTGAGTCTCCTATGGGATTTTCGGACCTATTTATAGGAGAAATTGAACCTTCCATGGATCCATGTCAATGGAATTTGACCATTGAGGAAGAAGGAGGTTGATGGTGAATGGTAGAGTGTGTGCTTGTTGGATGATGACCAAGGATGATGTGGGTTGATGAGGACAACAAGCAATCTATGGCAATGGAAGACATGCATTTGTTGTACGTTCAATCAAACGTCAATGTCTAATGTTCAATTTTGGGGAAGAAGAAGAAAGGAGGGTTTAAATTAGTAAAAGTTCTTTAGTAGGTAGTCAAATTACATTAGCATAGCGGGAGTGAGTGTTTGTTAGTTTATGAAGGGTGCAAGAGGTCTCGGGTTCGAGTCTCCCTCTTGACACTTTTTTATTTTGCCTTTCCTTTTATTTTTACTTGCTTTTAATATGACATTAAACAAAAATTCGAAATTAATATGAAACATCTTTATTTTTATTTTTCATTTGTCACTTTGATAAACTTTTATAACATTTTTATAGTTTATTACGAAAATTATAAGAATATTTAAACTATCTATTTAAGAGAAAAATATTTAATTAAGTATCCGATTTACTTAATATATTTAATAAATTTCTTAATTGTTATTGTAATAAACTTTTACAACCTCTTTGTAATTTAATATGAACTTATAAAGATTATTAAAATCTCTACTTTAGAGGAAAAGAAATAATAAAAAAATTTATCGAGATAATTGCCCATTTTATTTTATTTAGAATTTAGCGGATATTACATATTTATAGGTGTTCATGGCTGTCCAATAACCGCCAAAAGGAAGTTACAAAATCGGTTACATAAAAGAGAGACCATGAATAAAAGTAGGAAAAGTTGTAACTAACTCTCATCCACTTTTCTCTTTCCTTGTCATCAGGGAAGGAGTCCAAATCCTGCCCAAAATGGAGTCCAAAAGCCATCCAAATCCAGCCCATAAAGGCCCAAGGAAATGGTCCAAAACTCCCTCAAGAAATCCAATCCAAAAGCCCAAAATCAAGGCCCATGCATGCGGCCATCCATGCAGCCCATTAGGCCCAAGCGCACACCCCATGGGCCGGCCCACCAAGGCCCACACCAAGCTAGCATAGCTAGGTATCTAGCTAGGTTACTTACCTAGTGTAGCTGACCCTCATCTAGTTGAGCTAGCATCCAGCTAGTTGAATTGGCTTGAGTTGTGTCTTAACTCATTGAGCTGACTTACAAGCTACTTGAGCTAACTTCAGCTAGTTTGAGCTTCCATGAGCTAAATCCTTCATGAGCTTCTTACCAAGCTTGTACTTTGAGTCAAGAGCTTATTCAAGCTTCTAGAGCTAACTCTAAGCTAGTTTGAAGCTTTGATACTCCTTTCTAGCATACAGAACCATGTGCCAAGCTATTCTCAAGTTTTAGTCCTTGCTTAAAGCATCCACCAAGCTTTAGAGAAGCTTCCTAACATTGATTAGATCTCGCACAAAGCTATTAGACTCTTATAACAAGCTAAAACCAAACCTAAGCTCAATTGCTTGGACACGACGCCTTGGATCTTTAACCCTAGGAGCGCCGCAAGCTCCTTGCATACACCCTAGGCACGCCGTTGTCAACACGCAACCATGAGCATGCCATGGCAACGACATAGGTGCGCCCCAACTAGCCACCACACTCACCTCATGAGCAAGGATCGGCGTGACTAGTCCTTGCACGTGCAAGCGCGCACCTTGTGCACCGGCGCGTCTCCGCCGAGTGCCGGTGCCTTATGCCGCTACCGAGCGCCGATGCCACCAAGGCGTGCCCTCGTCTCGTGCCGTTGCACACGAGGTTTCGTGCCTTGGTGCCGGTGTACATCTCTTGGATCTCTTTTCTTTTCATGACTACTTCTCTTTATCATGTCATGGCAAGTCACATTGTCAATTTCTCAATCGACATTCCCTTGTGACTTCTTTACCTCAACATGCTTACAAGGGGATTGATGACTTTTCACAAATCACCAACATTCCTCCCCCATTTGAGCAATGTCATCAAAACTCGAAGTTTTTCCAAACTCTATATCATAGAAGTAAATATCCCATGGATTTGAATTTACAACTTGTAGTTCTCACCATCATGCACTAAAGAATCGTGGTGTTCCTAAGAATTGAGCCACATCAACTTGTCTAAGTACATCCAGTGATAGTACGACATGAATTAACTTACGTTTATTCTTAACTTGACGCTTTTAAAGGCTTTTACGTCCCATATCCATTTCACATATGCTTATACACAAGTCATCCTTGAACTCTCTTGGAAGAAGCCTTACACTTCCACATATGCTTAGTTGAGTTTTCTAACTTGCCCTACAAATGCAATTTCCAAAAACTCATTAATGAAAACTTGTTTCAAAACTATTTTCATGTAGGCTAGAGCAAAAACCTTGATGGGAATTTTGTATGCTCTCCAACTCTATGTCTTTGGCCTACCACATTGAATTCAGCCCTACACCTTTCGGTAAGGGGGAATTGGGCGTCCAAATCATAGGGTTTATTAGGATTTTAACCCCATCCCTCGAGTTGAATTTAATACAAAAACTTATGCCAATCATCTCTGTGGAGAAATTAACAAATTCATTAGTGTTTAACAAAACTCAACTGAGTTGACTCTAAGTATGAATTATCAAAGATAATATTCACTCATACTCAAATGTCAAATTCCGACTCAAAGTCGAAATATATGCAAATTGCCTCTTGAGTCTTCTCAAGAATGTGCACCGATCACCCTACTAGGAATTCATGACCAATCGTCGACTAAAGGTCTTCCTTAGTTAGGTGATCCAACTTGCATTTATACTTTCCAACATAGAAAGTCTTTCTACACATCCAATGCCTTAAGCATCTATCATATCTTTGACAAATGGCCATGTCAAGATATCAACACCTTTTACCACTTGAACGTCCTCAAGCCATCACATACACACTTTTAAATCCGTGTATCCATTGATCCATAGGTGTTCCAAACATGTGCATAAACATGGAATTTACATTTCCATTCCAATGTATTACAAACCTAGACGAAGATTTAGAAAATCTAATTCACCTTCATCTTTTCACATTGGCATCTTCATAAGTTTATCAATGAAGAACTTCATAGACAAGATCCTTTCCATCTCATCAATGTCATTTGGTTTCTACCCAATCAACCATGTCATTTCCATGTAGACTCATTAAACACTTCTTAACCAAAGTGATTAAACTTGCCATATTCTTTCATGCTATAAGCATATTCATAGAATCATTAGAAAGACTCACAAATGACATCCTTTTCCTTTTTGGCCATTCAACATAAAGTATCCCACTTCATGTACTACCTTCTCCTAACCACCAATTCTCATTGGAAGTTTCCATAGGATCATCATCCATATGACAATATGAGATGATTCAATTCTTTCTTTTCATAGAAATCTTTTAACAAAGAAAACTTGAAGAATTATGCTCATAAGACAATCATCTTATCACAAGTGTTCACTACACATGTTTAGATTTGTCTTTCATAAACCATGCCATTATAATTCCCTTAATCCTTTCAATGATCAACAAAATCATAAGACTAATTTACCAAAGTTGTCAATATTAAGCCTTCATGGCGCATTGACATTTTCCTTGGATCCGAGGATGGATCAAATACCTCTTAGGTCTCTTCTAGACCATTACTTGTTAATTTGAAAGTCCTAAAACCAGCCTTTAAAAATTCCCAAACAAGTTCTAATCATCCAATCTAATAGCATAAAACATGAGCCTTCCCAATTAACCATATGGGGCATGTGATAATCCAAGTTCTTTAAACTCAATCACATCCTTTAACATTTTCAAAACTAGGAGAACATTTCATGACTTCAAGTATGATTCCATTTGATTAGACAACCAAATTCAAGTGCCTATAGTAGGCCTGCCTACGAACCATCAAAACGGCAACGATGCAAAGCGCCGAGCACCCGCCATGGTCTAGGCTTGATTCCGATCAGCCTAGGCGCGCCTTGTATTACCCAAGGCCATGCCATGAGTCTCGCCAAAAGGCGCCGCCGCCGAGCGTTGTGCACCCAAAGGAGCGACACCTCGACTTTACACTAGCACACCTTAATCCTTGTCGCAAGCCCAAGCCATGCCAAGCATCGAGCGCCTAATACCGGCGCGCCAAGGCATGTTTGATTCCAACGGCATGCCAAGTTCTCGGCCATGCGCACTCACGGTTCGACCCTCAAGCGGCGACTCCTAGCGCCTAGTGTCGTAAAGGTCGAAGCCTCGTCGCGTCATGGGCGTGTTTGTAGTGCACCGTGGGTGTCAAGACCCGAACGCCGAGTTCCACGAGGATTGATATCGAGACTCGATACTCTCCGGCGTGCCTTTGCCCAAAGCAATGGCGTGTCTCAGTTTTAACCAAGACATCACTTGCGCCGGTCCTCCCCATCAAGGCAATCTTTTACATTAACCAAGTTAATCCAAGGCACATACCATATCGACATTTAGACAAGTCAATAACATCCATACTTATTTTAAATTCAAGTCATTATCCTTTGAGGATTTAAACACATGAAAAGACCGATCAAACCAAGACCGACTCTAGTCATGCCAAAGTGTCAAACCTATGCACTTGACACTTACAATCCCTGTCAAACATTGGTTCGAATAGGCCATAAGAGATCTCACTCTCATGTACTCATTGCTCAATGTAGAGATGCATAAATCTTAATTCAAACCAATCAAGACTTTCATATGTCCTTTTTCATAAGAAACATGATTTTCATGAAATCACTTGAGTGATCTTCCACATGTAACTTATCAAAGAGACTTTCACCATCTCTTTTGTGTGTTCTTTAGTGTATTCATGGCCAACAGGTGTTCATCCTCTCACGTGGGGGCAATCTAGTAGACCCTTACATTAGTAGACCCGAAGGTAGTCTAATTACTCTAGTAGACCCGAAGGTAGTCTAGAGCATGAGTCATCCCAATCAAAGAATGGTTGACTCAAGGGTAATCTAATTAGTATCATCCAAAGAGAATGAAACTAGAATCAACTTTTTTAAAGTCGATCTTAAGAATTAGACATAGTCCTCTTCTTGCACACAAGTTGTTAAGATCATTCATTAATAAAACCATTGTTTATTCATACCATAAACATTACATGATCATTTTATTTGATCAACAACACACTAATCCCTTTATTCAAGGAATACAAACACACACAAGTTTAAAAGCACATAATCTATGCTATACACACACACATGCATCAAGGAAACAAATACAATACATACATCAATCACAACGCCTTACGCCACACAAGGAACAATAAACCGGCTTCATAGGCCTTCGATCCCCATAGACCTTTTGCCAATAGGTGCCACCAACCGCGGCTCCTCCATCCCACAAGGGCTCGGCCCTAGGGACGCCAAACTTCAACTTTGCACTTATGCACTTGGCTCGAGGCTTTGAACGCCTCTTGAATCTCGAGTACCCTTGCTTTCCCCCATGTCCATGACTAGGATCACGAGCCTCCATTGCTTTGGAAGTTTGAGGCGCAAGAACCTCTTTTCCTTAAGCACTCTCGAGATTGGTTCCAACCTTCATGTTAGCGAGGTACCAATCCCAATACACCATGCCACAATTGTACTCATCTAGCCAATTATCAAAGTCTTGGAGCCCGCCTTGATCCACTTCGATCGGCCTTATAGGACTCATGGGTTCGATCTTGACTTCCCTCAAGTAAGAGGTTACGTCATCAACCGTTTTATCCCCTCGTTTAGCCAAATCCTCAAACTTAAAAAAACAAAACAACAATGCAAACATAAACATAAACAAATATACGTT
The DNA here is from genome assembly GCA_964016875.1 of Fallopia convolvulus. Taxonomy (NCBI): domain Eukaryota; kingdom Viridiplantae; phylum Streptophyta; class Magnoliopsida; order Caryophyllales; family Polygonaceae; genus Fallopia; species Fallopia convolvulus. The sequence goes on from OZ024733.1 coordinate 23,503,287, forward strand.
GAAGATTGTTGGTTTTTAGGGTATGTTAAACGTAAAAGCATGTTGCATAAACAAGTTGAAGTGAAAGTCGGTCCTTGTATAACAAGGCAGTTTGAGTAGACCTCAAAAGGTAATCTCGTGAGTAGACCCCGAAGGGTAGTCTCATTGGGTGTAGACTGTAAAGGTAATCACCATCGACCCACTTTCAAACATTTTATTAAGATGACCGGATAAAGGCTACGAGTCACTCAATTAGATCAAGCTTTCCTTCAACATATATTGCCCCTAGTCCATGCCAAGGGATTCCGCAATATCGTTGCGAGATAAAACGTACCATACGAACAATAGACATGTTGGCAAGACATATCTATCAAGATTAAACGTACCTTATTCGAGTCCCTCGACTCCTCTTCATTCTTGACTTGAACGACGTCGTCTTCCCATGGCTCTTGCGGTTCTTCCTTCACTTGGACAAACTCGTCATGCCACGCCACTTGAGGTTCTTCTTTCACTTGTACTTATGAAGAACGATCCATGATACACACTCTTTGTGTTTGATTTCACTCGTGAAAACACACGACTACACCACTCAAGTCTTGACCGACTACTAGTGTAAAGTTGCATCGGATTGTGTTTCTTCACATGTCATCAAATGGACGACAATCACCCTTATTTATAGGTGTTCATGGCTGTCCAATAACCGCCAAAAGAAAGTTACAAAATCGGTTACATAAAAGAGAGGCCAAGAGTAAAAGTAGGAAAAGTTGTAACTAACTCTCCTTATCCACTTTTCTCTTTTGTTGTCATCATGGGAGGAGTCCAAAATAATCAAGCCCAAAATGGAGTCCAAAAGCCGTCCAAATCCAGCCCATAAGGCCCAAGGAAATGGTCCAAAACTCCCTCAAGAAATCCAATCCAAAAGCCCAAAACCAAGGCCCATGCTTGCGGCCATCCATGCAGAACATTAGGCCCAAACGCACGCCCCATGGGCCGGCCCACCAAGGCCCACACCAAGCTGGCATTGCTAGATACCTAGCTAGGTCACTTACCTAGTGTAGCTGGCCCTCAGCTAGTTGAGCTGGCTTGTGCCGCTACCGAGCGCCGATGCCACCTAGGCGCGCCGTCGTCTCGTGCCATTGCACACGAGATTTCGTGCCTTGGTGCCGGTGTACATCTCTTGGATCTCTTTTCTTTTCATGACTACTTCTCTTTATCATATCATGGCAAGTCACACTGTCAATTTCTCAATCAACATTACCTTGCGACTTCTTTACCTCAACATGTTTACAAGGGGATTGATGACTTTTCACAAATCACCAACATAAAATAGGATTTCGATCTCGGTCCGTCAATGATCCGTCCGTAAAAAAAATAACTTGAATTTTTTAAACGTTTTTTTGTATGTAGAATTGAATGCTAGACCATATAATATGGACCTTACATTACTAATTAACTTGTGAACATATGCATATACACAAACTCTATAGTACCGAAGATAAACCACTAAAATATGAACATTATAATTTGAAATTATAAACATTTGTGCATTACGTATGAACCTACGATAAATTGTATATTTAGTTCTAAAATTTTACATAATTATATATGAACATCTCCTCGATAAAATATGAACATATGGATCAAATATATGAACATCAAAAGTAGGTCCTAATTTTGTGTGTAATAGCAAAAATAAGAAAAGAAAAAATTTGGAAAATTTTAAAAGATATTAATTTTTTTAAAAATAAAATTAATTTTATACCCCAGGTCTCTATAAGGTAATAATCATGTAATAGTTATTTCCATAGTTTTAGCATTATTATTACCTTGTTTACTAGCACAATTATATGACACAATCCCCTTGATTGATTGTGTCTCTCTTGTATAAATATAGTCTTCATAGTATTAATAAAATTATCCTATCTTCTACAATACAAACTCTCTATATGGTATCAGAACAATTTGCCTAACGGTTTTTTATCCTCCATTTTTTTCCCATGGCTTCTGATGTATATGATCAGTTTCCAATAACTATCACCAAATCGAAAAATTTGCTTCCGCAAAACTCTTTCGTTCAAAATGAATCCAATCCACTCCGTTTTTCCATTAGACAAAGTACCATCAATTTCTTATCACTACCAAGTGACTCCTTCACAAAACATCAACAAATTAACCGCCCGAGATCGCCTCCCGGCATCTCCGACAAACCCAGGATCGCCTCTCGGCGTATCCGACAAGACCAAGATCGCCTCCCAGCATCTCCGACGAAACTAGGATCGCCTCCCGGCGTATCCGACAAGACCAGGATCGCCTCCCGGCGTCTCAGATGAAGCCAAGATCACCTCAGAGCGACTCACAAAGGCCGAGATCAAGGCGACTCACAAAAGTCGAGATCGCCTTCGAGCGACTCACAAAAGCCGAGATCGCCTCCGGGCGACTCACACAAAGTCGAGATCGCATCCGGGTGACTCACACAAAACCGAGATTGCCTTCGTCTCTAACAAAGATTGCCCCGGTTCGATCAACTCATTCACAAGGTTGGACTTTCAACATGACGTCGCGCTTAAGGGGGCATATACGGAAATAATCATGTAATAGTTATTTCCATAGTTTTAGCATTATTACTAGTGTAAGGGCCCGTACCCTGTAAGAGTTTTATTAAATTTAAATCAAATAAATAAATAGTTAAATAGAATAAATTTATGTATTACGAATTTTTTCTTAGAAAAATATGGAGTCAAAACTAATATTTAATTATGATTTCTGGTTTAATTGAAAAAATTTATAACTTTTCAAGAAAAAATTGGTTTTGGAGAGTCACACATAGTTGAAAAGAATAAAAAAACAAAAAAATTTTAAATAAGAATTGACAAAAAGAATGATAATCATATATAAACTAATTAAAACTAAAAGTAAAACATATACATTATAGAGAACGATGAAGAGAACGCCCCCTTTCCCTCAAACCCTAGCCCCAAAAAAAGTATAAAAATTCCCAATCTCAGACCCCTAATCTGACAAGTTGGATCCTAAATCGAGTCCTTCTTCTTGATTTTGTGGCTCAATTCATCATTTATGATGGTTCTCAACTGCTTATTGAAGGAAAAATCTGGTGGACGATAGTTAAGTTTCAATCGGCTGTACAAAGGCACGACGGTTTAACCTCGTCTCCCCGGTCGTCCGATGGGGCTTCTCGGATTGCTTGCTTGCTTGTCCTACTCCCCTTTGTTCTTTGCTGGCGGCGAGGGTTGAGTAGGGGGCTTTCCCTAATAGAACAGCATGGAAATTGGAGGCTAAGGCTGGTGCGGCTTCTCTTCGGTGCGGGACTGTTCACCGCCGGCTTGTGGGGTGGTAACCGGTGGTTCTTGGTGAGGATTTCTCCAGAGGAGTGGCGACGGATTGTGATTCTAAAGACAAGGCTACCGTCCCTGCAATGGAATGTCACAGAGCACATCAGAGACTCAAACTCGCTCAGGTTGTATCTTTCTCTGTTTACGCTTGAGGCTCTTATGGCAACAGTGAACTTCTCTGTGTGTTATAGTTGGTGCTGGGGGTCATATACCCTCACACTCTCTCCTTTATCGCATATGAATAATTTCTCTAATGGATCTGATTTATATCCTTTGTTGAATCGGGTCTGGGGTTTAGTGATTACTACGATGGGGAAACAAGATAACAGTATAAAGAACAACAAAAAAATTTGCCAAAAAGACTTTAGTTTCTGAACCCCTTTTCTCTAAAGAACAAGTTGAGAATAAGCTGTCTTATTCCCAACATGAATCAATGTCCACCATGGTCGAGAAGACCTTAGAGGGTGGCAAATCGAACAAGCCTGTTGTGGCAGGATCCTCGGGATCCAAGGAAGAAAAAATCAATCGAAATTCCGACCTGTCGGCGTTCCTTGACATGATGTCAGATGTTATAGAACATATGCTCTATTTGAAAGAAACCTTGTTGTTTACTTCTGTGCTTGGGGAACCTATTGTGTTTTCCAAGCTGAGGCAAAATTGTGGTCTTCTCTTGATTTATTGGAATAAGTATGAAACTTTCGTGCAACTTGCTTCTTTTTTTGTAACGAGGTTAGATAATATGAGGTCTTATGAATGCTACCTAGTCTCTATCAATGATCTTTTTAAGTTTAAAAACTCTAGGAACATGTTGGTTGATACAGGGTACTTGGATAATGAAAACAATACAAATCATGAATATACCAGGAAAATTATGAGAACTAATATGATTCCTCTCAAGCTGATTATAGGGATAAAAAACAGCAAAAACTTAGCAATAACTAGTTACTGTTTTGTTTTCTTAAAGGACTATCCTGGTATGAATCTTGACCATGTGTGCTACTTGTATTTTCCCTTTATAATTTGCATTTTTTGCACAGCTGTGCTGGTTGCTTTGAGATGCAAGGTAATGGAATCTGGTTTAAAGACTATAGAGTTGAGAAGAAAGATGCTTTGACTAAAAGTACTTGCTGGTTATCTTTGAAAGTTTTGCTTACTGTTTGTTATTATGATATGGCTTTGAGATTTACTTATGGTCTTATGTGTGATTTGGAGGACATGGAAGACAATAACTTAATCTGCAGGGAGAGAGCGGAGCTGTGCAGGATCTTCTGTAGAGTCTGCTGGTGCGGCAGGCTAGGCATGAACCTGTTCATGCTCTGGAAGGAAAATCATCAAGAACGAGGAACGATTATTCTAACAAGGTTATGTAGATTTTCTTACTGTTACTATGGAATGTTTGATTGCTTTAATCTATTGCATAGTAGTTGGTTTGCCTATATAAGAAGAGAGTTGGGATTCTTCATCCCTGCACTCTTCATTCCCATTTCTCTATGTCACAATCATACTCTTGAAATTCTTTGGAGCTCTTTTCCTTGGTACTGTTACAAGTGCAACCGATTCATGGAGAAAGATCCTAATTCCATGGAGAAAAATAGAAGATCCTTTAAGAAGGTACTTGTCTCTGACTATGAGTTTTCTAAAGAAAGTAACATTGATGAGCATGTGCAAATGAAGAATCCTGATTCACCTACCAAGGTTGATGAAACCTTTAAGGGTAGGAAAAATGCTAAGCCTGATGAGGCTGAGTCTTCGGGCTCTAGGAAAGGAAAAAGTAAAAATAAAGAAAAGCTTGATATGCATGATTACCTTGAGCAACTGTCTGGAGTAAGGGATAATATCCTTATTCTTAAAGAGACCTCTCTCTTTGCTTATGTGTTGGGCGATATCGATAATATGAATGAAACCTTTTGTGGCTACTCTAAGTGTAAAGAATTTAGAAGGAAAGCTATTTATTTTGACTCTGAGTTTAGGACTAAATATATGAACCAGGGTATAAGCACAGCAATGCTGTATGATGACAACTTTGATTATGGTATTATCAGGAACAATGAGGGTTATGAGACTAGAAATGCAAGCAAGATGGAATCTACCAACAACAAGGTGTTGCACTACAGCTTTGAAGTTATAGAAGACAACAGAAGGGGAAGAAAATACACATGGACTATAAGGAACCAAGCTCAAAGAAATTTGTGTAATTTTAAGAAGTTACTGTTTTGTGCAGACGGCCTATGTAATTCTTTACTTTCGTTAAATAGTTTAAATTGTAAAGACTGGAATGATCAACATAAAAGGCTCAACTGTGTGTGTAAATAGGACACTTGCTGTAAGATTGAATATTGGTATGTATATCTTAAACAACGCAAAGATGAACAGGTGGGAACTTGGTTTGATGTTGTCGCTGATATGAAGTGGCATCATTGGCTAAATCAGTCTAATAGCCATAAATATAGGGATATCAAATGGGAATTCCCACAGCTAGGCCCAGGATCACACGGTGAGAACCTCGTTTTTAGTTTGGTCCTCAATTGGCCTAATTACTTGGTAAGATCAGAACACATTAGAACTTATACCCCTTCTCAAACAAATAGGAAAAGTTTGAACAATCAAGTAAACAATCGAATTAAATATGATAAAAATAGGATCATGGAATTGTAGAGGAATAGGTCGGAAATCGTTCTGGCCGGAAATTGACTCTTTCTGTAAAATCAATAGAATTCGAATAATGGCAATAAGTGAAACCAAAACTGATAAAATCCCTAGTGATCAGGTATGGAGAAGAGCGGGTTTTGACAATCTAGTATGGTCTCCGGCAAATGGGAGAGCTGGGGGAATTGGAGTTATGTGGAAAGAGCACCAATTAGATAATGAAGAAGTCACGCTCCTTATTCAAGAGCCGAGATACGTTGTATTAAAGTACTATAATATAATAACAAAACACTCCATAGCACTGTGGTTTGTTTATGCACCACCTAATGCAGATGCCAAAGACGCGTTTTGGAAAAAAATAACTAATGATATCAAAACCCTAAATTTTCCATCTATTATTATAGGCGACCTTAATGAAATCCAAAACTCAAGTGAAAAACAAGGAGGAATTCCCTCGGAGCCACACCGATTTGAACGAATACATAAGTTCAAAAATGATTGCGAACTTATAGACATACCGACGTTTGGTAACCAATTTACTTGGAGGAAAAACAAAACGGAGGAAAATAACATATATGAAAAACTAGACAGAGTATTAGTTAGAAACTGTATTTTACAATGGTTTCCGAACATCCATACAACCAACCACGCATTCACCTCATCGGATCACTGTATAATTACGATGGAGTTAAGCAATGATGCAACAACGAAAGGAGCGTCATTTAAGTTTGAAAAAGCATGGATGCATCGCAAAGATTTCAGAAATGTTGTGAAACAAGCTTGGAGATTAAATGTCCAAGGATCAAATATGTATAAGTTAGTTAAAAAGACCCAACTATTTAAAACAAATGCGAAAACATGGAACAAGAGAACGCTTGGAAACACCTTCCGAAAACTAAAAGAAATTGATACTAAACTCATTGAGCTTCAGAAACAAATACTCATATCGCCTCAACCATGCATAGTACAACAACAAATTAGAATTATAAAACAAAAAGAGAGCATCCTTAACTTTCATAAAACATATTGGAAAGAAAGAGGAAAAACAAAACACATCAAACTAGTAGATACAAATACGGGATACTTTCACAAAATTGCTAATGGAAGAAGAAATAGAAAGATTATCAAACAAATATGCACAAGTAATGGTACTCATATAATTGGAACAGAAAATATAAGAGAAGAAATAAGAAACGATTTTAAGCTAAGATACATTAAAGAACCTACAAACCAAACTCTTACACAAGAACATCTTCACTTAATCACAAAGGAAGTGACTGATGAAGACAACGAATCCCTGACTAAAGCCATCTCTAATGAGGAAATAAAAGCAGCGGTAATGCAAATTGGATCCAATAAATCACCAAGACTCGATGGTATGTCGGCAGAATTCTATAAGAAATATTGGGATATAGTGGGACCATCTGTCATGAAAGAAGTCAAAAGTTTCTTTCATAGTGGCAACCTTTTAAAACAAATTAATCACACGTTCATATCACTAATCCCAAAAATTGATAACCCGTCATCGACTAACCACTACCGACCAATCAGCCTATGCTCTACGATCTATAAAGTAATATCCAAAATCATAACGGATAGGCTAAAAAGAATAATAGACAGATTAATACACCCGCTCCAAGGAGCTTTTGTACGCAAGAGAGCCATACAAGATAATGTACTAATTGCACATGAAATATTTCACTCGTTTAGAAATAGTAAAGCAAAGGATGGTTGGATTGCGGTCAAATTAGACATGGAAAATGCATATGATAGGCTAGACTGGGACTTCCTTTTTCAAGTCCTAAGGAAATTTGGCTTCTGTAATAAATTCATAGGATGGGTTCGAGAATGTGTTTGCACACTCTCCTACTCGGTACTGATAAATAATGGACCCACGGACATATTTCTACCTGAAAGGGGTCTGAGACAGAGAGACCCGCTCTCTCCTTTCCTATTTGTTTTAGGCACAAAAATTCTTGCAAGAAAACAACAAAATGAATGCGACAGAAATTGGTATACGGTCGGTTTTCCAATTGCACGTGGGGGAACTAGAATTCCGTTCCTAGCATTTGCAGATGACATCATTATATTCTCGGAAGCTACTCAAGGCGCATGCTCCAAAATTAAGATTATAATTGAAGAATATGCTGCAATATCGGGACAAAAGGTGAATTACCATAAATCAGCTTTTCAACCATCAAAATACATAAACAACCAACAAAAACATCAGATACAACAAGCATTGGGGATTGAAACAATGTCTAATCTTGAAAAATACCTAGGATGCCCAATCATCAGTGGCAAAGTAAACAAAGACACATTCAAGGAATCAATAGAAAAGGCAAACAACCAACTTTCGAAATGGAAGGCGAATGCCCTCTCCCAAAAAGGAAGAGCAACCTTAATTAGGTCTAATATGGATATGCAACCAAAGTATATAATGCAAAGTTTCATGCTGCCAAAAAATATTCATGACGACTTGGATAGGATAAATAGAGCATTTTTTGGAATAAGGATCAACAATACAAGCCTCTTATTGGATGGGATAGAATATGTAGACCAAAAGAACACGGTGGACTAGGCATACGGAAAACAGAACATATGAACAAAGCTCTTCAGATGAAACTTTTATGGAAAATTCTAGCTGAACCAGAAAACATATGGGTAAAAATTGTGAAAGAAAAATATTTAAAAAATGACGCTTTCTTCACATATAAAATCAAGTCAAATACGTCATGGCAATGGAGAAAACTTCTTAGTCTAAAAAAAGAATTTGAAAGAGGACTCATATGCCAGATCGGAAACGGAAATTCAATTTCTTTTTGGGAAGACAATTGGGCAATGTAACAACCGCTTAAAAACTTTGCAAAAGACCCATCACACATTATAAATGAAATGAAAGTGTTAGAATTCATCACAGGAAACCGAAGATGGAAGACGGAGGAACTAGAACAACTATTACCACAACCACAAGTTGATATTATAAAAGCAATTCCGATTCCAGATAATACAATCACTGATCGACTCTATTGGGCTCCTAGTAAAAATGGATGGTTCTCAACTCATTCAGCAATGGCACTAATAACACAAACAACAAACCAAGAACTAAGTGAGGTGAGCTGGATTTGGAAATTAGACACCCTTCCGAAAGTTAAAAACTTCTTATGGAAAATTAGTAACAATGGCTCGCCAACTAAAGAAAGACTAAGTGAGAAAGGGGTTGCTACCCCTGCTGGATGTGTTATGTGCTTTAGTACGACAGAAAATACAACTCATCTGCTCACCAAATGCCCCCATACCATTAAAACAATTAAACAGGTTAACCTAAACATAGAACAAATAATAAGAAACTGTGATCCACAAAATAAGACACCAAAGACAATACTTAATGAAATCTTTGGGATAATAGGAAAAAAGGAATTTTCAGAATTGGCGATATCGTGGTGGAGCATCTGGCACCAAAGGAATAAATTAGTTTTTCAACAAACACCAAATGACTTTATTCTAGACCTTCCTCAGTACATTAGAAATCAAAGAGAAAAGTGGGAAAAATCAAAACTATGGAATGAAGATGAAGAGATCATGTGTCTAAACAAAAATATAAGACAAAATAAAAAGAAAAGAAATCTAAAATGGCAAAGACCACCTCATCATGTAGTAAAATGCAACTTTGATGGTTCCAAATTAGGCAATGGACAAGCATCAGGAGCACCCATTCTAAGGGATTGCAATGGAAACGTTATAAATTTAACAACAGGAAACTATGGACATATATCAGTCATTAAAGCTGAAGCCCTAGCAATGAGAGATGGAATTAGACTAGCAAAGCAGGAAGGCCACACAAACATAGAAATAGAAGGTGACAATATACAAGTAATAAAAGCAGCCCAAGGGGAACGAAACTGCCCTTGGGAAATTGAAATTATCATGACGGATATTCGTATGACCCTTCTTGCATTCCAATCAGTTCGAATAAATTATGTGCCAAGGGAGTGTAACGTTGTGGCTGATAAAATTGCTAAACTGAGCCACTGTTTTCCTACCTCAGTAATTTGGAATCACCCAGAACTTAATGTTCTCATCCGTCAGGATGCTCTAGGGCGCCCTCCTTGAATGGAGAGTCTCCTAATCTTTACCTAATCAAAAAAAAAAATTAAAACTAAAATTTACCGTTTCATCCAGTAAAACCATCTCCTTAGCTATGATTTCTCCTTTCTGAAACACATTCCAAATTTTTAGGATACGAACTTGAATATTGTAATTCCCTCTAGGGGAGTTTTATTAATATTAAAAAAGAGGGCTAAGTAGTACTCAAGCGGGGGATAGCCCGACCCCTTACATCGTCAAGTAACAATAAATTAATCCCCTCTGGTGGGGCAAGCAATAAATGAAATCCTAAAGGAAAGTTAAACGCAAAAGACGCAAGGCGATCCGCAACTGAATTCGCCTCACGGTAAACATGACGGAATTGGATAGACCAATTCCTACTAAGAAAGCCTTGGCATTGCTTAACCAGGTTGTACAACGGATGACATTTATTAATATTAGAACTAAGAAGGTGAATTACCAATTGAGAGTCGGAATCCAAAATAACTTCGCGGAAGCCTTCCTCCCAAGCCGTCTTCAAACCACCAAGGACACCCCAAAGCTCCGCCATAGGAACCGTGCATGAACCGACATTGTGAACAAAGCCTTTGATCCACCTTCCTTCGTAGTCCCTCAGCACACGTCCAGCAGCGGTCATACCATTGATAACTGATCCATCGGAATTGATCTTGATCCAATTTTGGGTTGGCTTCTCCCAACAAATATCCTGCACACTTCTATTGAAAGCACTAGAGGGGCAAAACAACTTACCTGCAGCAGCACCGTATTCCAAAGCAAGATTAATAACCACATTCGGTTTGTTAACAGTATTCCTGCTATCCCCAAACACGAACTCATTCCTCCACTTCCAGATGCTCCAAATGGAAAAGGCGAAGATCACTCTCCAGCATCCAAGATGGAAACGAATGTCCTCAATCAGATTCCAGCGTATCCACATCGCAAAAAATTCCTGAAAAAAGTCGGGAAAAACATCAGTAATTTTAAATTTCTCCCAAATATATCTAACCTTGGAGCAATCTCTAAAGAGACGCTCAAAATTCTCCTCGCCAGCCCCACAAAGAGTGCAATCAGCTCTGCTAGAGATATGTCGGCGTCTCCGTTCAACATTCGACAAAACACCCCCTTTCGCTACCAGCCAAACAAAACATCGGACTCTTTCCCGGACATCCAGCTTCCATATATTTCGATAAAGCAGCCCATCAGAATCAGCCCAATCCATGCCACCACGCAGCAGTTTATAGCCCGAGGCCACAGAATAGTTACCATCAGCCTCGAATCTCCAGCATAACTCATCTCCACCCACTTGATCGTCCGGACTAATAGCAACAGAAGCAAGACAGATTGTGGTAAACGCAGTGTCAAAAACTGCTAGTTCCAACCAATGCATTCGGGCCAGAAATCGAAAACCAAAGCCTCTCTCTGATCGTCTTGGATAGGCACCACAACCATGTCAATCAAAGGTCTTTCCGTAATCCAAATATCAGTCCAAAAGCGAATAGACCGACCATCTCTAAGCAGCCATTTGGTGCCTTTTACCACCACTTCAGCAGCCCCAGTAGTAATGCATTTCCAAATACGTGACGCTCTAGAACAACGACCTAAAACAGTGTCGACATACTTATTTTTAAGAACCAAAGTCCACAGATTACCCTCATCCATCACAAACCGCCAACTAAGCTTACCAACAAGAGCCAGATTAAGACTACGCATCGTATGAACACCAAGACCCCCTTGGGTTTTCGGCTTTATCACCTCACTCCAAGCCACCTTATGCAATTTCCGTTTTTCGCTAGAACTTCCCCAAATAAAGCTTCTATTCAACTTGTCAATTCGGTTACAAACACTAACCGGAAGAAGGGAGGTCGACATTGAATAAAACGGCAACGTAGTTAAGACGGATTTCACAAGCGTGACCCTACCAGCAAAGCTAAGAGATCTGGATTTCCATCCCGCTAGCTTAGCATTGAACTTATCAAGAAGAGGCGAGTAGGTATGCTTGTTGACCCGTTCGTGAAGGATAGGCATACCGAGATATTTCCCAAGATTGCTAGTCACCATAATTCCATTGGCGTCCTCAAGATCCTGTTTTAAATCCCAGCTACTATTCTTGGAGACAAAAATCCTTGATTTACTAACACTGACTTTTTGTCCCGAAGCCTTGCAAAAGATATCCAAACATCGTTGAATAACTCTAATTTGCGCAACCGAAGCCTCCGTGAAGAGCATGATGTCGTCAGCAAAGAACATGTGTGAGAGAAGTGGCCCATTCCTAGTCAACTTGATAGGTTTCCAACTGCCCTCATCAACCGCGTCCAAAATAATATGACTCAACCTCTCGATGCAAATCAAGAATAAGTACGGAGATATAGGGTCAATTCCCCATTCCATAAAACTTGCATTCTAGGGGAAGAAACGCATGCCATCACCCATTTCACCACATGGTTTGGAATTCCCATAATCTCCAGCGACGCCTTAATGAACTCCCAATTAAGCCTATCATAAGCTTTTTCGAGGTCCAGTTTCAAAATCATCCACCCTTTGGCTCCCTTTTTCTGTCTCATAGAATGAACAACCTCTTGAGCAACCACAATATTATTGGAAATAAGTCTCCCCGGAATGAAACTACCCTAAGTGGGTCCAATAATATCCGCAAGGATGGGCTGAAATCTGTTGGCCAACACTTTAGTAATGACCTTGTATAGAACATTACAAAGACTAATCGGCCTGAACTGACTAATGTGATCTGGTTTATTAACCTTGGCAAGAAGAACAATCAAAGTATCATTAATCCCCTCGGGAAGAACCGTCGATTGACAGAAATCCCGAACGAAAGAAATAACGGACCTGTCTACAGTATTCCAGCATTTCTGAAAGAAGCAGGGCTGAAAACCGTCAATCCCTGGAGATTTGTAAAGCCCCATAGACTTGATCGCCTTCCATATTTCCTCACTAGTAACCGGATTCCCAAGATTACGACTCCAATCTTTAGTAATACTTGGAAAACCGTTAGATAAATTCGGAAAATTAGACGCATCAGCACCTTCATCTGTATACAAGCGTCTAAAGAAATCAGTGGCTAGACTTTCAAGATCGTTTTTCTGCTCAACCCAAATCCCAGCATCATTTCTAAGCCCATCGATATGGTTATGTTTCCGACGGATTATGGTAGAAGTATGAAAGAATTTGGTATTCCTGTCACCACAAGATAGCCATTGCTCACGTGATTTTGGGGACCACAAGGTTTCCTCTTTTTCCATAACCAAATTAAGATCCTTTTGAATGTTACTTTCCTGTAATAAAAGTGCATCCGAAAAGCCTCTACACAACTCACGTTGGACCGAACCCAGCTTGTTTAAGAGATCTGATTTACGTTTGTGAATATTACCGAAAACCTTCTTATTCCAACGGATTAACTCTTCTTTCAAAACCTTCAAAGCACCTTCAGCATCAAAATCCTCACACCAACTGTTCTTGACCTTCTCATTAAAATTAGGATGGGTGAACCACGCGGCCTCAAAACGGAAAGGACGTCTAGTCTTGTCAAAATCAGTAGGCGGATGGAGGGAGAGGAGTAAAGGGCAGTGGTCCGAGGAACATCTCGGGAGATGTTTCACAAGAGCATCAGGCCACAGCACACGACCTTCAGTATTCGAAAAAACCCGATCCAGTCTTTTGTAAACCACAGAGCTGGGAGAAAGCCTACAACACCAAGTATGGCTAGGCCCACAAAATTCCAGATCAACCAAATCCAACCTATTTCTCCACTCATTAAATACCATAGAATCAGCATGAAGATTCCCCGAGCCCCCCTGGCATTCATGACTGAAGAGAATGCAATTAAAATCCTCACCTATGAGCACAGGACCAGAAACACGATGCACAACACTCTTGAGTTCTTCCCAAAACGGTTCACGACGCTTAACAGTAGGAGGTCCGTAAACCACAAAAAGATGTCTCTGTTGACCTGATTCTAAGAAAGAAGCATGGATATAATATATGTTTAACTCAATAACATTCAGCTGCACTTTATCCTGTTTCCAAAATCACCAGATACCACTCGAGAAACCAACCGCTTCAACCCTAACATAATCCGAGAAATCTGACCTAGTCATTCGATCACAAATATGTTGAGCACGGTCCCCAGACACACGAGTTTTAAAGAGCGCCAAGATATCAATCTTATACATCCTATATAAATACTGAATAGCCCTACGAAAACCAGCTTTCCCTGCACCTAAACAATTCCACATAAGAATATTCATAATCATAAAAATATATGGAAAAGAGGAAAGAGAAGCATCAACACTCAAGGCCTGAATGGCCTAAGTTATCTTATGCTGATGCAGAAACTCCCTGTTCTTCCTCAGTGGAAGCAGCTCTTTATCCTTCAACCTCCATCGCAAAGAGTGGATTGACACTAATCATCGCCTCAGAGAGCATAACTTGATCAACAAAAGGGACCGTGTTATTTAACCCTGTAGAAGTCTTGATATCCCCTGATTTGGCCGAATTTTTAGAAGCAAACTCATACTCAAAGGCTTCCAAAATATCATCTAGGGGTGACGCCTTTTGGCATTGGAACCCAAAGCTGGACTTTGAATATTATCCAAGAAACCAGAGCCCATAGAATTGCTGGGTTGCTTCACACCTTTCCACCTGGACCCTTTCTCAAGTCTTTTGGCTACATGGGCCTTAGTGGGCATCGGCCCACTATTATTAGTAGCTTTAAAAATAACCTTGTTGTCATGGACAGAAATTGCCATATTTTTATCTTGAGCCTTATTCTCAGTATCACATGAAATTCTTTTAGATTCGTTCTCCCCTTTCTTCTCCTCCATATCCGTGGAAATAACCACTTCCTCTTCCACAAACGCTGTTTTTTTTTCTTTCCTTCTGTGGATTGATTTTTCACGATTATCTCCATTCTCCTGATTCATCGTGATCTGTTTTCCATATTCTCCCTGATTTTCCTCACAATTAACGGATAGCGCCTCAAACCTATTGATTTCGGGAACCAAGGACGATGAAGGAGGAACTAATCTTCCCTTGCCTTTTTCAGTTTTGGCCTTTCCATCATTACCCGAATTCTTCTTAGATTGATCCTTCGATTCATCTTTAGAATCAGCCGAAGATTTTTGGTTACCTTTTTGGGGTCGAGGTTTCCTAAATGGAATCATCCATTCACCATAGCATCCTTTCCCTGTACGAGCAGCCTCATGTGCCGTTGCCGGCGGTTGAACAATCGGAGCCACCGTAGATGAACTTTCTACCTCCGAAGCATTCACTTTCATCGGTTCTTTCAAAGCATGAACATGTTCAGTTTTGCTTTTACCCTCCTGATTAATGGTACTTGGAGGACTAGGCCGAAAAGGACAATTGGTCTTCAAATGACCAAACCTTCCACACTCATAGCATATAGTCGGAAGACCCTCGTATTCAACAAGAAATCGATCACCATTAATAGTAATCGTGCCTTTTAGGGGTTTTTCAAGATTGATCTCCACGCAAACTCTCGCGAACTTGTCCCTATTACTGTATAACGTACGTGAGTCTACCCGAATCGGGTTACCTATGCCAGCAGCTACATTGAGTAGGACTTTCTCCTCGTACAGAGTGACCGGTAAATCGAACATGCGAATCCAAGTTGGCGTCGTCTGAATTGGTGCCGAGGTACGGAGACTAGGATCCCATTTGCGCACTGTCAAGCATCTTCCAAAGACCAACCAGGGGCCAAAAGTTAAAGCTCTGAGGTAGTCCTCCTCCTTTTCAAAACGGACCAGGAAACACCCATGGGTAAGATCAAGAATATGAAGACGATAACTGGTCTTCCACATTTCCCGAATCTTCCTTTCCATGATCGGAAAAGCCACCGGGTGCCCAAGGAGCTTCACAACCACCGACAATTGCTACACCGAAGCAAGAGCATCCATAACATCTTCTGCTATGGATACGGCAGGATCACCATCGTCCCCGTCCGGGAACGCAATAGTGATCTTCCCTTTCAAAAAATCCTCATTGAGTGTTGTCTTTTGGTGAAAAGTACTTCCAGATGTGACAATTTCCCTCCACGATACCCTAGGATCAGGAGGATCCCCAGTAGGCCGGTTGGGACTATCGGTTTCCATTTGCATATCTTGATTAGAGTCACCGGAGCTGTTAGCCGAAGCTTCATCGGACAACGTCATCGAGAACAAAAGAGAGCGTCTATTTCTTCTTTACTTTGCTTCGACTTTTTATTGCTAACCTTAGAATATTGTAATTCATATTATTTCTTAGTGTAAGTTCACTAAGAAGATTGTATGTGTTATTCATTGTTCACCTGAAATATATATATATATATATAGATTGAGGTTCAATAGAGAACAATTAAATATGAGAGAACACGAGAGCAAATGTAGGCCTTTGGATGGGATTCGATTCGATGGCTGAGATTACATATCCAAATTGACATATTTTTAAATTAAAACCCAATCCCTTAATTATAGCAAGTGATTTTTAATTTTGGGATTTTATAGAAAAATCATAAAAGTAATCTAGGTGGTTTTTGGGTATCTTGGATTTTTAACTTTTTTTACAATTTTTTTACTCCATATTTATCAAACCAGATTTATCGGATTTACCATCGTCACTATCCTTCCCCTTTCTCAAGCAAGAGCAATCGACGCTCTCTCGAACAGGGAAACCGCCATCAACTCCATTCATTGCCGCTCGCCCACCGCTACAAATTTCTGGCCACCACCGGAATCGCCC
Organism: Fallopia convolvulus; assembly: GCA_964016875.1. NCBI lineage: Eukaryota > Viridiplantae > Streptophyta > Magnoliopsida > Caryophyllales > Polygonaceae > Fallopia > Fallopia convolvulus. The sequence goes on from OZ024733.1 coordinate 23,520,119, forward strand.
ATCACACTCGCGCTCGCCCCCAACCGTCGTCATTCTCATCCTTTCTCAAACAAGAAAATCTGACTCCTCTCGAACAACGAAAACGACATCGCCTTCAATTCATCGCTGATCGCCCACCGCCCCCAATTTCCGCCCATCACAGTCGCCCTCGCCTTCACAGTCGCGCTCGGCCCCAACCGCGCTTGCACTCAATCGCCCCGATTGTACAACGCCGGCATTAAAACCCTAAACGGTAAAATTTTTACCCCTTTCCGGATTGTTTTGTCTCAGATTTGAGAAATTGTTTGTGTTGATTTGTTTAAGCAAGATTGAAAGCACCGGTTTTTGCTGATGTTGTTCCAGATCCGAAATTTTGATTTTCTTCTGAACTTGTACTTGATAGTCCCGATTTTGACTTGATTTCTTCATGTATTGACTAATTTTCGGTTGATGTTTCAGAAAGTTTTCAATCGGAATGGCATCGAGAAGAAAGATATTGGTAAAAGGTCAGTGGAAAATCCTCTTGAGAACTGATGAAGTCTGTTTAGGTGATATATACAACATATATAAGTAGTATATACAGATTCTGAAATATTCAATAAACTCTATAGCAAGTATGATATGATTTGAATGATTTAAAATATTTTGGCGCTGAAAAATTAACAATATAGTAGTCGGTGGTCAAAGATGTGGTTAAATTTGTAGATATACATATATTTGTGTTATGTATACATGAAAACTATTTGTATGTACATATACTAAACCTGTATATACATATACTAAAACTGTATATACATTCGAATTTATTATATATACAACATTTTTATAAGGACCTCCAAGAAGAACCGAGACGTCCGAGTCCAAATCCAAGTCATTTGACTCTGACAAATCAGCAATAAGATCTGAGAATTCAAACAATGGTTAGTTGAGGCGATCATATTGAATTCTATTATCAATTTATTCATTATTTTTTTATGTCCTAATTTTTTGAGGAATATTTGTTTCAATGCAGCTCCTACAGCTCATCCAGCTCCTTCCACCGTTAGAAAGAAAAGGAAGTATCGGGCTGATTTGGATGATGAGGAGGATGAAACTTTTGCCAGTCGGATCAAAAGGTTGAGCAAGAACAAGATTGACAAGGGGAAGGGGAAGGCTAGACAAGATGTGACTGAAGAGGTCAAGCCAAAGGCAAAGAGACGAGCACCTGCGTTTGAGGCCATAAAGTACAGATCTTCAAAATCCTTTATTATCGATTCAGCGAAGTATATGACCGATGCTCAGAAAGATGATGTTCGTAGGATTGGCTTGGGCAGCCTACTAGATCTATCATTTGCTGAGATTCCACGGTTAGTATATATGTTATAATAAATTTCATGTGTTATATACTGATAAGTAATATCAATATACACCTATTATTAGCATAACATTAGTGACAAAGCCCCATCATACATGTGTTGTAACTGCATATACACTAATGTGATTCAAATATAAATCATTGTCGTAATAATTGCAGTACATACATGCATTACATATACATATACACATGTTACACATATATATACAGTTTTAAAGACTATATATAATGAATGTGTGATTATATACATTTTAGAGAGTTGTATATACTGAATTTATGTGTTACAGATACATGGTTTACATGTACATATACACTGTTTTAGATTAAAACTTAATGTGATTTTCGATGTATAGGCGCCTTGGACTTTGGCTGGTCAAGAACTACGATGCGAGGAAAGCCGCTATTTTTATGGACGACGGAAGCAAAATCGAAGCTCGTGAAGTTGATATACACATATGCTTGGGGTTTCCTTGCGGTGGAAAGAAGATCAGCAAGATCCCGACTGATAAAAACAAGGAGCTGATAAAGGATTGGAGGGCACATATTGGAAAGGAAAGTCGTGGATTCAGCTTGAGGCCTTCTGAGCTGTTTCATGCAATGTTCTTCATAAAACCTGATGATGGAGAAGAAGAGGATCCTGATGTAATTAATGCTCGAAAGATAAGATATAGAGACATGCGGGTCTTTCTTCGGGATTATGTTATTCTGGTCCATTCTTGCATATTCGAGCCTCATCAGTGTGGAGCCGTCAACCAGAATCTGATTTTACCGCTGGAGATTGTGGATGATTTGGGGAACTACAACTGGAGTGGTTTCGTCATTGACTATCTGGTAAAAGCTAAAGCGAAGTGGGAGCATAATCCATCGAAAGCATACTTTCGAGGTCCTCTCATATTTCTGACGGTTAGTATTTAGTTCGTATTTATTTTGTCTTATTTTTACTAAATTTAAATCATAATGTTGTTTGGTGGTTATGTGCAGATTTTATACTTAGACCGAGTTGTCAACTACAGTGTCAGAGATGTTGAGAAGAGGTCTATCCCTGCGTTCATTGGTTGGACGGAAAATGGGGTGAAGATGCGAGAGAAGTTTGAAATGGCTCATGGCGGCTTTGGGAGTGGAGAGGTTGAAGAAAGGCAAGAAGTCAGCTCGGTGGATGTCACCTCCGGTCCAAGCATGACTAAACCCAATGAACAAACTGATGCTGCACAGGACATCCCGTCTGATGGAGATGATGATGAGGTATGTTATAAACTTTACTCACGGATACATCATCCACAACATTATTTTATACACGATACTTTGTCATATATACATGTTTATAATGTTTATATACATGAAATGTGCCCAGAATTCTGATCTGTTAGCTTTCGTGCACTGAATACATGTTTGGAATGCAATATATACAGGTTTGAAATGTATATATACATGTTTTCAAGGCATATATACATGTCTGAATTGCATTACATACATGATTGGAATGCATATATACTCATAATTATGCTATATATACAATAATTGTTTGACATATAAAATGGTTTTGTATGTTATTGTATAATCAGGACTTGTACAAATCGCTTGGGCAAGATTTCAAAGACTTTTTACGTCTTGTGGTTCGTATAGCCGACAAGTCTATGAAGGTCCGTCAGAAAAGGTTCTTCGTTGCCATTTCGGAAGCCACTAAGAGTGTGATGGGAGCAACTTCTGGAGCATTGACTCAGGTCAACATACTTTTGATTGTTTTGTTGTAGGTAAATTTTTCACACATACATATACATGATTTGTGTGTTGTGTAAATAGGTCGATGCTCCAACCTAGTTTCAAAAGGCTTGCCAGGGTGACGTTGATAACTCTTGGGCTGATGCAGAGCTCGAGCAGGTCATGGTGGACTACGACAATGTTTTAAAGCGGCAAGACACTCTGGTAGACACAAGTTTCCCGGACCTGTTTGGGCTTATCACAACTGATCTCCCTCCAACTCCACGTGTTGTCTTTCCAGAACAAGAACATAATGAAGACGGTGGTATTCAAGATGATATTCAGGTTAAGTCTACATTCCTGATATTGAATTATTCATGTTAGTTTCATCACATACAATAAATTTGTTAATTTTTTATTGAGAGAAATAAAGTTGTTGTTTTGATTGGATTATTCAGGAAAATCTTGACAATTTGGATGGGCTTGAACGAGAAAACCCTGATGTCAGTGGTGGTGAGACGAGCTTGCACGAGAAAAACAAAATCTTTACTTTTATTATATATTCAAGTATACAAGTTTGTTAGTTCCATATACATGTTTGAAATGCATATACACATGAAGTGTTCACATGATTCAGATCTGATAGCTTTTGTGCATCATTGGTTTGGAATTCATATATACATTATGGTTCATTGAGTACAGTTTTATGATCTGTTGGAATGCATATATACATTTTTGTAATTCAATTATATACATATTTTGAATGCATATATACATGTTTAGAAATAATGTGTTTTGTAACCTTGGACCTTATTAACAGTATAACAATGTTTTATTTTTTTGTATACATAGCACATCTCTTCTCGTGCAGAGGGCATCAATGTGGCTGACCAGGTGATGCAAGAGGTCGTTCACCACGATGATGTCGATGTATGTTATACTCATGTATACATGAACTCACGTATTTAAGTTCAATTTTTATGATGCATTATGATATTGTTCATGTGTACAGGTGAATCAGATTGTTGAGAACATTGTTCAAGACATGGTGGCTAGGAAAGATGTCCCAATGACCAAGGATGGAGAAGAAGCCGAGAAGTTGGACGAATATCCAAAGGAGCCAACCAAGTTCACAGTTGCTCCTTCCAGGGTTGAGCCACACAAGGTCGCAGCTGATCCTTCCAAGGTCGAGCAACCCAAGGTCGCAGATGCTCCTTCTAAGGCCAAGAGAAAGGATCCCAAAGTCGTTGAAAAACCGGTAAGCGTCAGGAGAAGCCAAAGAATTAAGTAATGGACATCAAAGTTATTGTTTTTGATTATAAGTTGTAATCGACTTTAATATGTTATTTCACATTCCATGGTAAAACCGTCTGTAATCGGCACTTAATTATAAATATGTGTCTCATACACTAAACTTTTTAATTCATGGATCGTAGACTAATTGTTAAAACTTTTAAGTCAATATCTAAGTTCATTATTCATCTCAGCAGGGTTATACATAACTTTAGTCGTAATATACATTATTTTACTCGTAATATACACAGTCGTAGCATACATATACATAACATAATTATATACGCGTATACATGTTCGAATTATATATTTAATTATAAATAGAACAATGTTGATATGATTGATTCGTAACATATATAGTTATGGCAGCTTACATATACATGATTGATAGAGTGTATACATATGGTTACGTTATTTTTAATTAATTAATATATTAAACTATATTATATATTCCTCTTATTTTTACAGGGAATAGACGACTCTCACGATTTCGTTACCCTGATGCATAGAGATAAAGTTTTGGGTAAAAGGGTATCAAAACCATCCGATTTTGATAAAAGCCCTTTTTATGAGAGAATACTAGATCCTACGGGGAGGCCGAATACAGAACATAATAATTTAATGTTGTATCTTAATGTAAAGTGTACGGACAAGTAAGTATATAATTATATTTTAATTGAATATATGTTATATTAATTTTTGCATATTATAATTGTTTCCATGTGCAATAACAGTGAGATTGTATATTTCAACAATGACATACCATATATTGGAGAAGAATTCAAATCACTGTGACGATTTCAATAATCGACCTGTGGTGTACCCTCTTGAACAGGGGTGAAGGGAAAAGGTGTTCATCGTCTCCTAATAGGCTATTCGTGTATCCATCGACAACTGTGAGTATCTTATTACAATATACAAGTATCGATGATATATATACTTAAATTCACCGTGTATATACATTACGACAGTGTTTAGATTTTTACATGTTAAAGTGACTAGTGAATTTCATTGCATGTTTATTCTGTAGTCAATCGTGGTGACAAAGAGTTCCAAGATTCATATGTCCAGTTCAAAGAAGGAATGGACACGGTGTTTTCTTCTGAATACACTACCATTACACTCGTCGATGCAGATCTTGTAAGCATCCTTCATCATATCAATGTTATATTTTTATCTGATATACACACATTTACATATTCCTGATATGTCCCATTTTAACATGCATGAAAACCTAGGTCTTCTTCCCCATGCTTGTCCACAACCATTACTACGCAGTTTGCTATAACTTCATGAACGAGTCTATTGAGATCATAGACAATTCCTTACTGGGAGATGCTGACCCGAAGGGAAAATATGGTGCCGTCGTCCCTACACTGGTATGTAATGATGTTTTAAGTGATTATCCAAATGATATTGAATTTTAAATAAATTAATGTATTATATACAAACGAATGTAATGATTTAAAATGCCTTTATACACAGACTAGCATGTTGGTCGAGTATATGCGAGACATGGGTATACATGCACGTGCTAGTATATTCGAGCGGATGGAAGCAACTGTATTAAAGATGAAGTGGCGAACTGACAAGAATAAGACAGATTGTGGTATATTCTTGATGCGTCATTTGGAAACGTACAAGGGGGAAGAGTTGAGGAGATGGGATGTTGGATTCAATCATGGCGTTAAGACCACAGTGTTTGCATTACGTTGGAAATACAATCATGCAATTCTCTCATGCGACCTTAATCAGAGGTGGCCTGAACTGAAGAAAAATGCGCGTAGAAATGCTACTGAGATGGCTGCTAGAAAGAAGCCGAATAAAGCAAAATAATATAGATTTGAACATATGTCGTTTCTTTTTGGCATTAGCATTGATACACTCAATTATTGAACACCGTCATTTTTTTGTTATGCTTTCAAACACTTGTTACTCAAGTCTGGTTTTGATATAACACTTCATCCCCTTTTGTTTCATTATAACCAGTTTACATGATGAGTGCGTATGTATATATATTTTAATTTCCTGTATATACCAAATAACACACCGATACCACAAATTGTTAGTATGACAACCAAGTGTTTTCAAATACGAATTATGTACATGCAACAGGTCATTATGTATATGACCATTATTGGATATCCAAACGTATTGTACGAATTATTAACTACATATACATTTCATAGCTTTGTATATACATCATGGGATCTTTATGTACACTATATATTACAGTATTCAAACAGAATTGGTAGAATGATTTAACATATGTATATAAATTGGTAAGTGATGTATTGAAATCAATTCAGTCATGTTTTGTCGATGTTGGACAAGTCATATTCATCTAAACTCAAATGATTCCATCTCATTAACAAAATGTTGCCACACAATACATCAATTTCAATTTTAAACATGTATATGGAACATATACAATTGTGGTATCGGTATGATATTTAGTATATACATGAAGTTAAAGTATATATACATACGCACTCATCATGTAAACTGGTTATAATGAAACAAAATGGGATGAAGTGTTATATAAATACCAAATTTGAGTAACAAGTGCTTGAAAGCATAACAAAAAAAATGACGGTGTTCAATGCTAAAACCAAAAAGAAACGACATATGTTCAAATCTATATTATTTTTCTTTATTCGACTTCTTTCTAGCAGCCAGCTCAGTAACAAATTTTATTCAGAATCAGATTCAGACAGCGGCTTATTCATTTTGCAATTTCTACTATCATGCCCAACATACTCCCCACATGTCTTGCATTTTCTATTTGCCTTTTTTCCTTGTTTTGCGATTGCATCTTCTTTTCCACCAAGTATCCTCTTACCACCTATTCCGCTGCCCTTGTTTTTAGCTTTTGAAGGTGGCTTGACAATAATTTCTTTAGGTCTTGGGACACCTACAATGGTATAATTTTGTCATACGTCATTACTTAGAACACGCAGAACATTTAATGTATATGTAATATTCATAAATAGTATATATAATATATAAATATGTATATACCTGCAAAATTCTCGATCATCTTATCCAACGTGTTTGCATTTGTAACATCATTGCTTTTTCCTGATTTATATGTATTCTCGATTTCAACCAATTTACCCAGCAGATCTGTCAACATGTCTTTGTCATCTTGTGCTAACCCAATGCAATTTAACACAACAGACCAGACTTGCCCTACCAAAGCTTGATTGCTTTCCTGTATATTACTTTGTGTCAACACATCATCCAAACCTGGCCCACTAACCTTCCTTGCGGCACCCTTCATCCAACGTGGCAGAAAAACAGAATCTGGAATTTTATCTTTCCCCAATGATTTAAGGACGGTGAATATATGTCTGCAAGGAATACCAACTTTGTTGAACATCAAGCAATCACATTTGGTCAGTTCACCAATTACGTCGTACTCGACATTGAAGAGATCATCACGATCTTCGCGTATTGTGTAGTACATTACATCAACATATGTACAACATTTCATGTTTCAGAAGTACAAGTTCAAAAACAGGTAAAAGTATAATTCTTGTATATGACACGTGTATTGGGTTTGATTAAGTAATACCTTCTGTCTCAGACTTGACATTGCAAACCCAAGACGAGGCATATATCTCTTTTTGAACTTCAGTCATCACCGCAAGTGTGTAATACTCAGCTGCATGCCTTTCAATACCAAGCGGAGTTTTGAATTCTGGCTTTTTTTGTGTCTGATTCGACATCATTCTTGAGTTATACATGTCGCTGCCTTTCCATTGCAGTATCGAATTGCATCAACAACTCAACAAGACTGAATTTTCTGTTTGAATACCTTCCAAAGAAACTATTCTGTGATTCAGAGATTGACGTTGTTCTAATTAATCCTCCTTGTTGTGTTTCTCTGAAGTATGCAGGTATCTAAGATTTTCTAAGAGCGTACATGTCTGTAAACCACTGGTTCTTGCCAAGTTTATAATCTCTTATGAACGTCTTCCATCCATCCTCAAACTCCCTTATTGTTAGGTTGTCAGACCAAACCAATGCCGCCAAACGTGATCTGAATCTACCAGAATTTATCTTTTTCGATCCCACCTTTACTGACACCTTCTCCATTATATGACACATGCACAGTCTGTGTATCGTCCTTGGAAAGACATGTGTTATAAACAATCGTTATCTAAACATATACATATATTGATTTCATATATACAATATAAAATAGTAAATAATTTTTGAAACGAAAATATCAGTGATTTTCAAAACTTATACATACTTTGATACTATATATACAAAATAAAATATTCATTAATTCTAATATATACATTCGCTAAAACAACTGTAAAACTGAACATAAGTTTGATTATGCATTAACCAAACAATCATATACAAAACTATAGTTAATATATACATATGAGTAGCATGGTATACAGACCTTTTCTATTGCAATTTTCATTGCCGGATCTTGATCGGTGATCAGAATAGTTGGATCCTGATGTTGCATTGCATGCTGAAAATTTTCGAACAACCACCTATATGACTCAACATCTTCATGAGTAATCCACATGCAAACGTGACACTTTTCCTGTGGTTATCCATCCCTGTGAAGGGAGCAAGAACCATACAATATCTGCACACATAAAAATTGTATTTAGGGATAAAGTTAATGTACACGACCAAGTAAAATAATGTATATAGAAATACTTATTCGTCCGATAAGTGGAATCAAATGAAACCACGTCGCCAAAAGCTGCATAGTTCCTTCTCGCAATTGGATCACACCAAAATAGCCTTTTTAGCTACCCGACCTCATTCACATCGTATTCAAAGTAAAAAGAACTGCACAAATCCTTTTTAATATTGAATCTATCTATCACCATCTGAGCATCAGCAACATTTATATATGACATCAGATCACGCTTGAAATTCTTGAAATCGGACTGCATCGCTCCAACATGACAGTATCCACCCACCAGCTCTTTCAGTATCTTGTAGGACTTGACAGGTCCTAAATTCGTCTTTGCACAACTCAGCATGAACATCTGGTGTCCAATGTTTAACTTTCTGTTTGCTTTTAAAAAATGGCGGGCATAATACGGAATCAACTCATGATTATGGCTTTCTTCAAAACAATGCACCTTATACAAGCCATCTGTTGTTAATTTGATCACGAAGCATGCGTCACAACCAATTTTGTTAGAAGAAGTATTACGTACACCTGATCCATTATCCGATGTATTACAACCTTCCCTTGTGCATCGATAATACTTCTCCTTAAAAACATCAGATCTGGGCAGCTTTCTACTGTTACTCGATTTAGCATCAAACCCAGATCGGTTGGCATACTCACGATAGAATTCTTCTGCATCACTAACCGTTTTGAATATCATACCTTTCGATGGTATGAATTTTCTTGGACATCGAGGTATCCACATCTTGTGATCGTCATCTCCTTCAGTTTGTATATAGTCTGACTTATACGCTGACTCCTCATCTACTAATTCTTCCTCATTTTCCTCTTCACCATCATCATCGTCAACATCTGATGTGTATAAATTATCTTCATTCAAATGACTGAATTCATCTCCCTCGAAATCTGAAATTATATTACCAAATACGTCATGTATATTCATGAATACCGATTGTAAATAAGGTAACAATAAATGTATATAGACATAAATTACAGTGTATACAGAGAACAGTTGTACATGTTTACGTAATACATATATTTTATACACTAATAAAGATGATTTATACATATTTAGGACATTTATATACATATCAACGTTTATGGATCACAGGTGTATGTAAAATAAGTGTATATATATTATAATAATTGTATATAACATTACAAATATTGTATACTGAGATCAATATAGACACATCATACTCATTCGTGTGTAATTGGTATATTAATTTCTAATAATTGTACACATATTTAAACGATGTATATGCTCAACTATTGTATACTGAGATCAATATAGACACATCATACTCATTCGTGTATAATTTGTATATTAATTTTTGAAACGTTGTATATATTGTGATCAACTATCGTATAATTTGTATATTAATTGTACACATATGTAAACGTTGTATATGCTTAACCTTTGTACAGTTTTTTTTATTCAACGTAAAATTAAAAATAGTTAAAATATAAGTCATGTATATTAATTGTGAATTACATGTATATACGCTAATATCGAATTTATTCATAATTCAAATTGTACATGTAAAAGACATGTTTTTATTAATTGTACATACAATAATGCAAATAGTATCCAATCACAACAATTTTCGTATATACATTTAATACGTTGTTATATACAAAAATTCAGTATATATACACAATGAAGATATTATATACAAAATTACCTGATGCCGTATTTCATTCATTAATGATTTTGGAGCAGTTCCGACGTTCAACGTGCAGTTCCGAGCAGTTCGACGTGGTGGTTCGTGGTGGCTTTGTCGACATTGTGGTTCGATGGTGTGGTTCCATTGACGCTTCCATCGCAATTGTGGGCGATCGCGACTGGGGATGTTGCGGTGGTTGCCGGAAATTGGTGGTTCAGTGGTTCGGTGGTGGCTGGAAATTGTGGGCGATCGCGACTATGAGAGGCGATATGTGGTTACAGTGGTGGCCGGAATTTCTCAATGGAGGTTTTATGGCGTTGATTTGTCTCCAGAGATCTTATCCCTACAATGTGAGATTTAACACGTTAAAACAATTTTTTATTTTACTAAAATCTTAATTATGGTAGTTACTAGGAGTAAATCATGGGGAGAAGATCTCTCCTATTTTGGATTTTTTTTGCTATTTTTCTATTTTTGTATATTGTAGATTTAATTTCACCATTCATCCAAATCTCAACCAATGGATGAGATTTGCTCTCTTGTTCTCTATAGAATATTGTTCTCTATAAAACCCACCTCTCTCTCTCTCTATATATATATATATGAGTTATAGATGTAAAATTCAAATAAAATTAATATCAACATAACAAATTTACAAATAAAAAAAATTATATACTCAACTATAACAATTAATTCCATTATTGCAAATTAAGGAGAATAAAAAGAGCATTACCAACAGTGTTTGCTACAATCAATTGGGCACCAATAGCTTTGACGGAACGAACACTCAATTTGCAGGCTTTGACGAAACGAACAATCAATTTGCCTACTCAGATCAATCAACCCAAACAAACTCAATAACAGAAGAATAAACATAAATAATTTGAACATGTATAAAATTGGTTCGAACTATTCAATTGATTTTTGACTTCAATTCATTTATGATTGGTTCGAACTATTCAATTGATAATTTGAGCACGTATAATTGATAATTTGAACACGTATAAAGTAATCGTGATTTTTTGACTATTTTCATAATGTATAGATGGCGTACAGAAAAACATGAAGAAGACATAATTACCTACTCGAATCAAGAAGCGTAGAATACCGAGAAACCGTAAGTGATTTGTGACTCGATCTAACCCTATCGTGTGTATATATAGATGCTCAAATCTTATTAAAATAATTATAATAATAGATATAGATCCTACCCAATCTTATTAAAATAATTACAATAATAGATATAGATCCTATGCATATATAGATTTTCAATGGTATTAAAATAATTTTATTTATAGAAAATAAATATATTCTAGATATATATATATATATATATATATATATATATATATATATATATATGCCGACAATTTTATGAACATAATCGGAGAAAGAGGCCTTTTTTTGGGTAAACTTTCAATAACACATATCCAAAAAAAATTGTTTAATTATGAGATTTTATATATCTATCATATCTAAAAATAAAAATTTGATTAATAATGGAATTTTCTACATAGATAAGATTTTATGATATCTAAAAATAAAAAGATTATTTTAAATAAAACGGGGAGGGTGGACCAATCTAAACGTGACACGTGTAATTTATTAATTTTTATAACCTCTGCTTTAGGTTATAGTTATGATTACCTTGTTTACTAGCACAATTATATGACACAATCCCCTTAATTGATTATGTCTCTCTTGTATAAATATAGCCTTCATAGCATTAATAAAAATATCATTTCTTCTATGATACAAACTCTCTATAGTCTCTTCTAAATCTAATCCTTCATTCCCCTAATTTATCCTCAACTTTCACCCTCAAAAGCATATCTACTTGAACTACAATCACATAAAATCAGAGACGGAACCAAAAATCGAAATCTGGGTGGGCTGAATTTATCTTGTATGATGGAAGAATTGGAAAAAAATTGACCAGATCTTCTATTACTTTCAATGGATATCGATATCACCTAATGGTAAATTAAAACGTTTTTTGAAGGGATTATATTATTGTAAACTTTTCACTTGAAAAAAATGATTAGTTGTATTCGTGCTAATTCTAATTAACTTTTCACACTAATTACTTGTATTCGTGCAGAATGCTAAATATTTAAACACAAATACTAATTAATATGTAAATATATGTACAAATACCCAACTAAAAAATATATTTAAGATATTCCAACATAAAAATGACAAGTGGAAGTTGAGATTTATATAACATGGACCTTGTACGAATTGAATGATGGAGACAACTGGGTGGTCGGCCATCTTTCAGAGTTGTAGAGTTGTAGTTTGCTACGTCGTGAATTCTCTCCTCGTGGGGAAATTCCAAAATGTTTTTTTACGTTAGGTTATTATTTATAAGCCTTAAAATAAAGCTATTAATTAGAAGTAGTACTAAGACAATTTTTGTAACATTAAAACCCCATAAAGAGAGAAAAGGCAAGAGTGTATATCAAGAAAAGAGAAAAGAGTGGTAGAAGAATTTCGTAGATTTTGGCACTTCAGATTTGATTTTATCCGATAGACAACTAAACAACCTCCAATTAACATGAAATGGAGAGAATGCGGGAGGATTTGAAGACAGGAAGTTCTTCGGGCTAAAAGCACCGAAGAATCAGGCCGAAAGAGGAATTAGATTCACTCATGGTAGGAGGTAAACAAGACGAAAGATCAAAGAAGTGGAAAAGGGAAAAAGGGGAAAAGGCGTACCTAATGAAAGAAGATTCAGGGTTGGGAACTCGAGTGCTTTCCAAACCGTCATAAATTGAGTCGACTTATGGGACGACTATTCATGTGACTATTTCCAAGACCAAATTCAAAAGCCACTTGAAATTTCCGGAGGAAAATTTGAGCGGGCTTTGAGAGGGTATGGTTGGGCCATTCGAAAGTGGGCTCCAGCCAGTTGAGATCAAAAACCCATCTCTAGTCTGCCCATCGTTCAGATCACATGACTTAACTGAAGAACGAGGAAGCTTGAAGAGGAAGTTGATCCATAATGAGTGCAAAGGCGAAATCCTCGGAGGCGGGTGTAACGGCTCAACGGCTCACCAAGATAGGTTATAAGAAGGAAATCGAAGATGACGAAGGGACATGATCTCTTTTTTTGTAGAAGAAGGGACACGATCTCTACTGCATTCATCCTCTAATCTTCACTCTCAATTTTCCCTCGCCATCATATTCTCATATTTAATATATTACCGGTTGTTGCTATTTCGTATTTGAGTATTACAACTTTAGCACTGGTGTTGATTTGTACGTATTTAAGATTAAGATTCATATCTCGACTCTTGTATTTACAGTACAATTTTCTTATCAAACTAATCATTCTTCCAATTTCAATTCACTATAAAAAATTATTCTAATGTGTTTACGTCTTTAATCTCGTGTGTGACTAAGGATCCCACATTTTAGCGGATAACACGTTGTTGAGAATCTCCTTTCCACTTTAGAAGTGTAGAGTTAAATTAGCCTATATATATACCCTTAGTTACTCCTCCTATTGCCAATTAGTTTTAGGAGCTTATGTGTTGGGCTTACATATGCGCACGACCCCCTTATTATAGCACAGGGACTTTCACACACGTTTTATTGTTAAATTGAAAACGCTTGTTTTTTTTTCTCTGGATTAATTGAGAATTTTGTGAACTTTTAGTTGGGTCATCCTGATCTTCAACTTCTAAACCCGATTCTTCTGTAGAGGAAGCATAGTAGATAATGTCTTGTATTTTTGATGAAGAGATTTTTTTAGTTGGTAATTTCTTTGCATTAATCTCTATTTAAGCTTGTAGAATTGCACAAACCAAGAGGTTAGGGTTTGTGTAAACCAAGATTGCAGCCAATTAATTAATTTTGTATAAAAAAGCAACAATTGTGACTATACTATGAATATTGGAAGTGAGACTTTAACAACACTATTGCTATGAGAAATCAGAGACTGTGTTACTTTATAGAAGTAAGGGAGTGTGTCACTTGAACGAGTGTGGCATTAGCAAAGGGATTGAGCTAATGATGAGGGAACTGATGTGAAGAAATCTGCGAGAAAAGTAATGGAGTGTGTAACTATAGTATGAATATTGGAAGTGAGACTTGATTCATAGCTTGGAATAAACCTCAGTAAAGCTCCAACTACTCAGGGACTTTCCAACACCCTTATCAATCTCTCTTGCAAACCTTTCCATGGCAAGAACGGGTAGGCAAATCAGAGTGAAGACGCCACTCTCGCCTACGCCATTCGTCCCCTTGACGAATAATCCAATGGGGCCTAACGCGGGTCCGATTTTGGCTGTTGAGGGCCCACCATACACCGGCTTTCCCCACCCAAAATCAATGTCTAGGTATCTGAACTTGGTGTTGTCGGTGACCATCCAACTCCCTGGAATCGTGAGAAGGGGTCGCCCTCGGGTCGCCATGAGGTCCGTCACCGACCGCACGTACTCTTCTGTCGCCTCCGCTTTGGCTTCCTTTATCAGCTCTACCGCATAGTGTAACCTGTTCCTTAAGAGCTCCCCTGCCGTGGAGACCGCTGCCGGGTATACGAAGACGTTGCCGTAGTAGCTAGGGGGGAGCGGCGCGTTGAGCTTTGACCGTGCACTTACTACGCAGAGATAACGTACCTATTGGAAAAGTCCCACGTTATCAAATGAACCTTTGTTTTAGACGACAAATCTCAAGCTAAGATATATAGGACACCACTTACTAGAAGAATAAAGTACTGTGAATACCTCTTCATGAGAGTTGAATCCAAGAGCAATTGTACGGCAACGCCATAGAAAGGCGGACAATAACTCGAAGGTGCTGCAATTCCTGAGGTGTGGTGGCAGGCTCCGTCGAAGGGAAGAGAGCTCGGTAGGCCCAAAGAAGAAGGAGCGCTCGATTACCTTATCGCCTTCGTGGTGAACGGGGAAGACAGGGCCTTCGACCTGATCGTACTCGCGGTGCGTGCATGTCACGTGCGGTGGGCTCCGCGAGAGTAGGAGGTCGCGGCTCCAAACGGGGACCACTGATGGATGGGACACACCGCGAGCGAGCTCTGCGAGGGCATTCAAGAATTGCATAAAACCTGCCCCGTCCGCCATTGTGTGGTTCCAGCGTAACGCCAATACGAATCCTCCACATGTCAGCCGTGTTACCTGGTATTTTCGGCAGTATAGGTGTACAATTTACTGTCACAATCTGAATTTGAGGTAAATAAAGCAATAAAAAAAACAGTACAAATTCTAATTTGTATTCGTTTGCATGCTCAAGTAGTCTTCATATTTGGACACTACTTTTATTGACAATTTACAATGCTCGAAACTAGTTGAAAATGATACATGCAGATGAGTTTTACTTATTTATTTCAATACGTGACCAAAATTATAAACTAGTATTAACGAACTGTGCAAACATATATAGAGGCCTAGCACATAAGTCTATGAGAACCAGACCGAACAGACATTGATATTGTGAGCGGGTAAAAAATAGCTACCGTATTAT
Organism: Fallopia convolvulus; assembly: GCA_964016875.1. NCBI lineage: Eukaryota > Viridiplantae > Streptophyta > Magnoliopsida > Caryophyllales > Polygonaceae > Fallopia > Fallopia convolvulus. Next base: position 23,536,269 of record OZ024733.1, read on the forward strand.
TATTTTCGTTATCGCCATAAAGGTATTTTCTTAAATATTACGTATTTATTATATTTTATTTATTTTCCTATTATATTAAATATGGCGGTTAAGCAACTTTATGGAAGATTTTATCTTTCATTAAAGATAGAATTAAAGTTGGAGAAAGGGTGGAATATTCCTTATTTGGGCTTTAAGGCAGTTGGCCAGCCCTAGGAGGATAATATTTTCGGCCTTATAGATATAATTTTCGGCCCCCCTACCTCTCCCTCTTCCATTATAAATAAACGTCTTCGCCGTGTAGGGAGAGTCACAGGTTGCATATTGATTGATAGACTGATACTCGCTCAGGCTATTGAACACATGTGCATATCAGCATATTCACAAACCCTAGACAGGCTAATATTCGCTTAGCTCGACTGTTTAGGGGTTCATCGCTCTCTTGTTGTACCTCGCCGCTCAAATCGACAATTGCTCTTCTGACTTAGGCATCGGAGGTGGATTAGGGGGTCCCCGCCCCCTATATCCATTGTTTTGCAGGTTTCTAGGTCAAGAGATTAAAGGCGGAGCGGAAGAGGAGGAGTTCTTAATTAGTGCATTGAAGACGAATTGAAGGCGGAGTTTTTATGCACTAACAATTGGCGCCGTCTGTAAGAACGAGGATTAAATCCATGAGTAATCGTTCCTAAAAGAGAAAGAATCGACTTTTCGAAGCCTTGGGGCGATCACGCAGCCTCAGCGAGCGAACCGCGGCCGCGGAACAGCGCACCGCGACCGCGGCCACCAAAACCACGATCGCAGTGCGTGCTGTGAAATCGACGACACTAGGGGCAGGGGGCAGCCTTGTCAGCCCCTTGTCGAATTCAATCCCGCCTAAGGTTGGTAGTCGATCACCAATTGACGGATTAGGCATCAGGGTGCGTGCCCGGAAGCCCAAAGTTGAAAACTTGATTGTGAATCAACGTTCAAACCACAATCAAAGCAAAGAAAACTTAACAAGGGAAAAAGTTGCTAACTTTTTAGAGCGGAACCAGGACCCGCACAAGCGGCAACGATCGATATTCGCTCGATCGGACGCGTGTAGGAACGAAATCGACCGCCAAGAAGACCGCGATCATGGCCCGATACACCGCGACCGCGGCCCACGCCACCGCGACTGCAACACCCTAATCCGTGGCCGTGGGTCCCCCGAAATCGAAGACATTCGAGAATCAACATGCCGGAATGGACCGGAGTGGGGCTGGAATTCAACAAATCTATTGCGGGGTAATCGTGACCTCTCCACATAGGACCCGTACAATTTGCTTGGAATAGATTCGGGTCTTACTTGCCATAGGCTGAACGACCTCTCAAACGTTAAGCCGGTCGTAAAAGCAAACAAAGCGATCAATCCATGCAATTGTGAGGCAAGAATCGATCTCTGGCAACCAAGAAACAATCTTTCTTGGCCCTGAAGAAGTAACGAACTCGCCAACCCTAAATCGCCAACGAGTTCTAGCGCCACCGCGATCGCAGCATCGTCAGCCGCGACCGCGCCCTTTTCAACCGCAACCGCGGTCCGTACCACCGCGATCGCGGCCCAGAAGAAAGCAATCCCCGCGTGGTCTTTTCGAAACCCGAAAACCCTAAAAGCGCTGGGGGCAAAGTCCGATCTTCGCTCGGAAAATAATCAAGACTCACAAGGTGATCAAGCAAAACTCCGATATTCGCTCGGAGGATCAAACCCTAGAAAGTGCCAAGCAAGACGACTTGCTTTAGGATGATCAAATCCGTGACCCGACCTCACCGTCAGAGCATGGTTGCTTTTCATGCAAGCCAAGCAAGGTTCAGATCAAGCGACGAAATAAAAGGTCATAGCGCTACACAGTTTGATGAAATCAATCATCTCTAGGAATCAGCGATGCGCATCGCTGAACCCGAAAGCAATCAAGATAGTGGGGCGTAGACCACCATCAAGAATAAAGACGAGATTGTGCTTAACACGCACTCTAGTTTCCGCTTTAAGAGAGAACCAGCGGATTCAAGACAAGCATAATCGAATCAAGCCTTGGAGAAATCGCTAGGCTAAAAGCTTTCCTCGTAAAGATCCAAGAAAAGCGCCTCATCGATGAATCGGCGATCGAAAGGACCAATCGACGACTCGTTAGCGTTATCAGATTCGCCGATAACCGCCGCGGTCCTGAGCCGGTAAACGCTGGTGAGAAGATCGAAGAAATACAAAAAGCCAAATACGAGGAAAATTACCGCAATCGAAGAAACTCGCAAGCGACGAAGACCGCGATCGCGGCCAGCTAGGCTGCGGTCGCGGCCAGAGATTTCGCGATCGCGGCCCGTTCTCCAGAATTATTCGTTGCCTCAGTTTTCGTATGCCGCACCCGCGGGTTCCTAAATGGCGACCATGGTTCGCCCCCGTAGACTTCAAATTGAAGATAGACCCTTGAAATCGTACAACACGTGTCAGGATCAAGTTATTCAAGATTGGACAATGATCAAGCGATCAAAACGAGTCCATTGATGCATTGACAACGTTAGCCACTCGTGCAAGAATCGCTTAAGACCTCGGTGCGCTCAAGGCAACGAGATGTCCAACAAATTGACATCTAAGTCGAAGTTGTAAGCAAGAACGTGCTTGCAATTGTGACCATGAACCGTGAAAGGATCTCGCATGGAAAACGCCCTTGATGTGTAACTTGGATGAGAACATTAGCCCTCGGATATCGCCGGGGCAAGGGAAGTTCTCTTGGGAAGCGTTCCCCCAAGCAAGGTTGAGCCTAGATTGTATAAGATCCGTGAAAACATGTATGAAGTGTACGTCGGAGATTGCATTTCGGCTCTCCAAGCTCGTTTGCAAAAATATTGGTGGCCTTTTATGTGAAAAGTGCCTCGAGAAAACCAATAAAGTAATCGTCGCATTCTTTCCGACCACTTAGTCTTCGCCAAGGATTATCAGGACATTGCCACTGTATAGCGCAAGGTCGGAGAGCATATAAGTAAAAAGTCTCGACGGGGGTGACGTCCCCTGGACTTCGAATCTAGCTCGCTCGTTGGAAAAAACCAAGGCCACGGAATTGTCGACCGTGATCGCGAAATCGCCGGCAGTCGGCCTCTTGTTGAAGTCTCCTTTGCTTAGATGTTAAGCTAAGGCTATAATTGTTAGAACAAGACGTCTTTTTTATTTTCTTTTGTTTTCTTAAAAAGTCTGGCCAGACGCTTTTTGAACTTAAAACGTTCTGTTCTCCCTAGTCTGTTTTGTTTGTTCTAATGATTCTACCTTAGTACTTGGCAAATGACACGCTTAAGAGTGAGCAAGATTTCTATGATATTCGCTCATAGAAATAAAGTCTATGATATTCGCTCATAGATGTGTAAACTATGATATTCGCTCATAGTTGAATTCATGATATTCGCTCATGAATGCCCATGATATTCGCTCATGGACAAAAATCGCACGCACGCACGCACGTTAGGGGAACCCAATCGACTAATCTGCATGGCCACTTCAATTAGGAGAACTTTGTACCCTACGTCACTGTATATGAGAAAACGTATACAACGACGTAGGTGGGGCAATTGTGAGCGGGTAAAAATTAGCTACCGTATTATTATTTTTGTTATCGCCATAAAGGTATTTTCTTAAATATTACGTATTTATTATATTTTATTTATTTTCCTATTATATTAAATGGCGGTTAAGCAACTTTATGGAAGATTTTATCTTTCATTAAAGATAGAATTAAAGTTGGAGAAAGGGTGGAATATTCCTTGCTTAGGCTTTAAGGCAGTTGGTCAGCCCTAGGAGGATAATATTTTCGGCCTTATAGATATAATTTTCGGCCCCCCTACCTCTCCCTCTTCCATTATAAATACACGTCTTCGCCGTGTAGGGAGAGCCACAACTTGCATATTGATTGATAGACTGATACTCGCTCAGGCTATTGAACACATGTGCATATCAACATATTCAGAAACCCTAGGCAGGCTAATATTCGCTTAGCTCGACTGTTTAGGGGTTCATCGCTCTCTTGTTGTACCTCGCCGCTCAAATCGACAATTGCTCTTCTCACTTAGGCATCGAAGGTGGATTAGGGGGTCCCCGCCCCCTATGTCCATTGTTTTGCAGGTTTCTAGGTCAAGAGATTAAAGGCGGAGCGGAAGAGGAGGAGTTCTTAATTAGTGCATTGAAGACGAATTGAAGGCGGAGTTTTTATGCAATAACAGATATCATGTTAAATTCCGAAGGGCCAATATATGACCATGCATGTTAAATTCTAGTGGACCAATATATGACGTGGGGGGGGGGGGGGGGTTTAACATGTCAATCTGTGCGCATAAGCGTGTTACAGGCGTAGCACGTACATAAGCCTATAAGTTCCATTCTAAAACCAATTGGCAATAGTAGGAGTAACCTCAAGTCCTTGTATATATAGTAAGCAGAGGACAATGCAGGAGTACGTACCTGAATGAGGAGCAAAGGGCAGTGCAGGGTACCGGAGGAGCCAGGTACATCATACAACAACTCCTTAGGGAAAGGGGAGTGGAGAAACCCGCCTTCCCCACCCAAGCCTATATCCTCCAATCCAACACCGGCCTCGGCCTCCACGAACAACACCCCCTCACCGGTGCAATCCACCACCAACTTCCCGCCGGGCCCCTCCCTCAGCCGGCCCGCAAATGGGTAGTAATACACCAGCGCCTCAGCTAACGCCTCCCTTATCACCCCTGCCGGGTCCCGCTTGTTCGGACGTTGTCCTCTGGGATAAAATAGCATAACGGGGACATGGAAGCGGAGGGTCTGTTGGTCGTCGATGTCGGAGAGGGGCTTCAGCTCCCGAGGCGTCGGCTTTGCGGGCCCCACAAGCTCTGGCTCACGCCGTGTCACGTTCATGAGCAAAGGAGTGGACCTCCGCATATTGATCGATGGAGCTAATCTCTTAGTATTAATAAGAGCTGCTGTGATGAGTTCATCTGCGCGCCATTGCTGATTTATATATAGCATGTACATCGTACGAATGATGGAGACAATTGGGTGTCTGGCCACCACCACCTTTCAGAGTTTTAATTAGTTAATTTTCATATATTGCCCTCTTTGAACAGTTTTTATGTGGAGGACAAAATTCGTATTTTCACTTTTCAGTATACCGTTTTTGTTGAAATTCATTTTAGATTACCTAAATCAAAGCCATATCACTTCGATTTTTATAAGATACCCCCTCTGTTAAGCTAAATTTGTTATTCTACCTTGATTTTCTTGTTCAATAAAATTATCATTTGACTTATTTTAACTCATTTTTTCAATAATATCCCTATTATTAAAATTATTTACATTAATCTACAAATTAAGCTAAAAGATCTTAACAAGATTGAAGGTATTTGAGTAAAATCAAATGATTTCTTAATTTTGAAGATAAATTCTAAAACGACAAGCTTACCTTAACGGAGGGAGTATGGATCTTGACATCTTGTACACTACCATGTTTTGTTGTTCAGTTTATAAAAGATGTGAACTCAGTTGATCTTGTCATACTCAAATATATGAACATCAAACGTCCTGATTTTGTGTGTAATAGCAAAAATAAGAAAATAATAAATTTGGAAAAATTCAAAAAATATTAATATTTTTGAAAATAAAATTAACTTTATACCCCATGTCTCATCTAATCATAATCCTTCATTCCACTAATATATTTATCCTCAATTTTCACCCTTAGAAGCATATCAACTTGAACTACCGTCACGTAAAATATGCAAGAATCAAGGCATCAAATAAAATTTGGCACATATCATATGTGTTTTCCTTCCAAGGTCCAAATTGCACTTTTTTTCCCATGATATGTTTCTTTCTATACTATTTTTTTTGTTAATTAGGTGAAAATTGTTATTAAGTTGATGGTTAAAAAAGCCAAATAGGTTTGGCGTTGCTCGAGGGTGGTGTGCATGAGTGCGAGTGTGTCACGGTGAGGCATTTCTGGTGGGACCTTTGGTTGCAGAGAAGCAAGAGGGAGTTGAAGTGTTGAGAAGAGGGCATACACGGTTTTGTTGGTCCATTGGTGTCTTCTTCAACGAGCCACCTTGAGTGAGTGTTGCCAACCTCACACGATGTCACCAACACATTTGTTGGTGACATCGTGTGAGTTTGAAACCACCACTTCTCCACTGGAGGGTGGAGGTTGCGTGAGGGTGTGTGGAGGTCTAGTGAATTGAGTGTCCAAAAATTAGTTTACGTGTTCTTAGTTCTCTTGTTGTTCTTGAAGCTCTTTCTTTAGTGTTCTTGAACCCATGGACAAATCTAAGTTGAAGAGGCACACACACATTCCTTCTAGCCCAAGTAAGATGGAGGAGAATAGGCAAGAGATGGCAAGGTACTAGGTAAAGATGAAGATCAAAGAGGAAGATAGCCTTATTGAGCAAGTGAGTTGCCATGTCATTCAAGACCTTGCCCAAGGGGAGAAGGACAACCTTGCTTTGTCAATCTCAAATTTGGGTAAGCAAATCACCTATCAAATTTGGGTACCCTGAGGCCAGCGTTTCGAACCTCTCGGGCGGCGGTTTGCCTTCCCTCTTTAGAATTGGCTAGAACCAGTTCTCATCCCTAGTGGATGCTCTAGGCGAGCCTAAATAGTACTTGTGGCGGCCCTAATCCTTACCTTATCAAAAAAATGGAGAAGCCTAGCAAACTAGCTTCTTCACTTGTGGAATTTAAAATTGGTCAAACCTTCTCAAATGGTTACAACTCTTTCTCCTACGTTCAAACAAATTAGTTGGTTAGTTGGGTGGTTATTTTTTTGAACTCCCAATTTAATCATCTATTTAAGAAGAAAAAGAAAACGTGAAAGGGGTTGGTTCCTCTCCCAATTCGATCTCTCGTACAAAGAGAGATGAAAGAGATACGTGAACTCTCTCCCTTACCTTCACAAAATAAAAGTAAAATTGCATTGAGAGGTTCTAACGGTCTTCCTAATTCGTGGGCAAAGTCAAGGATGATCAACGAAAAATAAAGGAGGAGGGTATAGAAGAAGAAACCATGCAAAGAAAATTTGCTTGAGCTATTGGCCACGTACTATCTCTGGCGTAGCCATGAATTTGTGTTAGTGGAGGCTAAATTTCCTAGATGTTATAATGCCTAATTTATTCCAGGATTTTATAAGGGTAAAAGGAATACAAATCTACTGGTTCTTGATCGAGACAATGCAAGAAATGTAATTCACTACACTTTACCCACTAAAAATTAATTAAATGAATCATCAATTAACTTGAATTCATGAAACCATAAATGGTGGTGGAACAAATAGGAAAACTGATGTTGATACATGTATATATAATGGACATGCATGCATATATAGTACTTGTGTCAATTAGTCAATTAAGTAATTGACCTTTGAGTTTGTTCTATTAAATACTTGAATTTAAATATTTGTGTTATATTAAGCACTTGAACGTTGATGTGGCATAATGCGTAGATTTAACTCTCTTTTGAGCGAGTGAAGGGACTTCCCTTGAGAATATTCTTGTTGGATCGATATGCGTTAGTGAGACCTTGGGAACTAGTGGTTAGGCTGTTCTCAAGGCATCGGAAGTAAAACAGTTCGCAAGTAAAAACAGAAAGTAAGAGACACAATTCCTTTATAGAGGAACCCCACAACAACCAACTAGTTGTGTGGGTAAACCTCTACCTCCTCTTGAAGGATTTTGAACGATCTACTTATTTTATTGATTGTTCCCTAGTTACATAGGCAAGACTTACACTTCTCTGTTCCTAGCAGTTCTTCCTAATGCTAGTAACACTAGTAAGCCTTCTTGACCTTGTTCCTAAGCGAACAACTCAACTAAACATAAGATAGATCGAACCTTACACCTTGAGCTCACAGTTCCCTAACTCATGGGAACTTGGGTTCACCGTCGCCGAGATCGCATACTCGTCGCCGGGGACTTCTCTTCACTTTGTCTTTCTTGTTTCTTTGTGTGTGGATATTTGTTATGCCAGAAGTACTTATTCCAAGCACTATTCATTTGGCTTTATACTCATTCGAACTTGGCATGCAATCTTCACTTTCATGTTGTCCAAAATGCCATGTGTCTTGCATGCCAAGTTTGCAATCTTCAAATGTGACTTGATTTGAACTTAGTCAACTTCAAATGTCAACCAGACCGTTGGATCGCTCGCTTCAGTCTACAGAGACTGAGCCTTTGTTTTGTTTGAGACAAGATCCCGTGTTTCACGCTGAACGGTCTTGTCTTCACATGTGAGTTCCCATGCAATGGGAACTGTTCTCTCTCGAGTTCCTTTGATATGAACTTGATGTCATGTATTCTTGTGTTCCTTTTGCATTGCCTTCTTGGAGATTCTTTGTCAGACCTAGTGTTCCCTTGAAATACTTGAATGTAAAACGTTAGTTCCCATATGGCGTTTGTCATTATCAAAACTAGAGACAAGCATCGTTGTTCGGATGTTTGGAATCAGAGTTCCCAACACCGTCCCAACAATTTCCCCCTTTTTGATGATGACAAACCCATTACAAAATAAGCAAGTATTTCAATGTGTGAAAAAGCATGACATGCATCTGAGTTCCTAAGTGTGATCCTAGAGAGCCACTTCTATGAAACATTAAGTTCTTACTGAGCATTTTATGCAGTAGTTCCCCCTTAGCCAAAGCATATTCTGTGACAACTCTTAACACGACTCATCTCACACATTTTTTCCTTCCCCCTTTTAGCATCATCGAAAATAGAAAGCATAGTAAGAAAGAAAGGAACACGCAATCATACTAAAAGCCATTAGATTACTTAAGCAAATGTTGTACAACATAGGAACTCGTTACATTTTGTGGAGAAAATAAGGCTGTGGAGTAAGAGGGAAAGATCATGGAGCCTTGGGAATCAAGTGATCACAAAGCTGAGTCATGATCGACAAGATGTTCGCGAGAGTTGCCGCCATGTTCTCGAGAGTTGACGCCATGTGCATAAGCACCTAAGTGTTCCCAACACTTGAGCCGTCACCAGAGGGAAGAGTTCCTTGATCCTCGGATTGCTCAGAATGACGCATCTTCTGGACCACGAAAAGGTCCAGTTCCCTTCCGATGGTCACTTCTTCCTTTGTGGCATCATAAAGGCCTTCCTTGACCATGGGCTTTTTGACCATGCCAACATACGGCAGGGAATAGGAGGTGGAGGCCATGCACTTGTCCATATGCCCGAATATGATGCAGGGGAGGTTGATGGGCATTTTGTGGAGGAAGTGGTAGAGAAGGATAGCGTCATGGATGTTGAGTTGATGACGCTTCTCTTGCCGAGGGATCACAACCGTTATAATAAACTGGTGAGCCAGTATGCCGATGAGGGAGAGGTTGTGAGTGGGGGTCCCCGTTTCCGGAACACAACCTTCATAGACTTCGTGATAGATTATGTCCTTGTTAAATTTGCCCTAGTTTTTATGGGAACAGAGTCTATGCCCTTGACAGGGACATTAAGTTGGCGACGAATCGAGGAGGCGGTGAAGACGTAATCATCGCCTTGGAGGGAGAGAGTTCCCTTGGTGGCCTAGTCATGGATGACAAAGTTGTTATAGAAGGGGCGCACTTGTGCAGGGTCGACGGTCACAGAAGCGTCGCACACCTGTTCCTTTTCCTTGGGAGCACCCTCCGACACCACCATTTGGCGGTCTTCTGGTTGGTCCACAGCCAAAGCCTGGGCGTGTTCCCTGGCAAGCACTTCAACGTCGAGAACCTCGGTGGCTCCATCGCCGTCTGAGTTCGCTTCTTTGACTAAGGTGCGGCCCATTTCCTCATCGTCATCCTCTTTGTGATGGCCCCGACTTGTTCCAGCATCATCAGCTTGTGTTGGGGTCCTTTCTTTGTGGGCGTCTTCCACCTCTTCTGTCACGTCCTCATCGTGAGCGCCTATTTCCCTTGGGCGCTTGGAGGAGGAGGGCTGATTGATGGCATCCGTGAGCTCAGCCTCAATAGCGGCGAGGCGAGCTTCTTCTTCGGTCGTTCCCATGATGATGGGAGCATTGGCCTGTTGCTTGGCGCGGGAAACTTTGGCAATTGGCAAGGAATCCTCGTCAGAGTCAAGGTTGATTTCTATTTGGCCGGGGAGAGAGAGGAGGAGATCTTTTTGGTGGTAGGAGGAGGAGATTTATGAGGTGAGAGAGAGGGGACCTGAGGAAGAGGAGGAGTGGGGGATTTTGATTTAGGGGAGGTGGGTGGTGTAGGCTTGGTGGTTAGAGAGGGTGGGGTTGGGTTGATAGGATTGGGGTTCCCATCAACGGTAGGAAGAGAGGAGGGAGGAGAGGGATCTCTAGGACTGGAGGTCCCAAAGACAGGATTAGGGTTAGAAGGAGGATCCTGGGATTGAGTGTTCCCAGAATCGGAAGGAGGAGGAAGAGAGGAGATTCGAGAGGGGGTGGAGGTGGGGCGGTGGAGGAGCGGTTTAGAAGATTGTCAATGGAGAAGAGAGAGGTCTTTTCCTTCTTCTTCTTCGAAGGTTCGGAGGAAGAAGATTTCTTATCTTTGCGCTTTTTAGATTTGGATTTTGGAGGTTCAAGACTGAAACTGTCGCAGATGACAGTCCCGGAGGAGGAGATTGGTTGCGGTTGAGAGGAAGAGGAAGGAGGAGGTAGTTGAGAAGTGGTGGTAGAGGATGGAAGAGAGAGAGTGAGGGGGACACGAGGCGGTGGTGCCGAAAGGGAAGGAGGTGGCCCCAAGATCTCGTACTCGAGAGACGAGACGCCGGTTCGCTCTTTATGAATCTGGGGAAGAACGTATTCATGGAGGCATTTGTAGAGGGTTTGGCGAAGGGCAGGGTCTTTTTCATTGTCTGCCTCTTTGAACATGGCAATGAAGAGGGATTTTGAGCTTGTCTCAATCCACTCACGGATACGGTGGTCTGGATGAACAGGTGCCATGAGAGATTTGGGGAAGAGAAGATTTTTGGTGGTTTTCTGGATTTGGGAAGGAAGAGAAAACAGGGAGAAGAAGTTGTAGAGAGCGGGAATAGAGAAAGGTCCCAAAAATGGCAAATTGAGTTTATATGAGGGAAGAAGGTAGGGGTAAAATGGTAAAGACAATTTTCCATGACCACTGTCATCCAATGAAAGCGGAGGGTCGTTCCAACTTCTCAGGTATGCTTGGGACACGCGTCGTTCATCCCATGGAAAGTCACATCAAGCGTTTCACATACTTGGACCTTGACACTTCAAAAACTGACACAAATTTCCCACTTCCCGAGTGGCATTTCAACTCTCTAAAGACATCAGTGTTCCGTTGCTCGTGATCATTTTGCCACCCAGTTCCCATGATCTTTGAAAGGCCAGGTTTAAGTGGAGTGGACAAGGGAACTCACACTCAAATTCTTTTGGGAGGCGAGGGAACTTGAAAGGGAACCAGACAAGTACAACTCGATAATGGGACAAGAGATTGGGCTCATGAGAAGCGTTTGTCTGGTTCGTTGTTAAAGGTTGGTTTTATGATCAACCGTCATAGTGACTTGTAATGAGGGTTAAGGGAACTCTGGTTGATCATTTTGGGCTAAGAGAAATAGAGTTCCAACTTGTACATCAAAAGCTCTCGACTAGTAAAATGGCAAAATGAAAGCAGTTATTCCTAGTGTTCCGTATCATGCATTTCAAGATAAACTAGCCAAGCATTAAGGGAATAACAAACAGGGACTTGTTCAGTTTAGAGTTATCATCCCTAGAAGCATCCAGAGACGCTGGTAGGGACGTCTGTCTAAAGCTTTAGTGAGAATGTCCACAATTTTCTCTTCAGTTCTACAGTGTTCCATAGAGATGTTCCCATGTTCCACATTATCACGTAGGAAATGATGCCTAATGTCTATATGCTTAGTACGTGAATGATGCACATGATTCTTAGAAATGTTAATGGCACTTGTATTATCGCATCTTATGGGAACTTGGCCAAAAGACATACCGTAATCCTAAAGTTGGTACTTAAGCCATAAAACCTGGGAACAGCACGAGGCGGCAGCCACATATTCCGCTTCTGCTATAGAAAGAGCCACATAGTTTTGTTTCTTTGATCCCCATGAGACTAGACATGACCCTAGGAACTTGGCCATTCCAGAGGTACTCTTTCGATCAACCAAGTGCCCAGCGAAATCTGCATCTGAGTATGCAACGAGCTCAAGGGAGTTGTTCCTTGGATACCAAAGGCACAAGTTGTCATTCCCTTTGGGGTACCTGAAAATTCTCTTCACCTCTTTCAGGTGTGATTCTTTGGGGTTAGCTTGAAAACATGCACATAGGCATACTGAGAACATGATGTCGGTTCTACTAGCAGTTAAGTAGAGAAGGGACCAAATCATACCTCGAAAGTTCTTTTGATCCACACTTATACCTGTTTCATCTGCGTTGAGCCTTGCGTTTGGTGAGATGGGAGTGTTAATGGGCCTGGAGTGTTCCATCCCATACTTCACTATCATCTCTAATGTACTTTTGTTGATGGATCCTTGTTCCTTCCTTGGTTTAAGATATTTGAAGTCCCAAGAAGAACGACAATTCCCCTATGAGACTTATCTCGAACTCGCTACTCATCAAATTCTTAAACTTTTCAACAAGAAGCTCATTAGTAGCACCAAACACAATATCATCAACATATACTTGAACTATTAAAATATCTTTTAATTCCTTTTTGATGAAAAGAGTTTTGTCTATGTAACCGCGAAGGTATCCATGAGACAAGAGGAGTTGAGCAAACCTGTCGTACCACGCCCTTGGAGCTTGCTTAAGACCATACAGGGCCCTCTCCAAGAAGTAGACATGGTTTGGGAATTGCTCATCTTCAAAACCAGGTGGTTGTGCCACATAGACTTCTTCGTTAAGGTGCCCATTTAGGAACGTTGTCTTGACGTCCATTTGATACAACTTGAAGCCTTTATGGGTGGCGAAGGCTATGAGGAGTCGAATGGATTCAATCCTTGAAACGGGTGCAAAGGTTTCATTATAGTCGATTCCTTCTTCTTGCCTATATCCTTGGGCAACCAGATGGGCCTTGTTCTTAGCCACTGCCCCAGTGTCGTCAAGCTTGTTTCTGAAGACCCATTGAGTTCCTATGATGTTCTTGTTTTTGGGCCTAGGAACCAGTTTCCACACCTTGTTTCTCTCGAATTGGTGGAGTTTCGCTTACATGGCTTGGATCCAGTCTGGATCCTTTAGAGCTTCCTTGATGCTCTTGGGTTCCACCAATGAGACGAAGGCGTTGAAGGCACATAAGTTGTTGAGAGAGTAACGGGTTTGCACACCTTTGTCGTAGCGAGTGATGATATTGTCGATGGGATGATCCTTCATCTAGTGGTAATTCCTCGTTTGAATGTGTGTGACATCAAGCTGTTCCCTTGATTCTTCTTCATCTTCAACTTGAGTTTCCTCTTCATGGGAACAATTGTTCTCAACTTCTTCACTGAGTGTTTCTCATTATCTTCTTCATTGTTCCCTCGTTGTTCCCCCTGGACACTAGACTCTGGTACTGTTTTATCTCGGGGAACATGGGAGTTAGATTGAGAAGCATTATGAGGTTCTTCTGTTGTAGAGGGAACATCGAAGGAGTCTTGATCGGTTTGTTGTTGACCTCCTTCGTTGTTATTCAATTGTGGGACAATGTTCCCACTTGGATAGTCTTCATCCCTTTTTCTTGACTCATCATCATCATCGTCTTCTTCTTGTCTGACTAGTTTGAACAGAGTTCCCTTTCCTTGGGGCTCTGTTCCCATCTTTACAGATTGTTCGTTGAAGACAAAGTGAATGCTTTCTTCGATCTTTTTGGCCCTCTTGTTGTAAACTCTATACACCTTGCTTTGAGAGGAGTATCCCAGGAAGATCCCTTCGTCACTTCTTGGATCAAACTTTCCAAGGTTGTCTTTTCCATTGTTGTGAACAAAACATTTGCACCCGAAGGTCCTAAGATGAGAGATGTTGGGATTTCTTCCCTATATCAACTCATATGAGGTCTTCTTGATCATGGGACGAATCATGGCTCGGTTTAGAAGGTATGTTGTTGTCGAGACTGCCTCAGCCCAGAAACTTACGAGAACTCCACTGTCAAGCATCATGGTGTGAGTCATGTCCTCCAAGGTTCTGTTCTTTCTTTCCACAACTCCATTTTGTTGTGGTGTGTGTGGGGTTGAGAAGTTGTGAGAAACACCGTTGTTGTAGCAGAACTTTAGGAACTCTGAGTTTTTGAAGTCAGTTCTATGATTAGATCTGAGAGACTTGAGCTTCAATCCCATGTTAACTTCCATTTTCTTGATAAAGGGTTCGAACTCCTTGAATGCATCTGATTTGGATCTCAAGAAAATAACCCATGTAAATCTAAAAAATTCATCAATTAACACATACATGTACCTTTTACCACCATAGCTGGCCGTTTGCATGGGACCATAGAGATCCATGTGAATTAGTTCCAAGGGCCTTGTTGTGCTTACAACCTTCTTTGGTTTGAAGGAACTTCTGGTTTGCTTGCCATGAACGCATGCTTCACAGAGCTTGGCTCCTTCAAGGTTGATTCGTGGAAGCCCAATGACCAAGTCATGTAGATATAAGTTTAGAACCTGATTTATGCCTGCGTGACCTAGCCTCTTGTGCCAGAGTTCCGTGTCATCATGGGAGCTTGCGAGGCACAACTTCTTTGGTGGTTCGAAGTCCGTGTCCACCACATAGACATTACTGGACCTTCTCCCTCTTAAAATGATTTTGTTGGTTTTCTTGTTGATGACCAAGCATTCCTCTGAATGAAGGTGACAACGTTGTTTCCTTGATCACATATCTAAGACACACTCAAGAGATTGTATCCCAGATCCTTTACCAAGTTGACATTGCTTATCTTGATTGACTTGTTGAGTAGTACTTCCCCTGTTCCTATGATTTCTCCTTTATTTTTGTTGCCAAAGGACACATGGCCTCCTTCGGCTTTAGTGTGGAGTGAGGTGATATTGTCTTTGCAAAGACCCATGTGTTGTTCCCCCTCACTGCCACCTACAAGGAGAGTTAGTTTTTGGTGATCCAGGCAAGATGACTCTTGCTTGGTCCCTTACAAGGAAAGATAGTTTCAAACATAACATAATCAGCAATATTGACATCACTAGAGTTCCTAGAGTGATAGGTGGAGTTCCTATGTTGGTTCCCATGAGTGGGATCTCTAGCAGGTTTGTTAGCTTCTTGTTTTTGCCTGTTCCAATACTCATGAATCTTTTGAGCTTGAGCTTCCCTTTTGGGACAGCTTTCCTTGTAGTGACCATGCGCACCACAATTCCAACAGGTTTTGTAGTACTCACCTAAGTAGTACTTGGGATGGGGTCTTTGTATCTTGTTCCTATCCATGGTTTCGTTGTTGTATACCCTTGACCTGTTTCCCTTGGCTATTTGGACATAGAGTTTGTGCCCAGTATTCCCAGTGTAGTAGTCCTTCTCTCCACTTACCCCACTCTCCAGAACACATATTTTTTCTTCTAGATGGGCATTCTTTTATTTTTCGCATTGAAGTTCTAGGGCCCTACATTCATGTATCTCCTGTTCGTTTAGAGGAGACTTCCCATTCTTTCGGAACTCAGAATTGTACCCAATCCCATGTTTGGCTGGGACAAATTTGTTTTGGGAACTTGAGGCTTCAAGACTCACATTTTCCTTGCTCAGCTTTTGTAGGCACTCATTTTTGTCACTCTCTAGGGTTTTAATCTTATCCTCAAGGGCCACTATGTGCAATAGGTAGGCCTGAAGCTTATCAGTCAGTTTCACACAATTGGAACAGGGTTCAAGACCAACTAACTCAGCATTTGGGTGTTCAAATTCATCTATCTTCTTTTGCAATTTTATGTTATCCTTAGCAAGGCTAGAGAGCAATTTCAATAACTCAGGTTTTTCATAGTTAGATAAGGACTCAAGGATAGTATCAGTGGTTACCTCACTGGGTTGTTCCCTAGTGGTCTCCCCGATGGCCATTGCACACATGTCTGGGTGTGCCCAGCATTCAGGATCTTCATCCTCATCGTCGCTCCAGGTGGCGATGTAGGCCTTCTTCCCTTGTCTTCTATCGTCAGTTCCCTGTGGGCAGTTTTTGGCGAAGTACTCCTTCTTGTAGCACTTGTAACAGGTGACGTCAGTGAGATCTTTCTCAGTGGGTCGGCTTTGGGAATTTTGCCCCCTTTGCGAGTTCCCATAGCCCTTTTTAAATTTCCCTTTGTTGTAGAAGGATCGAAGGGCCTTGGTTACTAGGACGAGTTCCTCATCCTCTTCTTCTTTAGAATCCTTATGTTGCTCCTGAACGGATTTGAGCATTTTTTCTAGTTTTAGGGGGATCCCTTTGTGTGCCCTTTCTTGTTCCTTATCGTCTTGCTTTCTCTTCTCATGTCCCACCAGCTTCCCAAAGACTTGGTGAAGCATGAGATTACAGTTCTCGGGATTTTCCTTGAACATAGTTCTTTCGTTGGCCCATTCACCAATTAGTCCGTTGAAAAGTTGTTAGACTTTCATCTTGTCGGTGATTTCCTCCTTGGTGATCCCAAGTCCAGTGAGCTTGGTGCATAGGGCCTCCAAACGAGACTGATAGTTGTGGACTGATTCTCCCATTTCCATTCGAAAGTTGAAGAACTCCCTTCTAGCGTTCATCTGGAGGTCCTCTCTAAGGTCAGAGTTTCCAATATGCATTTGTTGGATGGCTTTCCACATTTCCTTTGATGTTTCCAGATTTGCCACTCTGTCGCAGTCTTGTTCCAACATGGCATTCCTGAGGTACTGTTTAGCCTTGAAGTTGGCCTCCATGCACTTCCATTCATTTTGCCCCCATTAGCAGAAGTCGGTGCGAATTGCTGGGTCGATCTCAAAGTTCTCTACTTCGATGACACACCAAGCTTGAAAGTCGTGGCTACGCATCCAATCCTTAATGTTGCGTTGCCAGTTTTCGAACCTTCCAGTGATAAGCCTTGGAGGCTTGTTGTTCCCATGTCCAACTTGAGTGAGTTCCTCAAACATCCTGTAACCTGCGATACTAACACAGAAATCTAGAGCGAGCCTGCTCTGATACCAATTGTTGGATCGATATGCGTTAGTGAGAGCTTGGGAACTAGTGGTTAGGTTAATCCCAAGGCAGCGGAAGTAAAACAGTTCGCAAGTAAAAATAGAAAATAAGAGAAACAGTTCCTTTATAGAGGAACCCCACAACAACAAACTAGTTGTTTGAGTAAACCTCTACCTCCGCTTGGAGGATTTTGAACGATCTACTTATTTTATTTATTGTTCCCTAGTTACACAAGTAAGCCTTACACTTCTCTGTTCCTAGGAGTTCTTCCTAATTCTAGTAACACTAGTAAGCCTTCTCGACCTTGTTCCTAAGCGAACAACTCAACTAAACATAAGACAGATCGAACCTTACACCTTGAGCTCACAGTTCCCTAAGTCCTAGGAACTTGGGTTCACCGTCGCTGAGATCGCACACTCGTCGCCGGGGACTTCTCTTCACTTTGTCTTTGTTGTTTCTTTGTGTGTTGATATTTGTTCTGCCAAAAGTACTTATTCCAAGCACTATTCATTTGGCTTTATACTCATTCGAACTTGGCCTGCAATCTTCACTTTCATGTTGTCCAAAATGCCCTTTGTCTTGCACGCCAAGTTTGCAATCTTCACATGTGACTTGATTTGAAGTTAGTCAACTCCAAATGTCAATCGGACCATTGGATCACTCGCTTCAGTCTGTTCCTCACACCGAGCATTTGTTTTGTCTGAAATAGGATCCCTTTTTTCACGCTGAACGGTCTTGTCTTCACATGTGAGTTCCCATGCGATGGGAACTGTTCTCCAGAGTTCCTTTGATAGGACCTTGCTATCATGTATTCCTATGTTCCTTTTGCATTGCCTTCTTGGAGATGCTTTGTCTTTCCTTGAAATACTTGAATGTAAAACGTTAGTTCCCATATGGTGTTTGTCATTATCAAAACTGGAGACAAGCATCGTTGTTCGGATGTTTGGAATCAAAGTTCCCAACACCGTCCCAACAATTCTTTTGTTTTTCAATTTTCTTTTACTCTTTCTTTTTTCTTGGATGGAGAATTTAACTATTTCTTTCTTTTTTCCTTCTTCATTATATAATTAATTAGCTATGTACATACAGAAGCCAACGATGGGGGAGGGATGTGGGCAAGATTGGCGTAGCTGATGCCCTGCGAGATTGTGAGGTTGGAAATGGCGATGCCAGCGAGGAGGTCTTAGCGGAAAAGCTTGAGATTGTAGGAATGAAGCCTTTCGAATGCGGGGACAAAGTACTTTATGGCCGCCTTTGCACGTTGTAAGGGAGGCCGCCCTGCCATCTGCCGGAAGGGGTCGTCAAGGAAGAACGTCTCCTTCAAGCCCGATTTCAGCGTCTCCACGATCCAGTCGATTTTTTTAGAATGGCTTCAGATACAACATCGCAACAAACAAAAGGAGGTCGGAGCAGTAAAATGGGGTATTTTTTTCGAATTTGTGCCTCCTCCACCGATTGGACTTGACCCATCCCGAATTTGTGTCTCTGACACCTAATTTGTGCCTCTCACCAAATTTTAGCCAGATTAGGGCTCCATTTTTACAAATCGAGGTCGCCGGACCGAATCCGTCTTCCCCCGTTCCGTCGGGCAAATTAGGGCTCCATTTTTTCAACTCGATGGCGAGGTCACCGGCTCCGTCTTCTTCCGACATGACGCCGTCTACCGATCCACGCCGGAATCTTTCTCGTTATCAGCCATGAAAGGGATTTATAGATCTGTTGTTTGCAATGTGACGCCTTCTTCTTCCTTTTTTCATTTATTTGCAATTTTTTCCTTTTTTTTCTTTTATTTGCAATACATATATAGGTCTTTTCCTTTTTTTTCCTTTTATTTGTAATTTTTCATCTATGTGGCATCTACATGGATCTTATGTGGCAAAAAAGTTTTAGCAGCTCAACGCGCGTGTATAACACTTGAAAAAATCTCAGCGTTCATGTGCTTAATAGAACGTAAATAGTTAAATTCAAGTGTTTAATAGAACAAATCCAAAGATCAGGTGCTTAAATGACCAATTGACACAAGTACATGTATTTATATATGTATTTTGCCTATAAATATGTATATATATCGGCCGGGTAATGTTGGATCGTGACGCGTTAGTAACAAGTCAGGGAACTAGTAACGTTCCCTGGGCAGCGAAAATAAATAATAAGAACACAAAATTTAGAGAGGAAAACTTTCTGTCCGACCAATAAGTCGTAGAAAGAAAAAACCTCTACCCCTGAGACTCCTTCTCGGAGGATTTTCAATAGAATACTTTTATTAAGTTTCAACGATTACAAGGCAAGTCAGGTTCTCAGGTAACTAAGGCACCAACCAAAGTTCAAGCAACTAGAATTCTACAACCCTAAACGTAAACCTAAATGGAAGTAATCTACTGACTTACTTGTGGATTCTTCACCGGAAAAAGCCACACACTCGTACACTTGAAAAGCTCTCTCCAAGTTCGTCGTCTTCAACCACTACTTAATCCTAGCTATTTATAAGATAAGTTAAGTCTGATCTCACACGTAATTCTTGCCTAATTACGCTGATATTCCACTTAACAAATCCCACACAATAAGGAAAAGTATTGTTTTGTGATTTCGGATCCTCAACCATGTCGATCTTTGCCAAAACTGAATGATATCGGATTTCCCCAGATAAGATCGTGTGAAGATTGATCTTATCTTCTCTTTTATCTCCTTAAGCAACCGCCTACAACTGTAAATCTTCGTAGAAGATCACTCGCAGAAGATATTGTAACTTGCCATTTATAGAAAGTCGCGTTCCTTCAGAGACGCGCTTCCTAAATCTGTCACTCGTTCCCTCCATCGTTCCTCACAATGTTCCGTTACTCGTGACCATGTACCTGTTTTCCTGAAACACTTACATGTAGAAGCAAGTTATATTAACTAAGTTTGTTATCATCAAAACTAAGAGAAACCATGGAACAATCATTGTTCCAACAATTTCCCCCTTTTTGATGATGACAAACCTATACAAAAATGCATGTCTAGAAACCAATAGAAATATAGATCAGAGAAAAATTTCTGTATGGTTGGTTCCCCCTAACAAATGCACTGTTGTTCCTACTCATCAAAGTTTAACAACATATTCCCCCTTAGCCAAAGTTCCCTTTGTATTTCCTAGATAGAACGCATCTCTGCATTTTTCCTAACTTCCCCCTTTTAACATCATCAAAAGATCAACAATCATCAAGCAAAACATAGAGCAAATGAACAAATTTAATTGAAACTTAAACCAGTCATAAGCAAAAGATAGTTATTATTATAGATAATTATCGTAGGGGTCATAGCCAGATATAACATGAAAACATAAAAGTCTTAACATCCAAGAAACAACAAAAACTTTAAACTGGGGATAGATAGGCTAGGGAACTAGAGAGGATCCACTTCATGGTTCGGAGGAGGTGGAATCAGCAGCAGCAGTGTCAGCGTCTCTCTTAGCCAGGTAACCAATGATGGTACTCAGCTAAGAGGAAATCTTTTGAAGTTCAGATAACATCTTGGCAGTAACGCCTTCACTCATCGAAGAGCTCCCAACATCCATCTGGGCAGTCTTCTTTGCAGCTGTTCCCTTTGAATCACCCTGAAAGTTCATCATGGAGATATTGCGCATATCCAGGGGTAATCCAAAGAACTCCTCACTTGAAGGCTTGTAAGCCTTTCTCTCCTTCAGTATGGCCTTCACAAATTGAGGATAAGGCACGCCATGTTTCTTCCCAGTGCACTTAGCCATTTGCCTCATCACTATCTCCGGAAGATTGATACGTTCCCTCCTTAGAAACTTGTCCAGCAGAATCATGTCATTGATGGTGAGCGTAGTCCTTTTCTCCAGCCTAGGAACAACAACTTTTATCAGAAACTGATGCGCAATCCTTGCAGTGTAGTTCAGATCATTTGTTAAGTAAGAACCAGCATCGGACATCTTTCCCATCACACACTTAATCAGTTGAACCTTGTTCCTTGGCCAGTTGCTTGAAGTATGCAACTCACCAAAACCTTCACCAGGAACCTTCAGAATCTTGGCAACAGACCTCAGAGAAAAGGAATCTCCTTCCCACAAACAGTAGCAAAACCCATTGGACCAGTCGTAAGATCAGCAAGTTGGTAGGAATCAAGGAATTCGGCCAGAAGAGACACATCTACCTTTACACCAGACGCACAAATCTTCTCCCATCCCTGAAACTTGAGAAGTTCCCAGAACTCCTCCAAGTCATGGCTTTTCAGGAATTCTTCGTCGATCACCATAGGAGCGACAACCTTCTTTGAACCCTTCTTGGAACTAGTCTCGGGTTCCACCCGGAATTTCCCTTTTTCCTTGGCAACCTTGAGGTCTATCTCAAGTTCTTCCTCCAACTCTTCTTCGTCATCATGTCCTTCATCACCAGACTCCTTCTTTTTTGCTTCCTCGACCTCTGCAGATTCAAAGCCTACCTCCTCCTCGTCTTCCTCGGGATCTTCTTCCTCAAAGGACTCTTGAGCCACCAGTTTCTTTGAAACGGTGGAGCGAAGGGTGTACTTGGTTCCTGTGGGAACATGCTTTGCCTTTTTGGAGGCAGGAGAGGGAGTGCGTTCCGACTTAGAGATATGAAGGATCTGAGACGGATGAGGAGGGACGCTCTTTCTCGCCTTTCTCTTGCCACGACTCGTTGGCTTGACCCATCCTGGTCGCTTAGTCACGGGCACAAATTCCACCTTTTCTTGATCTGTGGTTTCCTTAGGAGGTGAGTTCACCTCTTCCTTTTCAGATTCACCCTTGCTTTCCTTTCCATCCCCTGTTTCAGCAGGCTTGTCAGAGGGATTCTCGGAGGGGACCATGGATTGATTCTTCTCAGTTTCCTCATCCAGAGTCTCCTTCTCTGAAGAGACCTTAGCAGTGGCTGCTACACCGATGGCGGCAACAGCATCAAATTGGGTTTCAAGTTTTGAGATGTGAGAGGGAGAAGAAAGTTTGGCCTTTTTAAGGGATTCGAGTTGGGCTTGAAGGGCTGCGATCTCAGAAGCATCGAGACCGTCAAAGTTAAGGACATGGGTGTTTGAGGAGGAAGCCATTGAAGCAGAAAAGAGAAAAGATTGAAGCTTTGAAGAAGATTAGGGTTCGAGAGGTAAAACAGAGGTGCGGTAAAAAGAAATTGACCGAGATAAGGGATTTAAATAGCACACCTCTTTCCTTGTTGAAAAAGATCATATTCTTCTCAAGATCTTCTCACCAAATCTTAACGGCTAAGAGTTTCCATAATGATGATTTTTCCCCTCCATTAATTCTCGACTGCGCCAAACGTCCTATCGTTCCCTGCAAAAGTATTGTGCAACGGCTGGAATTTTCAAACGAGCAGTCACAACGACTAGAACTTAACTGCGATTTCTGACGTGATTGGGGACTGTTCTTTTCCAGAAAAATCTTCAAATGTAATCAAAGACGTTCCTTAAATATGAAACTATTCTCAACCACTAGTTCCATACCTCGTTACCATGAGTGGATAAAAGGCTATGTTTGAACAGTTAAGGGACAATAGACGTTCCATTCAAACTTTATGTGGGCTGGGAATATTTTTGACATCCATACAATTATTCCCCGTTTAAAGGTAATCAAAGGAGGTTCATAGGGAACGTTTGTGTGGACCAGGCTAAAGGACAGTCTTATAACCAACCATCATTTCGGCTTGAAGTGAGGGATAGAATAGATCAAGTTGGTTATTTTGGGCCAAAAGAAAAATCTTGGATGTAAGCAATTCAGTTTCAGTTCCTTTTAGCATGCAACACTTAACAATTTCTAATATATACAACATCTATGCATAGAGGAAAGATATAAGCCATTAGAAAACTTGTCAAATGATACTTAGTTACCTGAGATGTTACCTCTTTAGTCAGGCATTGAGGGAATAGAGGACCGGGACTTGTTTACTCCAAGAAAATCATTCCTAGTAACATCCTCAGATGCTCATAGGGCTTTCTGTCCAAAGCCTTGGTAAAAATATCTGCCACTTGATTTTCAGTCCTACAATGATCCATCTTGATGAAAGCTTTTTCAACATTATCTCTTACGAAATGATGTCGAATATCTATATGTTTGGTTCTTGAATGATGCACAGGATTTTTGGAGATATTGTTTGCACTTGTATTATCACATAAGATAGGAATAGTTCCAAGAGACATACCAAAATCCACCAGTTGTTGTTTTAACCACAATACCTGGGAACAACAGGCGGCTGCTGCGACATACTCCGCTTCAGTCGTTGAAAGAGCAACCGAATTTTGCTTCTTCAATCCCCACGACACCAAGCAAGGCCCAAGAAATTGAGCCATTCCTGATGTGCTCTTCCTATCTACCAAGTGACCTACAAAATCTGCATCAGAGAACCCGACAAGATGGAACGAGTTGTGTCTAAGAAAACTATAGGCATAACCCATCGTTCCCTTTCAAGTAGCGCAGAATTCTCTTCACTTGTTTCAGATGTGTTTCTTTAGGATTAGCCTAAAATCTTGCACAGAGGCACACACTGAACATAATATCTGGCCTACTGGCCGTTAGGTACAATAGGGAACCAATCATTCCACAGTACATCGTTTGATCAACATCAACACCATTAAGATCAGCATCAAGACGAGTATTAGGAGAAATAGGGGTATCAAAACTTTTAGTAGAATCCATACCATACTTCTTCAATAGTTCCTTGATGTACTTTTGTTGATGTACCTTTGTTCCCTCATCACTTTGTACCACTTGTAGACCAAGAAAGAACGTGAGCTCACCGATAATGCTCATCTCAAACTCACTGCTCATAAGATTCTTGAAGCTTTCTACAAGATTAGGGTTAGTAGAACCAAATATAATATCATCGACATACACCTGAACTATTAAAACCTCACCGTCTTGTTCCCTTAGGAACAACATCTTGTCGATTACACCACGTCTATATCCATTGGCTAATAAAAACTAAGCGAATCTATCATACCAAGCACGAGGAGCCTGTTTAAGACCATAGAGAGCCTTATCCAGTACGTAGACATGATCAGGGTGATCAACATCTTCAAATCCTGGAGGTTACAACACGTATACCTCCTCTTGTAGGTACCCATTCAGGAATGCTGTATTCACCTCCATTTGATACAATTTGAATCCCTTGTGAGCAGCTTAGGCGATTAGAAGACGGATGGCTTCTATTCTTACAACAGGAGTGTATGTTTCATCGTAGTCAATCCCTTCTTGTTGATTGTACCCTTTTGCTACAAGCCTCGCCTTGTTCCTTGTGACATCTCCAGTGTCATCAAGTTTGTTCCTGAATACCCACTTTGTTCCTATAGCCATTTTTTGCTTTGGCTTGGAAACTAATCTCCATAATTTGTTCCTCTCAAACTGGTGTAGTTTCTCTTGCATAGTAACTATCCAGTCAGGATCTTTTAATGCTTCCTTTACATTCTTGGGCTCTTCAAGAGAGATAAATGCATTGAAAGCACAAACATTCTTAATAGAGGAACGAGTAAGCACACCTTTATCGTATGGAGTGATGATGTTGTCAACAGGATGATCCCTCTTTTGATGATAGTTTTTGACTTCAATCTGAGTGGGATCTATTCTTTACTCCTCTTGTTCATGTTGGCTTGTCGTTCCATGTGATGTTCCTTCCCCATGATCTTCCCCAATTTCTTCATTTTGTGAAGTATCATCTTCAGGAACTAGAGCATTTTCTTTGTCATTTCCATCCAAGTCAGAACTCGGAGGCATAACATCGTCATCTGGAGCTTGTGCACTTGAATTTTAAGCTTGTGCACTTGAATCTGGATCGACTTCATCATCTGAATCTGAATTTAGAACCTTCAGTACATCCTCGTTACTAGACAGGTTCCCTCCATTTTTGGACTCGTCAAAGCCTTGATGTTGGATGCATACCCCAGAAAGATGCCTTCGTCACTTCTTGGATCAAACTTGCCTAGCTCGTCTTTTCCGTTGTTGTTAATAATGCACCTGCATCCAAAGACTTTCAAGTGGGAAATATTTGGCTTTCTGCCCTTGATTAGTTCATATGGAGTTTTGGAGAAATTGGAACGTATGGTGACTCGGTTAATGATGTAGCAAGCGGTACCGACTGCCTCTGCCCAGAAGGACCGAGGCAAGTTACTTGCAACATCATAGTACGAGCCATGTTCTGTAGGGTTCCATTCTTTCTCTCTGCTACGCAGTTTTGTTGAGGAGTCCTTGGTGCAGAGAAGTTCTGAGACACTCCATGTTCATCACAGTAGCTATGGAACATGGAATTCTTGAACTCTGTTCCGTTTTCAGATCTAATAGCCTTTAATTTTTGTCCTGTTGATGCTTCTACCTTCTTGATCCTGCTTTTGAAAGCCATGAATGTCTCATATTTGGAACCTAGAAAGAGAGTCCAAGTATATCTAGTAAAATCATCAACAATAACAAAAATGTACCTGCTACCTCCATGACTTCTCACCCACATGGGACCACACAAATCCATGTGTATCATCTCAAGAGGATGAGAGGTGCTAACTGACAACTTTGGCTGAAAAGATGATTTGCTTTGTTTTCCCTTCACACATTCTTCACACAAGCTTTCCTTTTCTGTAAGAACTTTGGGAAGTCCTATCACCAGATTTTGTGAGTAGAGTTTGTGAATTCCTCGATGATTTGCGTGATCAAATCTCCTATGCCAGAGATCAGTCTTGTCAGCTACTGTAACAAAGCAAAGTTCTTCTTGTGGTTGGAAACTTGAGTCGACAAAATACACATTGTTGCGTCTCTTTCCCTTCAGGACCACACGATTTGATTTCATGTTCTTAATCGAACAACCATCTGAGGTAAAGGATACCTCTTTGTTCCCTTGGTCATAAAGATGAGCAATACTCAACAGGTTGTAACCAAGACCTTTCACCAAGCTTACGTCTTTCACGCTGGTTTTATCATTTAGCTTGACTTCACCTGTTCCAATGATTTCTCCTTGATTGTTGTTGCCAAAGGAAATGTTTCCTCCAACATTGATTTGAAGTGAGGACAGAATACTCTCGTTCCCTGTCATGTAACATGAACACCCGTTGTCAAGGATCCAGTGGATGTTCCCCCTCACTTCAACCTGCAAGAAAGAAATCACGTTTTAACGACCTAGGCCTGCTTAGCCTTCCCGGGTCGGTTAGCATAGATCACAGAATGATAAAATTGAGATTGAACTAAAGTAGCTTTATGTGGACTTTTGGAACTAGAAGCAATATATGAGGGATCAACATTGTTTTTCCCTTTGTCAATTTTAGAATCTTGCTTCTTTTGTGGTTATGGAGCCAGTTTCTTTTTGTTCTGATGAGATTTATCATACCCTTGATTTTTCTTACCAGACCACTATTTCTTGTTGTTCCCTGTATTCTGATTTTTAGCCTCTTTATTAGACACATCTAATTTAGCCTTACAGTCTTTTTGAACGTGACCTCCTTTGCCACAACGATAGCACACCCTATCATATTCGCCGAGATAGCGTTTAGGATGTGGTTTCTGGAGGGTACGTTCCTTTGCACGTTCCTTAGAAGGAACTCTATGCTGGTTATGAGCCGTTTTTCCAAAATACCATTCAAAGTTATCATTTAAGTTACTCTCAAGAATCTTAACCCTACCCTCTAGATGAGTAACTTTATCTCTAGCAGATTGAAGTTCCCTAGCTTTTCTTTCCATCTTTTCTTCAAAGCTAAGATCATCAGGAGGATATTCAGATTTCTCTTTACCATAACCAATACCACACCTAGCCGGATTAAACACAATATGAGTCCGTTTATAAAGCTCATTTTCTAATTCCTCTCCTTTGAGTTTATAGATAAGCAAATCCATCCTAAGTTCGTTATTGATTTCAGTTAGAGTCTTAACATCTTTCTTTAAGTCTTCACACTCTGAACAAGGAACAACACTAGAAACAATAGACATTGATAATTTTTCTTCAAGATTAAGACATTTCTCATCATAAGCTTCTATTTCATCTTGCATCTTTAAGTTATCTTCAAAAAGCTTTTTGACAAGGATGACAAGATCAGATTGTTTGGCATTCTCTATACTAGCAAGAAAATGTTCAGGATTTACCTCTTGGTCGACATCTTCAGTCTTCAGAGTCATGGCACAGACCTTTGATTCAGATTCATCATTTGAGTCAAGATCCCATGCAGCGATGTAGGCTTTTTTCTTCTCGTTCCCAGACTCGTTACCTTTGGGACAACTTTTGGCATAATGACCCTTTTCTTGACAGTTGTAGCAGGTAATGTCCTTGATTTCCTTCTTCTTGAAGTTGACTCTTTCCTTCATGGCACCTTGCTTCTTGCCTCTCTTGTAGAAAGATCTCATTGCTTTGGTTATGAGAGCCACATCAGAATCCTTTTCTAGCTCATCATCATTTCCAGCAGTGATATTTTCAATGGCCTTCTCCACCTTAAGAGCAATACCCTTGCTAGAGCTTGAAGAACCATTGTTATCTTTCTCATATCGCTCATAGTCAGTCAGCTTTCCAAAGATCTCATGAAGTTTGCAAGTCTTTGTTATTGGATTTTCCTTGAGGAGTCCTCTAGTGACCACGTACTTGGGACCTAGGCCATCAACAATTGTAGAGACTTTCTCAGCATGTTTGATAGAATCTCCAATTCCAAGATGGTTAATGCGATTGACCAAGCCTTCAAACCGAGATTGGTATGTGGCAATGGTTTCTCCATCTTTCATCTTAAAATTGTAGAATTCCTTTTTGGCGTCTTTCTGATGGCTTTCTTTCAGATCTACACTGCCGATATGCATTTGTTCAATGGCTTCCCATCCATCTTTAGCAGTCTCGCAGTTGACAACTCTTAGAAGATCTTCAGCACCCAAGGCATTGTTTAGTAGCATTTGTTCCTTGTAGTTCTTCTCCATTCCCATCCATTCTGTTGGTCCCCATTCGGATTTTTTGTTCTTCTTGGCTTCGGGAATGACATAGTCTCCATCCTCAATAACTGACCAGGCTTGGTAGTCATTGCTTCTGAGCCATGTGGTGAAGAGCTTCTTATAGTGATTATACTCCCCGGCAACAAGCAGTGGAGGCTTGTTGTTTCCAATTCCGACGTTGTGAGTGTTATTTGAAGTCATTCTGTATTCCTGCACTAACACACAATCTAGAGCAAACCTGCCCTGATACCAATTGTTGGATCGTGACGCGTTAGTAACAAGTCAGGGAACTAGTAACGTTCCCTGGGCAGCGGAAATAAATAATAAGAACACAGAATTTAGAGAGGAAAACTTTCTGTCCGACCAACAAGTCGTAGAAAGAAAAAACCTCTACCCCTGAGACTCCTTCTCGGAGGATTTTCAATAGAATACTTTTATTAAGTTTCAACGATTACAAGGCAAGTCAGGTTCTCAGGTAACTAAGGCACCAACCAAAGTTCAACCAACTAGACTTCTACAACCCTAAACGTAAACCTAAATGGAAGTAATCTACTGACTTACTTGTGGATTCTTCACCGGAAAAAGCCACACAGTCGTACACTTGAAAAGCTCTCTCTCCAAGTTCGTCGTCTTCAACCACTACTTAATCCTAGCTATTTATAAGATAAGTTAAGTCTGATCTCACACGTAATTCTTGCCTAATTACGCTGATATTCCACTTAACAAATCCCACACAATAAGGAAAAGTATTGTTTTGTGATTTCGGATCCTCAACCATGTCGATCTTTGCCAAAACTGAATGATATCGGATTTCCCTAGATAAGATCGTGTGAAGATTGATCTTATCTTCTCTTTTATCTCCTTAAGCAACCGCCTACAACTGTAAATCTTCGTAGAAAATCGCTCGCAGAAGATATGGTAACTTGCCATTTATAGAAAGTCGCGTTCCTTTAGAGACGCGCTTCCTAAATCTGTCACTCGTTCCCTCCATCGTTCCTCACATTGTTCCGTCACTCGTGACCATGTACCTGTTTTCCTGAAACAGGTACATGTAGAAGCAAGTTATATTAACTAAGTTTGTTATCATCAAAATTAAGAGAAACCATGGAACAATCATTGTTCCAACATGTCATATACATACATGCATGTACAACACAAACAAGAACGAGTCATATAAGAACTCGTGTTTATATACGGCTCAAAACATATACAGCCCCCTGTACTTGTGCAAATTGGTCATATAGACACCTCACCTTTGGTTTGAACCTATTAAACACTTTAACTTAACAATTTGAACCTATTAAACACCTGATTGATAATGTGGCAATGTGCGTGTAAATCAAACGCTAATGGGCGAGTGGCTCTTTGAATCCCTTTGAATATAAAGCTGACATGGCATTAATACAAAAAAAATTAAAAACAAAACACAATCCTTATATTGAAGCCACAAGGACGACATTAATATCAAAAACACTAAAATAAAAACAAATAACAATCCTTATATCCCAATTCTGAGCTACAAGGACGACATTAATATTAAAAAAACAAAACACAATTCATAGATCAGAAAAGGAATGGACCGGCTACTGGAACGACGATCTCTCCTTCCTCTCCCTCAAATCCGCCGTCGAGTTCAATTGCAATCTCCAAGGAACTTCGCAATTGCCGCCAGCTCCAACGCCTCGTTCTCGCCGTCAAGGATGTCCTCGAAACCCTAGTGAACCCCGACCCCGAATTCAAACTCGCCGTGCTCGACAAAGAGGAGATCGTCACGGAGCTTGTTATAGGATTGAACCAGAATCAAGATCCAAGTGCCTTCGGGCCGGATCTAACGGAGGCGTGAACCAGAAACAAGATCTGAGTGCCTCCGGACCGGATCTAACGGAGGCGTGAACCAGATTCAAGATCCGAGTGCCTCCGGCCGAGCTTAGAAGTGCGCGTGCTCGGGAGGTTGTTCCGACTGCGGGAAACGGGATCGGGAGTGACGGACGCGGCGATGAAGCTTCTGGAAGCGATGTTAGGGTGCTCGGAGGGGAGGAAGGCGATGTGTGAGGACAGGGAGGGCGTTGCGGCGGCTTTTGATAAGGGTTTCGGGGCGGTGAGTGAGGCTGGCTGAGGGACTGACTAGCGGGCCAGGGGCGGTGGCGGCGGCGAACGGGTTCGCCAGTCAACTAGATGTGTGTGTCAAAGAGGAAGACGAACATGTAGAGTTTTTTGTTTCTTTTTTTTAATTGAAATAATTAAAAATAATAAGAGGTGTTAACATGTGGCATCTACTTGGCATGATGTGGCATATAATTTTGACAAGTCAGAGTGCGTGTAAAACACTTTCCATATTGTCAAGTCACAGGTGTTTAATAGGTCCAAATTGTTAAGTTTAAGTGTTCAATAGGTCCAAACCAAAGGTGGAGTGTCTATATGACAAATCTGCACAAGTACAGGGGGTCGTATATGTGGGTTTGTTTACTATTAATTAAACCCATCAAATGTACAGATTTGGTTAAGAGATTGACGTTCCGTATGTATGTACGTGTGATAGCCAGATTATGTGTGAAGGAAAAGAATTTTATGTAAGGGTTGCTAAACTCATGATCACATAATTATAGACTTTATAGTTAATCATGGACCACCCCTTACATGTTAAAAGTCAAGGTATCACGTTATGAAAATAGACCAGGGAAATTCTAAAAAAGAGAGAGAATCCCTTTGCATGGATAATAAATACTAACATCAATGTTATCAGAATCCCGATCCGATTCTACGATTCTAGCGATCCTACGATCCGTAACACGCGAAACGATCCACGATCCCAAGTAGGATCTTATTGAAGTAGGATCTTAAATGATTTCGAATACAATCTCGATCCGATCCCGATTTTATATACGATTTTAACGATCCAATAAACGATTCTAACGATCCCACAAACGATTCTAGCGATCCTATAAAATGACAATTTTAACTATATATTATTAATAATTTTACGATTAACGTATCATTTCCGTTAAAATAGTTGATTAGTCCATCCTACAATATTTTTAATACTCAAATTAATAAGATTTATCATATTTCTTACTTCATATATAACAAAATATACAATCTATTAGGCTATTCTTGCATACTTTTAGTTATAATATAGGATCTTACGATTCAGCAATCCGATCTTACGATCTGATCCAAAAGACCCTCAACGATCCAACCTAGAATCCCGATCCTGATAACATTGACTAACATAGTATGTATCTCATTCAAAAATTAGTCTAGTGACTAGTATATTGTGGCTCTATTAAAAATAATTAGTATGAGGGGGTGTAGTTGTCTTGAAGGTTTTCAATAGAAGAGATCAAATCAAATCTTCTACTCCCTAAACATACTTCCTTCTATACTCCCCTACGACGTGATTGGAAGATGACTTTTTGATGACCGCCTCTCACGGTGTGCGAGGGTCTAGAGATACAATTTATAACCCGACCCCGTTGTAGTACGTGGTGGGTGTCGAAAACTCGGGAAGTCTACTCGATCGATGTGCCTAGACACTAGGAAGCTAGAAAGGGGAGCATAAAACAAAGGAAAACAAAGAAAACAGTCGGGACCGACACTGAGGTCACGTCGGGCCCGAGGTTGGCGACAAGAGGAAGTCGGGACCGACGTAGGGTAAGTCGGGCCCGAGGTAGCTGGGTTTGTCGAACTTCAAAGATTAAAAGTAGATCTTGGGCTTTTGGGGTTCCTTCTCTAGTAGATTAAGGCTTATCTACCCCAATTCAAGCAATGAGTGATGATCGGACTAGGATCGAGTGCTTTCGCCCTCGTTCCAACCACTTCTACACATCGATCATTGGGGAAATCCCCTTCGAAGCAAGGTCTTGAGATTGACACATGTTCACTTTCGCTACTTTGCCAATCTCAAGCCTTGATTCCCGACTTTCGCAAGGAATTGTAGCTCTATGTAGAGTGGGTTCCGTAGATCAAACACTCAAGGCTATGGAATTGGGGTTTCTAGCCCAAACCTAGCTAGGGTTTTCCCCCATAACCCAAGATCAAGGAGATCTACTCCATGTGGCAAACAAAGAAAGCAAACAAATCAAAAGGGAAAG
The DNA here is from genome assembly GCA_964016875.1 of Fallopia convolvulus. Taxonomy (NCBI): domain Eukaryota; kingdom Viridiplantae; phylum Streptophyta; class Magnoliopsida; order Caryophyllales; family Polygonaceae; genus Fallopia; species Fallopia convolvulus. Next base: position 23,568,260 of record OZ024733.1, read on the forward strand.
CAATCAACATAATCAATCTCAAAACAAAGCAAAGTTTCATTCAAAATCAAAAGCAATCCACAAATTCCAATCAAGGGTTTCCAAATCCACAAGATCAAAACAAAGCAAAGCTAATCTATCAACCAAACCTATCAATCTTCCTCTCCCTTGGCCGATTCTCTCTCTCTTCCTTCTCCTCTCCTTCCTCCTTGCTCTCCAAGTATCCCCTTGGCTCCCTTGGAACCCCCCTTTTGTGTGGTGTGTGAGGGAACCCCCCTTTTGGGAACCAACTTTTGGAACCCTTAAAATAGAAGACAAGAGGGCCTTTTATGGATTAGATGAGGGGCAAAAGTGGAAGTTCACAATTTCGTGCCTTGGAGCCCAAGTAGTTCGGTGACCGACTTGGACCGACACGGAGGACCTCGGGCCCGAGTTACTGTGCATGTCGGTCCGAGGTTGAAACTTCAAGTCGGGCCCGATGTTGGTTGCAACTCGGTCCTGACCACGTTCCACCTTCTTCTTAGTTGGCTTCTCTTGTTCTTCTTCATGGCTTGCTCCTCTCTTTCCCGCTTTAGCTCGGCCTTTGCTCCATGTCTCGACCCTCCTTCAAATCGATCCTTGATTCATGCCAAATTACCTACAAAACACATAAAATGCGCGTATTCTCCGAATCTCATAGAAATACGGGAACTAAGCTAAAAAGGAACAAAAGGCACAAGAAAAGGGGAAAAAGAAACATATTTACAAAGGAAATCACATATGAAAACACCACCAAATAGAGAGACATCAAAATACCCCATACTTAAACTTGCTTGTCCTCAAGCAATAACAATGTAAGCAAGACCGAAACATAATCTTCAAGTAAAGCCTCGTATGAAAACACATTTTAAGGACAAGTGATTGATATTCAAGCAAGATTACATCATCACACATGATTAAGTGTTCCAAGGAATAAAGTCAATGCAACTAAGCCTCACTTTAGGGATATGTGAATGTGTATCACTCATCATGTGTTTGGGTTTAGCAATGAACACTCAAGCTCAAAAATCATGCAAGTAAGGACTTTACTATTGAAGCTAATATCACCAATTCCTCCACCTAGAGATGCCTAATGCAAAGTACACAAAGAATCTCGAACTTGGCTCAATGGAGGTCCTCAAAGAGGTTCCATTCGGCCGGGTTGTAATGGGGCTTTTGGTATTTCTCAAGGTGGGAATTATTTGGTCTTGTGGTGCTTACAATGGGGATTGAACAACCTAAACTCTCACCAACTTCACCAAATTCCACAATTACTTTCACACTCACCCAAAAGACTTAACATTTTCCTTTCAACCCAAAATTTCACTTAACATTCCACTTCATCTTTGCTCTTATGCCTTTTTGTTGGATTTTCAACACTTTCTACATTTGGACCGACTTTCTTATGACATCGGGCCCGATGTTGCTTGTAACTCGGTCGGACCATTTTCTTCACTTAAGCTCCTTGCATTATTCCACTTTACATTCCCAACATTTTCTTTCTTCCTTTTCTTTCTTTTTTTTTCATTTTTGTACAACAAAGATGCACTACCCACATGATTCATAACACCATTCTTTTGCCCTTAAACCCAAGAGAATCTCAACTCTTCAAATACAATCCAAACCTTTCTTCTAAAGTCCAATCCCATAAGGGTCAAGTCATATAAGGCTAGGAATAATATTTTTGAGGAGTTTCAAACAAAGGCTTAGGCTAGAACGGGGCTACAAACAAAGGATTATCTTCATGGTAGGATATGGAACATTTATGTGACTAGAAGAATAAAGTTCAAAATAAATGTGACCATGCTAGGACAAATCTCATGACGGTCTTGGAAAATAGATAAACACCGCAATAGCAAGTTTTACTAAGCATGAATGAGCTAATCACACAAGAAAAATGAGGGATATGCAAATATGAACAAGAATCCCTAAAATGGCCAAAAATCAATCTCACAAGGGTCACTCATACTTAGTTGCATAAGACCTCATCCTAGAACTCACCTGTTCAATAAAACAAGCAAGATATCATGATCACATCAAAAGCAACATCATTTAAGAGGCTAAACTATCCAAAAATATGCAAAGGAATTTACATGCTCACATCATCATTAGCTTTTATTTTGGCAATCTAAGATGGGAATTTCTAGTCCAAAACCTACAAAACACAAAATCTTTTTGTTGTTTTCAACACAATTTTTCAATTTTTATGGATTTTTTTGCAAAAATTTCTCTAAAACCAAAAACTCATCCATTCAAGACCAAATTAATCATTCATGTTTTTCATCAAACCACAAACCAAGAAGCAAACATCCCAAACACAAACTAGAAACACAAACTAAATATCCTCAAAATAATAAACAAACATAAACAAGTGAAATCATGAACACACTTACCCCCACCCCATACTTAAAATTTTGATGTCCCCATCAAACAAAGAAACCAAAACTTAAAAGCAAGAGAGAAGAGTATGAAAAGCTCACAATTTCTTATTCTTCAATGGCATGTATAGGATCAATCGGCGAGGTTGTCACGTCTACGTCCTCTTTGGAGCCTTGCTTGCCGCTCCCTCTCGTACACTTGTTCTTGGTAGAAGTCTTGTGGTGGTGGTTGAAGTTGAGGCTCCGGGCGTGTCCATTGGTCCTCACGGGAAGGGAAGTTCCCGCTCATCCATGTGTTGTAGCTATCTTGGACCCGCCACCTTTGGTCTTCCACCTCCCTAAGCTCTTCCACCTCTCGTCTAGTGTAGCCGAGGGCCCGGTTCATCTCTTGTTGGCTAGCTTGGAAAGAGCTTTGTTGTTGAAGCATTTGTTGTTGTTGTTGGTACATTTGTTGTTGATGTTGGTACATTTGTTGTTGTTGGAGATTCACTTGATGGACCTCTTGGAGAACATTTTCTTGTTGAAGTTGGAGATGAGCCATTTGGTTGGCTAAGAAGGACATGTCCACCGGTTGTTGTTGCTCGGGAAACACCATTCCCGGACCGTACCATTGGGCATAGCCTTCATAACCGCCACCTTGGAATTGCTCTCGCCTTGCACCGCTCCCTTCTCCTCGTTCATAATGCCTCGGGACCTCACCACCATGGAATGAAGTGGACCGACGTTGAGAGAAGTCGGGCCCGACTTGGTGTGTACCTCGGTCCGCCAGTGTTGGAGCTTGGTGCGTGGCTCGGAGGTTGGCCATCAAACCTTGGAAGCGCTCATCTTCTTCATTTTGCTCTTGATCGACTTCCATGTCTTCCCCACGAGGTGCAAACACGAAGTTGTCTTGGTCGGAATCCGGTGTAGATGGAGGGGAGGTAAACCGAATGTGTTGAGATTGTTGTCGCCGCCCTTCTCTTGCACCTTCGGGGTCACCAAATGAGTGTGGCTTGCCGGCCCACACTTGGTACCAATTTTGATACCGAGAAAGATCATAGAGGTTGTGCACTAACCGGATCGACACACCATCATAGTTTGAGTGAGGGGCCAAGGAAATCATGTAGAGCTTCTCCTTGATGATGTTGGCCTTCTTGAAATACTTCATGTTCATTTACTCCACACCATTCGGAGCCGGAGAATACTTGTCAAGATCAACTCCTAGACGCATGGCGAGCCTTGCTATCATCCCACCGAAATAGATCCAAGAGGAGCTTTGGAAGTCTCGCACCATCTTGACCCACTCCCATGCAAGGTTCATGGGCTTCTCGGTGTTGAAGAGCATCTCATGGAGCAACATGATCTCCTCCTTCATCGGCTTGCTCAACTCATGACGAGCATAGATTGCACACCCCAAGACTCGCACCATGACCCGAAAAAGAGGGCTAGCAATCTCGGCTGTGGAGGCGCCCTTTCTCATCTCACTCTTCCCGGCCACATGACGCCACACTTGGTTCACCTTCTCGTTGTCGACGCCGGTCTCTTCTCTTGGGCATGGAAACCCGAAGTAGGTAGCCAAGTCCCTAAGAGTGAGATTGTGGTCCTCGTTGCCCAATCGGAAAGTGAGCGCCCCTTCCTCATCCTCCACATTATCATAAGTGCACTCGAATGTGGCCATGAATTCCGAGGTGAGGGCAGGGTAGTGAGTGTTGTCCCACCTTAGCATTCCATTGAGACCGATATGGGAATAGCACCTTGGAAGAGCTTGATCCATGTCCATCTTCCTCACGGCTTCCCAATCAAGCCACCTCGTGTGATGCTCAAGCGCCATATACCTTTCATAATTCTCCACTTGCTCATCATCCTCCAAATAGACATCATCCAACTTCGGCTCTTTCCTTGACTTCTTGGACTTCTTCCTCGGCCTTTCCGCATGAGAGGATGAAGCTCTTGTCTCCATGGTACCTACACACATCCAACCCAACAAAAGGATCCAAGATAAACTCCATACAACTCAACAAAAGCACCCATCAACACACAACAACATTTCAACACAAAGGGAACCCCATACTTAGTCTCTAGACTCACATGCATCTCAATCCAGCATAAATCATCATGGACATCTTCTAACAATAGCTAAGCAAATGATCATTCTACATCATGATTAGGCTATAGCCAACAATTAAACACATGAATCCACATGATATCATAAGAAGAGAGCAAAAACATCATGGATCGACTTCCAACCTATGTCGGGCCCGACACATCCTCAACCTCGGTCCGACTTGATGGACCGACTTCCACAACTCGGGCCCGACTCTCCTGGGCACTTCGATCTCGACCTAGTTCATGCTTCGACTTCTAGCCTCAAACCAACCCAAATCACTCTATCATGCACTTAAATTTCAAATTCAACCATCAAACATCCCTAATCGAAGTTCTAAATGGATCTAAGCATGCATAAACAACTTTAAAGCTCAATTTCACAAATCATGCAAATCCACCATTGATGCTCAAGCTCAAGCTCTCAATCAAACATGGCATTACTCAATCTACGCAATGAAAGCACAAAATTTTCAAAGAAATAAGTAGAGATCGAGTAACACATACCGGATTCGAAGAGTATTGAACTTTTAAACAAATAGGCAACTTAGAACTCAAATTTCCTAGACCTAGATCTAGATGGGGGATGAAGAACGAGATTGAACTAGAAATTTCTATTTGGAATCGGGTTAGGGAGGTCTTTTTATGGTTGGATCGAGATGAAGAAGGGAAGTGTGTGGATCGAGTATGGAAGGGGAGGGGCGGCCGACTTTGAGAGTGTTTGAGGGAGAGGGGTTGTATTTTGGGAATGGTGGTTGATATGAAGATGATAGGTAGGTGGGGGATAGTATTTAATGGGGGAAAAGGACAAATTAGGTCAAGGGCAAAATTGGCATTCCAACTAGTCGAATCAAGTTGGACCGACTTCATGGACCGACGTCCCTATGTCGGGCCCGACTTACCTGGGCTCGATGTGGGAGTATTCGGGTCACCAATTTTACTCCATCCTCTTGCAACTTCTTTCCCATATTTCCATTTAAATATTTCACCTCAAATCCTACACAACTTTGGAGAATGCACGACACCATAAATCCACAAAACACTAGATAGAGATTGGTTAGGGAAAAGCTAAGCTAAACTAAGAAAAATCAAACTAAAATTACGAAAAGAAAGCTACTAGCTCGGGTTGCCTCCCGAGAAGCGCTCGTTTAGAGTCACTAGCTTGACTTCCTAACCTCAACCTTATGGCGGGTGAAACACGGTGAATTGCTCGCCATTGTTATGCCCATTCCCATTGCCTTCATACCCATAAAACCACCAATGATGGTCTATATAGGCATGGCTCTCCGATCTCGGGCCTATCTCATCATACTCCTCCAACGGATGAGATTTCTTCTCCTTTCTTGCTCCATCATGTTCCTCTTTTCCTACACCAAAGTTATCCAAAGAATTCCTAGGAGATTCTACCAATTCATCTTTCAAGTCACTAAGGCAAATGTAGGAGTCTCCTAAGTCATCTTTCAAATTACTTAAACAAATGTAGGAATCAAAAGTTTGGGAAGAATTGTGGTCATCACCAACATCAAAAGGATATAAGTAAGGATACTCTTCATTTCTCCTTGGGCTAGCATTGATCCTTGACTCATCTTGATCCTCAATTTGCTCCAACAACTCCCTTGCTTGTATTTGTTCATTGAACCCTTCATCACTTCTCAACACAACGACCTCTCTAGCAACTTCCACTTCTTCACCTTTTCTCTTAGCACTCTCTTCAAGTTTAAGGATGGCCAAGGCGTCCGGCTCATTCAAAGCCTTGTTGAAGTGAAAATCGACCTTTTCTTCACCAATCTCAAAGGAAACCTTGCCGTTTTTGACATCAAACCTTGCCCCCGCCGTAGCGAAGAATGGTCTTCCTAAGATTATTGGGACCAAGGGGTCCTCGTGCATGTCCAAGATCACGAAATCATCGGGAACAAAGTACTTTCCAACTCGCACCGGCACGTCATCCAATATTCCCTTAGCCTTGATGATGGAACCGTCGGCCATAGTTAGGGACATATCGGCCGGCTCCATTTCACCCAAATTTGCTCTTCTCCAAATGCTAGCGGGCATCACCGAAACACTTGCCCCAAGGTCACATAAGGCTTGGAAGTTTTGAGACCCCACACCAATGGTTATAGCAAAACGACCGGGATCTCCTAGCTTTTGTGGTAACTCCAAGGTCTTGACCTCATCTTGCATTTCAACTATGGACCTCTTCTTGCTCAAAATCTCCTTTAAAAACTTGGCATAAGATGGCATCTCACTCAATGCATCGGTGAACGGGATAGAGATGTTCAAGCCTTGCAAGAGTTTGAGAAACCTCTTGAACTTGTTCTCAACAACATCTTTCGGCTTCTTCGAGGGATATGGAAGAATTGTTGCACCTTGAATCTTGCTTGGATCAACTTCTTTGGACTTCCCTACTTCACTTGCAACACTTCCTGGTTGGACCAACTTGGGCACCATGTCGGGCCCGATGTTGTGAATCTCGGTCCGAGGCAGAGGAGTTGGATCGAGGTCTGTGTACGTCGGTCCCGAGTTGCTCTCGACCTCGGTCCGTGGTGAAGGAGTCGATCTTCTTGCTGGGTCGACTTCGAGGAATGTCGGACCCGACTTGCTGGGTAAGTTGGTCCGACTCTCTTCATTCTTCTTAGGCATGTGTGGCTCGGGTAGGTTTCGGCCACTTCTCAATCCAATTGCCCGGACTTCATTTTGATTGTTTTGAGCTCGAGGATTCTCCTCGGGTCGGCCCGGAAGTCTCCCATTCTCTCTCGGGGCTTGAGTTGCGATTTGGGCAAATTGATTGTCGACTTGCCTCCTCCATGCACCAAACTCATTGAATTGGGTCCTCATCTCCTTGAACCCATCTCTCATCTCTTGAGCAAATGTTTGTAACTCATTGAATCCCGGTGGTCTATATGGTGGTGGTGGCGCCCTTGGCTCGTTTTGGTTGAAGTTGTTGTTGTAACCTTGAGCTTGACCGTTGTTCCACCGGCCATTGCCACCATTGTTGAAATTGCCTCTTCCACCGAAATTTCCTCGGACATAGTTTGCCTCCTCAATTCGCTCGGCCAAGCGCACTTGGCTCTCATTCGGACAAACTTGTGTAGCATGTGCAAAGGATCCACACTCCTCACAAGCTCTAGCATTTTGCTTGTAGTAGTGGACTTGCCTCTTAAGCTTGCTCACTTCACCTTCAAGGAATTGGAGCTTCACATCCCTATCAATGTCTTCTCCCTTTGGATCATATAACTTCCTTGCACCTTCACCTTGAACTTTCACCTCCTTGCTAGCTTGACTCACCCCATACATGGCCTCATAATCGGATAGCTTGTCAAGTAGCTCCCAAGCTTGATCCGGTGTCAAGTCTATGAACCCACAATCGGTGTGGAGATTGAGCTTGTCCTTCGTTACCGGATTGATGCCTTGGAAAAAGATGTCTTGAAGTACATATGGTTGTTGGCCATGAGTAGGACATTGGCGCAACATCTCCTTGAAACGGTCCCATGCTTCGAAGAGAGGCTCATTCGGACCTTGTTGAAAGCTTGCAATCTTCCTTCTTAACTCGGTTGTCTTTGAGGGCGGGAAGAACTTCATCAAGAAAGCATCATAGAGTGTCTTCCAAGTTGTGATTGACCTAGGAGCTTGGCTCTCGAGCCAATGTGTGGCCTTGCCCCCAAGTGACCATTTGAACGCCTTTAGAAGCACATACTCCAATGTCTCCTCGTCGGTGGAGATCGTCTCACACATATCCACAAATCGTTTGACATGCTCTATGGGACACTCATGTGGACGGCCCTCGAATTGATCACGCTTGATGAGGGAGATGAATTGCGTCTTGATCTCAAAATTCTTGGCAACCTCGGGAAGCACAATAGCCGGCTCGGGTACCCTCAACTCCGGATGCATGTATTGGCGTGCATTCCGGGGTAGAGCGTTGAGTTGAGCCTCGGCTCTCATCCGTTGCTCCCGTTCTCTTCTTTCCACCTCCTCTTGATTGTCCCTCTCAAGTTGCAATCTAGCCATTTCGGCCCTAAGTCGAGCCAACTCCTCATCAACATGGAGAGCTTGATTCTCCATCCTTTTCCTTCTTCGGGCTTCTTTGAGAATACTTTCCGGATCACTCACAAACTCAAGCTCAAGTGTTCCTCGGGAGGAACGAGCTAGCATACACCTATGAAACAAAGACACAAACCAAAACAAATCAAAAACAAACAAAGGGTTTGGGCTATTCCCTCACCCAAATCACTACCAAAACACAAGAAACTCACCAAATTGGCACTCAATGCACTTAGACTTCCCCGGCAACGGCGCCAATCTTTGATGACCGCCTCTCACGGTGTGCGAGGGTCTAGAGATACAATTTATAACCCGACCCCGTTGTAGTACGTGGTGGGTGTCGAACACTCGGGAAGTCTACTCGATCGATGTGCCTAGACACTAGGAAGCTAGAAAGGAGAGCATAAAACAAAGGAAAACAAAGAAAACAGTCGGGACCGACACTGAGGTCACGTCGGGCCCGAGGTTGGCGACAAGAGGAAGTCGGGACCGACGTAGGGTAAGTCGGGCCCGAGGTAGCTGGGTTTGTCGAACTTCAAAGATTAAAAGTAGATCTTGGGCTTTTGGGGTTCCTTCTCTAGTAGATTAAGGCTTATCTACCCCAATTCAAGCAATGAGTGATGATCGGACTAGGATCGAGTGCTTTGGCCCTCGTTCCAACCACTTCTACACATCGATCATTGGGGAAATCCCCTTCGAAGCAAGGTCTTGAGATTGACACATGTTCACTTTCGCTACTTTGCCAATCTCAAGCCTTGATTCCCGACTTTCGCAAGGAATTGTAGCTCTATGTAGAGTGGGTTCCTTAGATCAAACACTCAAGGCTATGGAATTGGGGTTTCTAGCCCAAACCTAGCTAGGGTTTTCCCCCATAACCCAAGATCAATGAGATCTACTCCATGTGGCAAACAAAGAAAGCAAACAAATCAAAAGGGAAAGCAATCAACATAATCAATCTCAAAACAAAGCAAAGTTTCATTCAAAATCAAAAGCAATCCACAAATTCCAATCAAGGGTTTCCAAATCCACAAGATCAAAACAAAGCAAAGCTAATCTATCAACCAAACCTATCAATCTTCCTCTCCCTTGGCCGATTCTCTCTCTCTTCCTTCTCCTCTCCTTCCTCCTTGCTCTCCAAGTATCCCCTTGGCTCCCTTGGAACCCCCCTTTTGTGTGGTGTGTGAGGGAACCCCCCTTTTGGGAACCAACTTTTGGAACCCTTAAAATAGAAGACAAGAGGGCCTTTTATGGATTAGATGAGGGGCAAAAGTGGAAGTTCACAATTTCGTGCCTTGGAGCCCAAGTAGTTCGGTGACCGACTTGGACCGACACGGAGGACCTCGGGCCCGAGTTACTGTGCATGTCGGTCCGAGGTTGAAACTTCAAGTCGGGCCCGAGGTTGGTTGCAACTCGGTCCTGACCTCGTTCCACCTTCTTCTTAGTTGGCTTCTCTTGTTCTTCTTCATGGCTTGCTCCTCTCTTTCCCGCTTTAGCTCGGCCTTTGCTCCATGTCTCGACCCTCCTTCAAATCGATCCTTGATTCATGCCAAATTACCTACAAAACACATAAAATGCGCGTAGTCTCCGAATCTCATAGAAATACGGGAACTAAGCTAAAAAGGAACAAAAGGCACAAGAAAAGGGGAAAAAGAAACATATTTACAAAGGAAATCACATATGAAAACACCACCAAATAGAGAGACATCAATTTTCAAATTACATTAAAAAAGAAACTTAAATATTATTAAAATATTAAAAAATATCTTCTAACCAATTAAAACAAGGGTGTATAAGAGGGAGTATGATTAGGGAATAGAAAAATCGGACCGAGAGATACCCTTTATTTTATCTAAGCATGTGCTTAAATATTAACAGATCCATGCTTAAGGATTTGTTGTCTGGATCGGAGCCAATATGCGGTTGTGAAATTATACGGATAGTGCTTCCAAGCAAAAGCATAAAAAAGTCCTTTTAAGTTGCATGCGTACATTAATACAACGTACATGGGCTTTAAATTAGACCTGGTTCCGGTTCCTCGCTCGGAACCTTGGAACCGGAACCAGGCATGAGTCGGTTTCCCGGTTCCGGTCCGATTCTGACTCCAAAGCCAGTTCCTGAACCGGAATCGGAAATACTAAAATTTACAAAAAAAAAATTGGGCCGAGTATATGATCTCCACGCCGCGATCGCGCGTTACACAAATCACGATCGTGGCACCCAACCCGCGATCGCGGTTGGAGATACGCGATCGCGGCATGGAGATCGGATCAAGGCAATTGTATAAAAATTGAAAAAAGTTTGATAATTAAAGGGCTTGTACTTAAAATTAAGTTGCCTACGTATCCTCTCGGGGTTATAGCGGAATCAAAGCCCACGTAGTTCTCTTACCTTTCGATATGAAACCCCACTCTGCTTACCATTACATCGATCTATCGGAAACGGCGGAAGCGCTTTGGGATTGGGACTCATTGTCTAGGCCGTCCGAGTCGGAAGTTTCGGATACCTCCGCCTTTTGTTGACGAATTTCCGCCCTCGTCCAATCACATACGCACACTTGGGCTTCCAAGACATCGGGCTTTACGTTCGATCGATTTACGTCTAAGACGTGTCCTCCTTCACTAAATGTTTGCTTTACCGATACGATCGAGGCAGGAACAACAAGCACTTGAGCCGCGATCTTGATCAAGGTTGGGAAAGTCTTCTTGTGGGTCTTCCACCAAGCTAAAATATCAAATTCTTCTTCACCAAACTCAACGTGGGTTGTTAGATATGTCTCAAAACTCCGCATTCGAGCTCGAATGTCTCGGTCTCTTGGTAAGGCTATGTATAATACTAGCCCCCACTTTTTAGTAGTGCCGAGGCGACTCGAGCTCAAAGAGGAGGACGATTGTGGAGGAAATGGAGAAGAAATAACACTAGATGAATATTCTATAACCAATTCCTCAATTGATCTTCTAACACTATCAATATCATCATTAACATCCAACTCCAATGCATCATAATAACCATTCAAAAACATTTCTAAACCACTCATCTTAAACCTAGGATCAAACACACAAGCAAAAAGATAAATATTGGGGATAACTTTATAATAGTTCAACCATTTCTTTTTCATAGCATCAATAGCACCACAAAGTTCGGGGAATTTAAGGCCCCTCACAAAAACCACTGTTGATGAGGGTTTCTTGACAACAAATAAATTTATAAGTCAAGACCCCGCTGAGTATAGCAGAGTCAGGATCGTTCCACAAGAAGCAAGGTTGTTCGTTTATCGACTACTAAAAAGCAAACAAAATCAAACAAAAACACACACAAGCAGCCTCGTTAACGATGTTGTCAGGGTTGTTAACGAACCACCGTACACAAAAAGACTCAACTAACGACCTAAACAAGTTCGGTACCGAGCCAAGTAACTCAGCAACGAAATTCACTTAAAATAATTCAAATAAAAACAAAGATCTAGGACTAGGGATACCACAACATAGCCAAGCATATAAACTCGTAAGAAGAATAGATCATGCCTTTAAATAGATAGATTCATCAACTTTCGTTGAACATGAAGTAAATTAACCTACTTTCGTAACCTAACTCACTTAATTGTTTGTTTTGGATCTAAAGCTTGAAACTTTCGTTTTCAAACAATATCAACCTTCAAGTTACTAACTTTCTCTTTCAATCAAGTTAAAAACTCAAATTACCTCAACTTTCATCTCGGTAAAAACACAACAAACAATCTTGATAATAGATAAAAGGCATTCAACACACAATCTTACTCATCAAACATACTCAACTATGCCGGGCTTTACCCCGATCCTAGAAAAGAAGACTACTCACTAATCATAACTACGAAACTAGAAACCATTAAAAACAAATTACTACTCAAATTAAATAACAAATATTGTTTTACAGAAAATCAGAAGAAACCGAAAATAAACAATTACCGAACCGAAATACTGACTAACGACCCCGGTAACTCTCGTCCACCGAGCTCTCAATCTCGACTCCGATCTTCTCTCTCTATCTCGGCTCTTCCTCTTCTCTCTACCACTTGCTTCTCTGATTCGTCCCCCCTTCTAGGCTAAATAAGAGGGCTATTTATACTAAAAAGGCTAAAAACTAATAAGGCTAGAAGATAAAAACTTTCCTAAAAGATAGAAATAAAATCCTAAAAAGATAGAAACAAAATCTAAGAAGATAACAAGACCTAAAATATATAATATAATAACCCTAAAAATCAAAAAAAGATACTCTACCTACACGGAAAGAATTTCCCGCACAGGATCGGTGAGTTACAAAGTCAACCCTCGAAATTTCTTATCACGTGGCCTCGTTAACGAGCCCTTACAGCCTCGTTAACGAGCCTGGGCTTGGTTTCTTCCACACTTCATCTCGTAAAACCTGGACTCTGACTTCTTCAAACTTGTATTCCTCCGTCTTTCACTGTAGCGCTCCAAATTCAGCTCCATATAGCACTTTTCCTTGCTAAAACCTACAAAATACACAAAATAGAGTAGCTTCCATACTTTCTATGAAAATATGCAAAACTATCCAAAAACACACTAAACTAAACCTAAACTTATCAAAACTAAACCTAATAAACAAAGAAAACCTACTAAAAACTATACTAAAAACATGAACATCAAAATACCCCATACTTAGACTTGCTTGTCCTCAAGCAATCACTAAACACTAACCAAAACCAAACAAACATACTCATCAAGATATATCCATCCTCTAAAAAGCAACATCTACACATGAGAAAAATATAGCAAAGGATATTTAACGTCATCACACATATATGCACCAAATAGACATAAGAAAATACAATCCATCCTCACAAGGAATATAATGTGTTTCACTCAACTCTCAAGTGTTTAGGCTTATAAATTCAATCTCTCAACTCAATCCAATATGCAAAAACTCATAGAAATTGGAACTTATATCACCAATACTCTCCACCTAAGATTTTGTCAAAAACAAGCAAAAATCATCAAGAGAAACTTAGGCTCAATGAAGAACTTCATAGAAGCTTCCATTCGGCCAGGTTGTAATGGGGCTTGGTAAAGACAATAAGGCGTGGAAAATATTTGGCTATGTGGTGCTAATAATATCCGGGAATCAAAGACTCCTAAGAACTCACATAAACAAAACTCTCATAAAAAATCATACCAAACACACTCTCTCATTATGCACACTCATTTTACTCACCCAACATATCCTAGAAAGTCTCATAAGAAATTAAAGAATCTCTGACATTATCTATAAACACACATGCACTTCAAACTTCCTTCTTTTCTTCTCGCTGCCTCGTTAACGAGCCCACTTCAGAGTCGTTAACGAGCTTCATCATGTATTCTTTTTCCTTCTTCCTTCAACTTATCTCCAACAAATAACTTTATTTTGTGCATTTTTACTTATCAAGAGATCTTTCTTATTACAAGTAAAACAAAAGACTTCCAATCTACCCTTCCCAATAATCCCTCAATCATAGCAAACAATATATGTCACTCCTTTTTTCTTACACTCAACAAAAATACCTCTCCAATCTAAGTCCTAATCCCCGGATAGGGTCAAGCTTATATCGGCTAGGGAACAATTTTGTGGAGCTAAAAATAAAGGCTTCAGGCTAGAATTGGCTATCAAAAGAAGAATCATGTAAAGGTGGATAAGGAATAATAGGGCTATAAAAATAAGTTCTCCATCATATGATTTTCACAAGTAATGAACTATAAATCCCATACGGGTCTCAAGAAATAGATAACCATCACAATTCCAAGAGATAATATGCATAAGGAGAGTAAATCACACAAGAAAAGAAGAGGGATTTATTGATGTTCTCCCTATAAGGCCAAAAAATTCCTCACTAGGTAACAATTTTGTTGGATTGCATCATTTATGCTATAAAGTATATGTGCTCAATTTCACCAAGTGCTACCTTCTTCTAAAAACAATTTCAAGTTTGAAGATTCCGACTATACTATTAAAGACATGCTTGCAAGGAATTATATGATTAAGCTAGCAACTACTATCATAGAACCTAAGAAAGGGATATCTATCAATTCTAAAACTCCTTTTTTTTTAATTTTTTTTTTTTTTAATTTTCCGAAACTACTCAAAACACATAAACACATAAGACAACAAGTTTCTACTTTCTCCCACCCCATACTTAAAATTACAGTGTACCCACTGTAAGAAAATAAGAAGAAGGAAAGAAATAGAAAAGAAAAACAAACAAAGATAAAAAGAAGAAAAAGAAAAACATAAAAACTTACAAAGTCTCAAAAGTGGAAAACAAGGAAAAACTTCATCTTCAGGCTGAATCACTGGTTTGGTGGGGGAAAATAGTGCTCAAAGGTATCCATGAAGTCATACATCGTCCTTCAACGCTCAGCATCATCCGCCTCTCTCTGACGATGCCTCTCATCCTCCATCGACATGCGAGCAGAATAGATGGTCTCCCATCTGTCCATCCTCCGATTAATATGGTCCTGCTGGAGGTGGAGTTGCTGCATCTGAGCAGAAAGATCCTCGGCCCACAGTGGTGGCATACTCGATCCTGTGTACTTGGGCTGAGGAGGTGGTGGATAGTGAGGCTGGAAATGGTCTTGGTACAGCACCGGGTTGTATGGCATGAGTCCATAGGACTGAGGGTCGGTAGGAGCTGGCGGTGGGTCGAAAGAAGCTCTCGGCGCCTCGTTAACGAAGCTGGGTGCTTCGTGAGGAATGTAGGGAGGAGGCTGGAAATGGTCGTTAACAAGCCTGGTGGGCTCGTCAACGAGGACGTTGCTGCCCAAAACTTCCATGTCGAGGTCTTCATCTTCGAGGTTTAGCTCCTCAGTTCCTCCCTCGGTGTCGGCTTCTTCAGTGTTGTCGCCAATTACCTCGGTATCCTCATCCTCATCTTCATCTTCATCTTCATCCATTGCTTCACCTTCTCGCTCAAATCTTGTCTCACACGGCCGTAGTGATAGCTCATCCTCCGGCTTAGGCTCTAACGGGTAAGCATGCCCCGTCCACGCTTCGTACCAATTTGGTACGTAGAGTAACTCCAACTTGTCGAGGGTAGGCCTAACGAAGCGGTCTTGAACTTTTACTTTGAACCCCCCTTCGGCTTGAATGAAAATACTTGAGCTATACCAATAGCTCTTATTGAGGAGTTGAGCATGGGCCGGTGTGTAGCGAGTGAGGTCAACTCCCAGGTTTTTAGCCAAAAGGCTAACCAAGTTGCCACACCAAACCTCCTTGGATTTGGTTGATTTCTCGACGTAGTAGAGCCATTCATACCCTAAATTCAAGGGGTCGGGCTCCTCGAAAAGGATGGTGCGGAGACAAGCAACTTCTGTCCTCGTTGGCCTGTTCAACTCTCTCTTTGCCAAAACATAGCGGCTAGGACTCGGAGAATGATCCTAAAAATGGGGTTGATGATGCTTGCCCCGGATAATGCCGCTGTGGAGGATTGTTCTTCCCCCGTGATGTAGCTCCATGTCCTAGTCACCCTGTAGTCTTTCAAACTGTAGTCTCTAGACGGATTTGGAAGCTCTAGGATTGCGTTGAACTCTGCCATGGTGAACTCACGGCTCACATTACCGAGCCGAAACCGGATTCGTCCCGCCGAAGTCTTCGATGGGAAGCTAGTCTCTAGAGTGGCCAAAAACTCGGATGTGAGGGCCGGAAAGTGTGGTAAATTCTCCTTCTTCAGGAGATGGGATGCACCAAGGATAAGGAAGGCTTCCTTGACGTCCGTGTAGATCCCCGTGTTGATAGCACTGGACTTCGAGAACCAACGGGTGTTGTGGTCCTTCTCTAGAATGGCACGGTATCGATGCACTTGGCCTTGAGTACTCAAGATCACGTTGTCCATGCGAGGTGGAGATGGGGACCTCTGGTTCCTTCTCTTCTTCTGAGCTCGGGTAGCGGGTCTGCTTGAACTTGCCATGAGATCTACAAAATAATCAAAAACTTTTCCAAGATAAGATCTACTCAAGATAGATAGGCAAGAGACCCCATACTTGGTCACGAAATAGCCTCGGAATTATTCGTTAACTACCCAATTGGGTTGTTTACGAATCTGGACTGGTTGTTGAATTTTTAGATTGTGCAGGGTCGTTAACGAGCCTGGGTGGGTCGTTAACGATCCACTGAAAACCAAATCACAGAATTCCGAGTTTACTCTACCTTAAAAGTCAAACAAAAACCAAGCATGCAATCCTCTATACTCCTCACTAGTCACACAATCGGAAATACGCACCCCATACTTGCTCGATTACCCATCCCGAACATGCTAAATTTTGCCCGAAATTTTGACATGCAAAGTTTGTAGCTTGATACTAGAACAAGAAAAATTCATGCTTTTCACCATCAACTTCTCTCAATGAGATATCTAACATGAATATCCCTCTCTAGATCTAGAATTACGAAGCAAAATCACAATCATGGGCAAAAATCCAATCATGAACATCGATCCTCTATATGAACTCAATTCTAGACATGAAATTTCTACCCTAAATACCATAAATCATGCAATTTCGAGTTAGGGTTTAGAAAACATACCGAAGAACCGAGAAATTTGAAGAACAAGGGGTCGGAAATTGGGTGAGAAACGAGCTCGGTGAGGGTTATCGAAAGCTTCGGATCTTCGACGGTGGAGGGAAGGGTTTTCGGGCTTCGGTAACGACGGTTGCTCGGTGATGGTTGGCGCGGGATTCCGATCGGTGGGAAGGGGTCTTCAAAGATTTTTGGTTGAGTTTTTGAGAAGGTTGGATTTGGGAGGATTTGAGAGTGAAAGAGTGTGGGAGGGGTAGAAGGGTTATATAGGAGAGGGTAGGGATAGGAAGGGGTAGAGGGGGTGGCGGCTAGGGTAGTGAAAAAGATAGACTAGGTTAAAAAAAAACTTACCTGCCCCGTTTTGCCGAATCGGGTCGTCCGAACCGGGTCGTTAACGACCCTGGGTGGGTCGTTAACGAGCCACCGTAGCCTCTTGAAGTGATTTTTCGATGCCTTCTCCTGCATCTTGTTAGCTCACAATTTAATCCTAATTTCTATCCTAAAAACTACTAAAAAGAACTCAAAAGAAAGCTAAGAAAAAGAGTCTAAAAAAAGAAAAATCTAATTCAATACTAAAAAGCGGGTTGCCTCCCGTAAGCGCTTTTTTTAACGTCGTCAGCCCGACGTGCTCCTTTGACTCAAGGTGGCTCCTGTGCAGTTATGTTGGGGTCTTGAGGTACCCCATACTTAGCTTTGCAGTTTTTGTGTGCTTGAGTTGCTAAATTAGGTCCCTTTTCTTCTATTAGTATGCCCGGTATTCCTACATGATGGTTAGTGAAATCCGAAAACCAAGGTGGTTTGGATTCCTCTATAGTGCATATGATGGGGCATGGTGTAGGAATAAAAGATAAGGAATGACCATCTTTAGCAGATTCATAATTAGAGTACTTACCTTGGTTGTATTCGTGCATGTGGGACTCGGTGATTGGCCAGTGAGGCTCGGTAGGGACGGCTGAATCGAGTTCTGGTTGAGTCAACTCGATTTGTGCGACTGCAATTGGGTCGTTGGCATTCTGATCCAAGTTGAATTCTACCCGTTCCTCTCCAATATCAAAAGTGAGGAGTCCGTTTCGCACATCAACTCTTGCACCTGCTGTAGCTAAAAATGGTCTGCCCAGAATTATGGGGACATGACGGTCTTCAGGCATATCGAGGACGATGAAATCATTTGGTATAAAGAATTTCCCGACTTGAATAGGATAGTCATCCACGACTCCTGTGGCCTTGACACATGATCCATCTGCCATGTACAGATTCATATCTACCGACTTTAGTGGTCCCATATTAGCTTTAGACCAGATTGAGAGAGGAACTAAACTAGAACTGGTGCCCAGATCACATAAAGCCTTGAACTTGTGGTTGCCTATGCCGATTGTTATTGCAAATCTCCCTGGGTCTCCTAGCTTTTCCGGTAGAGCTATTGATCTGACTTCATCCTGCAGCTCTGTAATGGATCTTTTCCTGCTAAGAATATCCTTCAAAAACTTTGTGTAAGTCGGCATTTCGCTTAGGTCCTCAGCGAATGGGATGGAAATATTAATGCCCTGAAGAATCTTTACGAAACGCTTGAACTTACTCTCAGTAGAGTCCATAGATTTCTTAGTTGGAAATGGAAGAGTTCTCACCATTCTCGGAACCAAGTTAGGCTCGAGAGGTGATGCTACCGGGTCGTTACTAGGATCGTCAAGTGACCTCGGTGGGTCGTTACCGACCCTGATGGGGTCGTTAACTACCCTGGAGTTGAGAGGAAGGCTCGGTCTAGAAAACTTACCTGGGGTCGGGTCGTCAGGAACCCTCGAAGCCTCGTCACCTTGGTATATGGGCTCGTTATTTGCTCTCGCTGGCTCGTTAACGAGCTGTTTGGTGCCGTCCTCTTCCTTCTTGTCCTCAGCTTGAACTCGTTCCGGCAATGTCTTCCCGCTCCTAAGGTGCACCGCTGCTATTTGTCCCCTAGGGTTCTCCTCGGGGCGGCCTGGGAGTTGCCCTTGTAGTCTCGGAATTTGGGCAGCGAGGTTCCCTAGTTGGGAATCAACACTCTTCTTCCATATATCGAACTCTCCCCATCTTTTATTTTGTTGGTTCAGGTTGGCTTGAACTTCGTTAACCTTGTTGGTCACTTCGTTAACTTTGTTGGTCACGCCGTTAATGCCTTCCTGTAATCCTTGAACCCATGATGGTGGCTCCTGATGGCCTGGAGGTCGATAAGGTACAGGTCGTCTATCTGGTGGAGGCATTGCATAGTTTTGATTCGTATTCTGATTGCCCCATGCCTGATAGTTGTTCGACCTGTCATTATAGCTAGGCTGGTTCCTGTATGGTCCTCTCATATAATTCATCTCAGCTATTGTCTCAACGGCTCTAACCTGCTCTATGTTAGTGCAAGCAGAAGTACTATGTGCAGAAGAACCACATTCTTGACATGATTGAGAGGATTTCAGAAAACTTACCTGCTTCTTCAGACGGTTGACCTCATCTTGCAAGAATTGATTTTTAACATCCGGGTCAACTTCGTCTCGGTTAGGTATGTAGAGACGTTTCTGAGGTTGTGGAGTCTGCTGGGTTCCATACATGGCATCGTAATTGGAAAGCTTATCCAACAGTTCCCATGCCTCTGTCGGATTCATCTCTATAAATCCGCACGCAGTATGCGTGTTGATGCGGTTCTTGGTCTCTGCGTTGATACCCTGGAAAAAGATTTCTTGCAAAACATATAAAGGTTGCCCATGAGTGGGGCATTGTCTAAGCATCTCTTTAAATCTTTCCCATGTTTCAACGAATGTTTCATAGGCATCTGGTGATAGGAGGTGATGCATTTCTTCAACTCCGTCGTCTTAGCAGGAGGGAAGAACTTTGTCAGAAATTGATTGTACAAAGCTTTCCAAGTCCTGATAGACTTAGAAGGTAGGCTCTCCAACCAGCTCAGGCCCTTTCCAGTAAGGGACCACCTAAAAGCTTTTAACAAAACATATTCAAGTGAGACACCTTCAGCAGCTATGGTGTCACATAAATCAATAAAGTTTCTAATATGCTCCATAGGGCACTTAGTAGGTTTCCCTTCAAACTGAGCCCGTTTGATCAAGGATATGAATTGAGACTTGATCTCAAAGGGTTTCTCTATCGCAGGAAGCACGATTGGAGATTCTGGCACGCTCAGTTCTGGATGCATGTACTTTTTGGCATTCCTTGGATAGGCATCAAGCTCCTCTTGTAGACGAGCATTAGCAACTCGTTGACGCTCAGCCTCAGCAGCAGCGCCTTCTTTCTCAGTCTTCAATGCCTCCATCTGATTTCGGAGGTCTTCCATTTGAAGACCCATCTCTTCTGGTGTGGCCATGGCTCGGTTTTCTCGGAGTCTACGGTGCAGGGAACGTTCGGGTTCTGAGTAATAACTAGTGTTGTCAAACTCGAGCCTTCGTCGTCCTACTGCAATAAGCAGAGAAAACAGACAAAGAAGCAAAAATTAAAAACAAAAACGGGGTCGGGCTATTCCCGAACCCACAGATAAACTAACAAACACGTTGCTTCCCCGGCAACGGCGCCAATTTGTTGATGAGGGTTTCTTGACAACAAATAAATTTATAAGTCAAGACCCCGCTGAGTATAGCAGAGTCAGGATCGTTCCACAGGAAGCAAGGTTGTTCGTTTATCGACTACTAAAAAGCAAACAAAATCAAACAAAAACACACACAAGCAGCCTCGTTAACGACGTTGTCAGGGTCGTTAACGAACCACCGTACACAAAAAGACTCAACTAACAACCTAAACAAGTTCGGTACCGAGCCAAGTAACTCAGCAACGAAATTCACTTAAAATAATTCAAATAAAAACAAAGATCTGGGACTAGGGATACCACAACATAGCCAAGCATATAAACTCGTAAGAAGAATAGATCATGCCTTTAAATAGATAGATTCATCAACTTTCGTTGAACATGAAGTAAATTAACCTACTTTCGTAACCTAACTCACTTAATTGTTTGTTTTGGATCTAAAGCTTGAAACTTTCGTTTTCAAACAATATCAACCTTCAAGTTACTAACTTTCTCTTTCAAACAAGTTAAAAACTCAAATTACCTCAACTTTCATCTCGGTATAAACACAACAAACAATCTTGATAATAGATAAAAGGCATTCAACACACAATCTTACTCATCAAACATACTCAACTATGTCGGGCTTTACCCCGATCCTAGAAAAGAAGACTACTCACTAATCATAACTACGAAACTAGAAACCATTAAAAACAAATTACTACTCAAATTAAATAACAAATATTGTTTTACAGAAAATCAGAAGAAACCGAAAATAAACAATTACCGAACCGAAATACTGACTAACGACCCCGGTAACTCTCGTCTACCGAGCTCTCAATCTCGACTCCGATCTTCTCTCTCTATCTCGGCTCTTCCTCTTCTCTCTACCACTTGCTTCTCTGATTCGTCCCCCCTTCTAGGCTAAATAAGAGGGCTATTTATACTAAAAAGGCTAAAAACTAATAAGGCTAGAAGATAAAAACTTTCCTAAAAGATAGAAATAAAATCCTAAAAAAATAGAAACAAAATCTAAGAAGATAAAGAGACCTAAAATATATAATATAATAACCCTAAAAATCAAAAAAAGATACTCTACCGACACGGAAAGAATTTCCCGCACAGGATCGGTGAGTTACAAAGTCAACCCTCGAAATTTCTTATCACGTGGCCTCGTTAACGAGCCCTTACAGCCTCGTTAACGAGCCTGGGCTTGGTTTCTTCCACACTTCATCTCGTAAAACCTCTTCAAACTTGTATTCCTCCGTCTTTCACTGTAGCGCTCCAAATTCAGCTCCATATAGCACTTTTCCTTGCTAAAACCTACAAAATACACAAAATAGAGTAGCTTCCATACTTTCTATGAAAATATGCAAAACTATCCAAAAACACACTAAACTAAACCTAAACTTATCAAAACTAAACCTAATAAACAAAGAAAACCTACTAAAAACTATACTAAAAACATGAACATCAACCACCCGCCACATTTAATGCTTCAAAACAAAACAAATGAGCACAAGGTTTATAAACATGACTAAAAGTTAATGTTGCATCATGAAATATTTTCAAAACTTCTAGGATTTTATAACAATAATCCCAAGATTGAGAAATAATGGGATTGTCGGGAAAATATAGAGCGGCAAAAGAAGTCAAAACATCTTTGTAAGGCATGCATGCATGACGTAGTTTAAAAGTGGAGTTCCAACGGTGACAAACATCTTTTGGAAAAGTTCGGTGTGGAACATTTTTTTATCACAAATCGACTTCCAATCACCGGCGGTTCGGGGACTAGCCCACATAGGACTAACAACATATCTATTAGGAGAGATTAAACCCGACATAACATTTAAACCATCTTTGACACATAGGTTTAAAATATGGCAAACACATCTTACATGAAAATACTTCGCTCCAAGAATTGGTTGACAATGCGGAATCAAATCTCGGATTGAAGCGGTGTTGTTAGATGCATTGTCAAACAATATAGAAAAAACTTGATGAAGTAGTCTATACTCTTCCAAAATAGTACGAATAATTAATGTTACTAATCATTAAAGCGGTATGAGAATAATCAAATACTCTATAAGCCAAAACACGTTTTTGCACAACAAAATGATCATCAATAAAATGACATGTTAAGCCCATGTATGAATCATTTTGCCAATGATCACTACAAATTGAAACTTTAATATCATTTTGAGAGAAAAAATTCACCAATGCCATTTTACGGTTTTTATATGCTTTCATCACATTTTTTTACCGACTTCCTAGTAATCGGTTTATAAGCGTGTTGTATATGATTAGTCATCCAAATGTTAAATCCTAACTTTTTGGCAAAACTAAATGATAAGTGATCAACACAAATAGACTCGGAGAAGGCATACATGCTATAATTATGGTTATAAGTAAATAAATGTGGGTTATAATGAGGATTAAGGGAAGAAGAAGTTGCTAACCCGGAGAGTTGGGATTGTCCTCGCATCATGCCTAACTTGTCGGGGTGTGCTCTCTTCACGTGATTTGACAATGTTCCATAGCCCGATCCCAACAACCATGTGTAATGCTTAGGACAATAGTTACAATTAACTTTAAATTTCTTGTTAGATGCATCATAAGCTCCCTTTCGAAAATGTTTTGTAAAAATGTGTGATTTAAGGGTTGGTGCCTCGGATCCATCCACATCCACATCCACTCCCTCATTTTCATCGGGAGTGGACGATCTCGATTGTACCACATTGGGATCCGAGAAGTGCAACAAGTTAATAGCGGGTAGAAATTCTACATTTACACCACTCTCTTGTGAGCCAAAAATTTGATCAATATTAAGAAATCCATCCATTTTCTTAAAATGTAACTATACAAGTAAGCAAAGAGCAAGGTGTGGTAAAGAAATATGTAATTAAGAAGATAATGAACCTTAAAATTACAAAGTAATAAGATGTAAGAGACAATTGTGTTATTTTTTTGAAAGTACAATTATGAAAGCAATTGTAAAAACTAGTAAAGACTGAGCAATTGAGAATTGAGAGAGTTTTGTAAACTTCAGAGATTGAGAGAGATTGGTAGTGTGGGTGGGAATGAGATCATGTAGTGGGTATTTATATAAGAAATTTATCAACTAGCCGCTGTAATTATGAACTAGCCGTTGACATTTATACCAAAACCGCGACCGCGGCTTGAGAACAGCGATCGTGGTTTACCATTCCGCAATCGCGGCCTGCGACCCGCGGTTGTGGTTTTGGTTTTTGCCGAAACTCGAGCATTCTGTTGAACAAACCGCGACCGCGTGTCTCAGGCCATGGTTGCAGTTTCGGATCTGGTTTAAAAAAATAGTTGTTACCCCGGGAACCGGCGTAACCTGAACCAGCGCCGGTTCCAGGGGTGGAGGAACCGGAACCGGAACCGTAGGGGGAACCGGAACCATGGTTCCGGTTCCGGCCGGTTTCCTGCCGATTCCACGAAACCAGAGCCCATGTCTACTTTAAGTTGGTTTATTACCAAAATCACCCACCAAAGCAAGATAATTGCAAATGTGGGGCCCTATATGGGAATATATTTTAATTTATAAGCCATTTTGGCTAATATGGTAATGATTGCATAATCAAGTATATAACCATCTTAATGGTTCTTATAAAGAACTACGTATGATTTGATCTCTTTCAAAAGGGTACATAGGAAACTCGAAATAAAGCAATCGCTCTTCGAGTTCAATCACAATCTTTAATTAAAATTTAATCAAGACTATATACCATATTAAATTGGTCTTACATTAAGAACTACATGTGGACTTGATGCTTTTTAAAAAGCTATGTAGGCACTCCATATTAAATATAATATTATCATGTACAGTCGCACACACACATACAAATGAAATTAATTTAAAAATATTTGTTCTATTTTTAGAACTATGTATAATAGGATGCTCTTTATATGGGCTATGTGAAAAAACTTGGTTAACATAATATCGGTTGACACATAAAATTTGAGTTGACTTTGAAACATAAGGTAAAGTCGATAATAGAATTAAGTAGTTCTTTTAAAAAACTATGCCCGAAATTGAACTTCCTTATAAGAGTATGTTGGGCGCCCAATGTAAAATACCTAAATATTGGGTTTAACAATTATTTTGAAATAAAATCAAAATGTGAAATGAACTTGCCTTTGGTTTTACATATGATAATATGGAAGATTTTGACAACCCTTCCTAAAAGGTAGGTTTATTTCCATCCTTTGATGCACTAAAGACAAGATTAAAATAATAATAATAATAATAATATATGCAAATGATAGGTGGAGGAGTTTAGGCAATCCTTCCTAGAAGGTGGGTCTGCATTCAATCCTATGATGCATGAAAATCAAAATAAACAAACTTAATGTTAAAGTCCTAAGTTTGAACTACGATGACTTGATTCTGATTTGACAAATCCGTAGGAAGCTCAATATAAAGCAAAAAGCTTATTGAGTTCAATTACAATCATAAATAATAATTATATTTATTCGAACCTATGGTTCATTGACACCTATATTTGGCTTGATCTTTTTTAGAAGTGTCAAAATTCAAACCATATTATTTGATTTCTATAACTATGTTTGACTTGATTTCACAACATAAAAGTGGATACGTAGGAAATTTGACATAAAATATAATACATGTCATATTCAGTCACTAATTAAATTAAAATAAATCAAATAAAAAATATAAAAACTTTAATTCACATGTTTGATAGTGAACAATTTAAGGAACCCTTCCTAGAAGGTGTGTTTAATCTTATTCACATCACGCAAATGATAGTTGATTATAATTCGAGCAACCCTTCCTAGAAGGTGTGTTCGGGCTCGTTCTACTGATGCGTGAAAATCAAACAACACCCAAACAAATAAATTAAAACACTATGAACTACGTAAGGCTTGATTCACTTTAAAGAGATACGTAGGCAACCCATCAAAACACGGGTGCAACCCAAATCACAAAAAATCACTTAATATTTTGTAACGGTATTTGCTTTAAATCAAAATAGTCAAAAGAGAGGGTCGAACTAAAATGAAAATAATTTAAATTTGTTTTTCAATTTTGTGTACATTTTTTCTCAACAAGGTGCTTCGAGAAGAAAGAAGTTTCAAGAACATACATCAAAATTATGAAGGACATGCATAAGGGCTCGCTGACAAGTGTGTGCACCCTGGGGGCAACATAGAGTTTTTCCTAGTAGGCGTCGACATGCATCAGGGGTCGGCTTTGAGCCCTTTTCTATTTACTATCGTTCTAGATGTCCTGATGAGGGAGATCCGAGATGTGGTACCATGGTGTATGCTTTTCGCCGATGACATAGTGTTGTTGGACGAGTCTAGGGAGGGAGTTTGTAGAAAGATAGAAGCTTGGAGAGAGAAACTTGAGACAGAGGGTTTTAAGCTAAGTCAGACCAAAACAAAGTATGTAGAGTTTAAGTTCAGCTAAGAGGTGGAGCCAGATGAGGAAGTGCACTTGGGAGGAGAGGTCCTAGCAAAAAAGGAGATGTTCAGATACCTAGGCTCGGTTGTGCAGAGTGATGAGAGCGACGAGGAGGACATTAGACACCGAATCCAGAGAGGTTGGCAGAAGTGGAGGGGTGCTTCTAGAGTGCTATGTGACAAAAAGATGCCACTCAAGCTCAAGGGCAAGTTCTACAAATATGTGGTTAAACCAGCCATAGGGCAGAATGTTGGCCGACTACCAAGGCGCAGGAGTAAAAGCTGATGGTAGTAGAGATGAGGATGCTGAGGTGGATGTGCGGGCACGCGAAACTGGACAAGATTAGGAATGAAGTGATTAGGAGCAAGGTGGGAGTGGCCAGTATTGGTGAAACCTCAAAGAGTCGAGGCTCAGATGGTTCAGACACATATAAAGGAGACCACCAAATGCCCCATTCAGAGGATCGAAAGGTAGATCGGTAACGACTTTCACATGGAATGGCGCAGGCCGAAGAAGAGTTGGAAGGAAGTCGTAAACTAAGACCTTATCTTTCTAGCAGTCTCAGCAGATATGACCTTGTGTAGGGACCTATGACATGAGAAGATTACAGTGACAAAGCGGTACTAGTGAAGACATAGAGGGAGTGCCATACTATTTTCCTCTCTTGGTTTTAGTTTCTCTATTATTGTTTTTTTTTTGGTTTTCTAGCGTACTCTTTCGCTCTCTCTTTCTGCTCCCCCTCTAGCTTTTCTTTCTTTGCTCCTGCCCCTTCCCCCTTTTTGCTTTGGGCCCGCTTTAAATACCCTTTCGACTTAGAGTCGGGGTAAGGGTGTGTACATCTCGACCTCCCAGATCCCGTTCGTACTGGATTCCACCAATGCAAATGTTGTTGTTGTAATGCACTTTTTGGTATTTCACAATGCACTTTTTCACAATAACGATGGACTCTTACAATGAACAAAACATGGAGTGCGTGCCCCGCTAGCTTCATTTTAGTTAGCACTTTTTTGGTTTAGTAATGCACTTTTTGGTACTTCGCAATGCACTTTTTCACTTCCTTAAAGGGATAGAACATCAGATTTTGGATAAGGAGTTGTTTTTCACTTCTCTGAAGAGATCCAATGATTTTTAACGCTCCGTAAAAATAAGGATAAGGAGTTGTTTTATTTATTTTTTATCCAAAGAAGTTGTTTTATTTGAATCACGCTTTATATAACTAATATTTAACTTTTGTCCTAATAACTAATTTATTTATTGTGGCAACATATATAACTAATATATAAATTTTTTCTCTATTTTCTTAACTAGTTAATTTAATTATATATATAATATACTTATATTTTTTTACAACCGCTAATTCGTAGATTAAACACTATACATATGCTATAAAGATTTTAAATTAATTAAACGATACTTAAATACTAATAAAATCTTTTTAAATTACTGAATGTTTGCATTGAATCTATATTTTTTATTAAAAAGTATTAAAACCATAGCACAAGTTCCTACACATTAAATATTTATTAAATAAATTTAGTGACCTTATATTTTTTTTCCTTTCCCTTCAAATATTATATATTATTGGTAGATATAGAAAAATAAAAATAAAAAGTTATTAAAATTAGGATTTTATGTTTTTCTATTTGGTAGAAATTTAAACTCTATAAATTTTTTCGTTCATATGTCTAATCTATTAAATGTTTTCTTCAAATTCGAAGAACTAAAGTCAAACATTTTTTTTTTCAAGCATAACTAAGCTAAGTTTTGCAAACTAGTTTTATATTCTATAAAATTGTTTTAAATATCAAAATAAGTTGTACAATTTTATTGATGACACTTGAATTTTTAAAGCTATACATTTTCGAGCCACCAGAATGATTCTAGCCCCACCTCATATTTAAAAAAAAATATCAATTTCTATTATTATAACTTTTTTCTATTAAATTCTTTTTTAACTATTTAAGTTTATCTCTAACATCAAAGAAATATCTATTTATTATAACAATATCTTTTGAAAGCTTCTTCATACAAGTATTTAAAATTAAAGATAAAATATTTTAAAATAAATTTAAATCTTGTAGAAAATATCTTTTCACGAATTTATTTATAGATATATATTGTTTTAGATTATAATAAAAAATTAACGATGAATATTTATAATGTTTAAAATTAATAAAAAATTATAATAAAATATTTGATAGATATATTGAAATATTTGATAAACACTAAATTTACGTACGTAGAAAGTAATAAAATATGAATAATGTAATATTTAATCTTATCTAATCTTTACTTTATCAAACCACAAAATGAGTTTGGTCCCATCTTAAATTAAATTAACTAAATTTTAAATATTTTATATAATTAAATTATCTTTAGTTTTCATACTTTATTATATCTTATTTATTAATTTAACTATTATTTTTTAAATTCTTATCCCTTCCATATTTGAATATATAATTTTTTTTATTCATATTTTATCTTTTTTTAATTAAATATCTATGAAATATCATCAAGGAAAAAGAAAAATATAATTATTTTATCTTAATAATATATCTTCATTCTCAACATTAAATTTAATCATTTAAATTGATTAAAAAATTATACGAGTACATTATACGGGCAATGAATTACTTATATTAAATTTTATCTTATATTTTTATTTATTAATATCATATTTATAATGTCTATAAAATATTGTATCGTAGTCGTACCTGGTACGACGGGTACAACTAGTTACAATAACAGTGAAGTGAGAAATTGTTAATGTGCTCAACTGGCTCAACCAAAAAAAATACTAAAAACGTGACAATTACCAAAATATTAAGATAACTTTTTTATTTGGTTAACTGGCACGAGTTACATGTTTTCATTTGAATAAAACGTTGTTGATATTGACCCATAAAATCAAGCAATTGTCATGGCCGGAAGTGGTCCTCCAGACTTAATTTTCAGTTTACTTGTGGTGTAAATCGTATTTGTACGTTCTTAATTACGACATACACAGTACGTGTTTGGTCGGAAAGCAGTGATCGAGAAAGTGAACAAAGAACACGTATATGATTCATTGATTCAAAATTGTACTATGATTGAATTACAACCGCGTATAAACAAACAGGCACCATGATTGAATTCCAACCTCGTATAATAACCAACATGGGGGTCGGTGCGTCCGGTAAAATTCTCTAAACACCACCGTCAATGGAGGAGGGTTTGATTTTTCTCAGTTACGAGGTGTGTTGGGGTTGGGGACCGACACCGATACACCGGTCACCTCAACTACGCGTCCATTGGGTAATTAGGGAGATATGACTCACTCCCCAGCAACATAAATTAAGGATTCGATCAAGTATGTGACTCACCTTGAATGGATCCTTGAAGAGGACTCGATACGACCCATGAACCAAGGGGATTCACTAACCTTAAGAACGAGTGGATCAAGATGCTAAGCAAAACTCAAAGCCTTCTTCTCATGTGTTTCAATGTTAGGTTACTAGACAAGCCAAAAAGACTACTTGAAAGAAAACCAAGGGAATTAATACATTATTACACGTCTTCACTCAACCAACCCTTAGTTTAAGAAAGTTCATAAAGCGGCCTCAAAAGACATGCAAAAAATGTGCACAAAAACCAACAACAAACAAAAGCACATGTTTCCAGCACTAGCGCCCAAGCGCGGCGACGCCAGGGGACACCAACAAACAAAACAAGGCACCATAACTTGAGCTCAGCGCTCCCGGGGGGGCATAAGGCTGGATTTGAGGTACTCTTGTAAGATACGAGCATGTGCCCGAGTGATTCACCCCAAATAAGGTTGAGCATCGGAGGCCTTCTTAGGCGCCACGACAATGTCGTCCTAGTCAAGGGGTGTGCGGCCCTCTAGGCTTTTGGTTGACATTTGTTCAGCACAAGTGGGGCCAAATTGCTCCTTTTGAGTCACCATGGTCTTCACCCAAAAGATAGGTCTGTGAAACTGGTGAAATGCCCGATCAATCCTTGTCCACAATGCCATCGGCGCATTCTAGAGTGTTGTCGGCGTCGGTGCCATAGGCACGACCAGAGGTGGTGTCGGCGTAGGTGTTGTTGACATGGCGACCATGATGCGACATAGTCACATCATCCTCCTCTCTTGATGTTGAAACTTATCATCATGGCTAAGAAAGAAAGGAGAAAGGTCAAAAACATTAAATACTTCGTGCACACCATAGCTCGGTGGCAACTCGATCTTGTAAGCATTGTTGTTGACACATTCCAACACCAGAAAAGGACCATCACCTTGTTGCTTAAGCTTGGAATTTTGAAGGAAGGGAAAGCGTTCCTTCCTGAAATGTACCCATACGAGGTCTCCGGGTGCAAAGATGACTTCTTTGCATCCCTTGTTTGCTTGGCGTGTATATTGCATGGTGCGCCCATCCAATTGAAGACTAGTACCATCATGCATCTTCTTGATCTTGGAAGCTTGATCAAGAACCTCTCTCTCTCTCTCTCTCTCTCTCTCTCTCTCTCTCGGATGGCATACAACATGAAATCAAGTAGAGTGATGGGTGATGCCCATAATACACTTCAAACATGTCCTAGTTGTGGTCGAATGCACCAAGCGATTGTAAGAAAACTCAATGAATGGTACACAATCTTCCCACCTATGCATATTAGTATGCGAAATTAAGCGCAAGAAAATTTTAATGGTGTAGTTTACACCCTCGATTAGTCCCTCCGTTTGAGGATGAAAAGTGGCGGAGAAGAGCAACTTGGTACCAAGCTTGGAACAAAGTGTCTTTCAAAAATAACTCAAAAATTTCACATCACGGTTATTTTGGGCAGATTTAACACGTAAACGCGTTATTTGCTATAATGAGGGAACTCTAGTAAAAAATCAGTTCAAACACGTTAATTCGCAAATAATAAGGGATTCACGAAGAGAAATAGCAAATGGACTAGTAAACAAATAGAGATAGAGATATGAGTTCAAAATAGTGAAATAAGATTGCAATTACACTATTGCGAGTTACTCCTTATGATTCGAGATACCAATGATAAGTAGTAGACACGTTAAATAGATATCGAAATAAATAGGCAAAAATATAGAATAACGAGGGTAAACTTCACTATGATTCCATTCAGATGTAGAAGAACAATTGATGATACCAGAGAGAAGATGAAGAGCAAAATAGTTTTTGAGATCACGTGGATGAATAATCGAAGAATAAAAATACAATTGTATGTAGATTGTTTTGTTGTAGAGAGAGCGTGTGAGAGTGAGTCCGAGAGGATGAGAGTGTCCCTTTGCTGATGTTCTTCCTCCCCTTTTATAGGCTTATATTCCGGTCATTTATGAGTCAATCCCGAGAATCTCGCCTTGTTATTAATGTCCTCCAACGGCTAGTTTGACCAGTTACAACTTTTGTTAAATCATCAACGCGTTAGCATTTAAGGCGTCCATGATTTTCGCCCTGCATTCAATGCGTTCCAACAGCTCTTTCCTTGATTTCCTCCATGCAGTTTAATGCTCCATTAATGGTGAATAATGTCTTTAATTCATTCCGATCTTCTTCATATCTTCGTGGTCCCATCTCATAAATTAGCCCGATATTTTAGGGCCCAACAATACCCCCCAAACCCGCTTTCTCTCGTATATTTTGGTGCGGGTTTGAACTTGCTTTGGGAACCATTGCCTGAAGTCGTCAAACTAATGATCTCCTCATGTTGTCTTTGTCGATTTGTGAAACTTGATGTTAATCAAGATGTCGTGTTGTGTATGCTTCGTTTGAACGAAGGCTTTCACAAGACAAGCTGCTAATCAAGATGACACGTTTGTCATAACGTGTACCCGGGGTTTAGTGTTGGCGACATAGGCCGATGTTTGTAAATACTGGCGACAGAGGCCGATGTTGTAAGCACTGGCGATAGAGGCCGATGTTGTAAGTGTTGGCTACAGAGGCCGATGTTGTAAGTGTTAGCTACAGAGGCCGATGTTGTAAGTACTGGCGACAAAGGCCGATGTTGTAAGTACTGGCGACAGAGGCCGACGTTGTAATTGTTGTAGCGTGCGTGTGTAAGAATGTACTAAGGGAGTTTTTTGTATATGTAGTGTGATGACACAAATGACAAATGTAATATGCACGTACATTGTTGCATGTCATTTGCGCTTAAGGGCTCCCTTTGCTCTAGAGCGCCTTAAGTGTACTCCACCTTAGCATCTTTGACCGGTCATGTGTGCACATCGTTTTCCTGAACACAAGGCAAGGGCCCATGTTTTGGCCTGTAACCTCACAAGGCGTCCCTTGCTAGTTTTTTTTTATGTATACTGGCGACTAAGGCCGATGTTTCGTGTGCTGGCGACTAAGGCCGATGTTGTACGTGTTGGCTACAGAGGTCGATGTGTAGTATGTAAAGAATGTATTGACATACGTAAAATGGAATGGTAAAGTACCTTTGACCTGAAGATTATGTTGCCAGCTCTTAACGCGTTCATGATGATTTAGAAGTGATGGATCTTTGTGTATTACATCTTGACTTTGTTGAAAATAAGTGACTCGCGTTCCACTTTCGTTGTTCGTTGCTTTGAATGTGCATTGCACGACTTGGGACACCCCCAGTGGTGTGCTCAATTCCACCCCCAGTCCTTTGCCTCCTTGATTTGATGCGACATTTGTTTGTAGTAACCATTTTCCTGTTTGTAACTTGTTGTCTACTTGCATTGTTTCTTGTAAGGTGTCATCAGTTTGGATAGGAATGAAGTCGATCATAAAATTATTTTGTAACACGTCCTGATAATTCTGGTATTGACATTGTACTCTTCATAGAAAAGTTAGTGCTCACTTTATGGATTGACTTTCAAAGTAAAGATGTAACATGATAGAATTCACAACTAGTACTCATACCGATTTTTTGATGGAGGAATATCTACTTCTAGCATGAAGTAAAGTTTCGCTTACATGGTAGATTGATAACTTGTTTGTATTTTATTTCCTTGCGAGTTCAATGATGAAAACCACCTTTGTAACACGTCCCCGAGCTCTTCATTCCAACGTCATGTCCTTTCTCAAGGGTACGGACGATACCTTGACTCGTGCTTCCCATGCCTCCGATCTGATCGTAGTACTTCCCTCATGTCAGCGACAAAGAGGTCATCCTCTTCTAGTCGAATGTGTGCTAACGCCTTTGCATGTACTTCATCAAAGTTGGAGCAAAGATACTTAGTTAATTCATCATAAAGTTCGGGGTTACCTGTGGATATCCCTCTTCGAAATGCTTCTGCTGAAGTTGCGGCATCGCACTCTTCAATGGCGACGAGTTTGTCGTTGTACCTATTTAGAAATGTCTTCAAAGACTCTCCACATTTTTGCACCAAACGATATAAGTTGCTTGAACGTTTCTTGGTGCATCGACTACTTGCAAACCTGAGTCTAAACTTGTCACTCAATTCAACAAATGATGAAATTCTTCCAAGTGGTAAGTGTGAATGCCAATTTAAAGCTGGACCAGATAACGTGTTACCGAACCAACGACACATTACCACTTCCTTCATTTTTAATGGGACAGTGCTAATGTCGATCGCTTGTTTGAAAGTCGTAACATGTTGGTCTGGATCAATCATTCCTTCGTACTTTGGTATATCGGGAACATGATACTTTCTCGAAATATCAACTCTCGCAATAGCCGGAATGAAGGGGGACTCGGTATAACCATCTCGCCTTTCCATGACTATTGGTTGAGGTGCCCCTGGGACTTGACTAAACCGGTCGGCAAGGGCTTTAAGCTACTCTTTTAGAGTTACGACTTCAGCATCCTCTTGGATAGCCCGAAGCGTGTTACCACTTACCTAATGACGTGTTACCTGTCTTTCGTTAATCGATGTGACGTGATCAGGTTCATCAAGATTTGATTGTCGCGCAACTCCACGATCCATTGCTCCTGAAACCCTTGGTCGACTTGGACGAGATTGTTCCTGTGATTGAACCTGAGATTGAAGCAAATTTCTTTCACGAGTTAGAGATTCAATTTGTCTTTCATAAACTTCTATAAATCGGTTGTGTGCCTCCTTTTGCTTTTCCAGATCCTTTTGCAAAGCAAGCATAGAGGCCTTGAGTTCGGCTATGACAACCGAGTCGGATGCGACCCCCGATTCCGGTAACGCGTTGGGGTCATTTGGCTTGAGGGTTTGGTCGGTGGATGTGTCGGTTTGAATATCGGTGGGAATAGTAGGAGGTATAATTTGTGGCTGGTTGAGAGTGACGAGGTTAGCTTCTCAGTTTCCAAGTTCACTAGTGGGACTAGTGTTGGAAGTTTGGTCATTGGCCATTTTTGTAGCGGTGTGGTGGTAACGTGTTTAGCAAGGTGGTGGTAACGTGTTTGATGGTATTTTTGGCTAAAGGCCCCACGGTGGGCGCCAATTGTTTTTGGCAGATTTAACACGTAAACGCGTTATCTGCTATAATGAGGGAACTCTAGTAAAAAATCAGTTCAAACACGTTAATTCGCAAATAATAAGGGATTCACGAAGAGAAATATATAGCAAATGGACTAGTAAACAAATAGAGAAAGAGATATGAGTTCAAAATAGTGAAATAAGATTGCAATTACACTGTTGCGAGTTACTCCTTATGATTCAAGATACCAATGATAAGTAGCAGACACGTTAAATAGATATCGAAATAAATAGGCAAAAATATAGAATAACGAGGGTAAACTTCACTATGATTCCATTCAGATGTAGAAGAACAATTGATGAGTACGCCAGAGAGAAGATGAAGAGCAAAATAGCTTTTGAGATTGTGGATGAATAATCGAAGAATAAAAATACAATTGTATGTAGATTGTTTTGTTGTAGAGAGAGCGTGTGAGAGTGAGTCCGAGAGAATGAGAGTGTCCCTTTGCTGATGTTCTTACTCCCCGTTTATAGGCTTACATTTCGGTCATTTATGAGTCAATCCCGAGAATCTCGCCTTGTTATTAATGTCCTCCAACGGCTAGTTTGACCAGTTACAACTTTTGCTAAATCATCAACGCGTTAGCATTTAAGGCGTCCGTGATTTTCGCCCTGCATTCAATGCGTTCCAACAGCTCTTTCCTTGATTTCCTCCATGCAGTTTAATGCTCCATTAATGGTGAATAATGTCTTTAATTCATTCCGATCTTCTTCATATCTTCGTGGTCCCACCTCATAAATTAGCCCGATATTTTAGGGTCCAACAACGATCAGACACAATAGACTTAGGGACTCCATGCAATCTCACAACATTTTCAAAGAACAAACTATCAACATAAGATACATCATCAGTTTTGTAGCATGTAATAAAATGAGACATTTTAAAGAATCAATCAACTACCACAAAAATGGAATTCCTCCGATCCCTCTCTTAGACCCAAGTAGCCTAAAAACAAAATCCATGAATATTCTGCCCATGGAACACGTGGAATAGGAAAAGGTCGGGGTATACAAATCATGCGGTTTCACCTTAGAATAGCACGCAAGCAAGTCAAACATGAAGCATAAAATTTCTCAACCGACTTAAGCATGTGAGGCCAATGAAAAGTTCTCTAAGCATATGTTTTCATGACAACAAAAGTGTCCCATGAGGCCGCCTCCATGGGCCTCGAATCAGCAAATGCCTAACCTATAGTATCTGCTCTTTTCAATTACGGATTAACTACATTAAGGTCTTATCTATATATAATATTAAAAAA
Source organism: Fallopia convolvulus (assembly GCA_964016875.1). Taxonomy (NCBI): domain Eukaryota; kingdom Viridiplantae; phylum Streptophyta; class Magnoliopsida; order Caryophyllales; family Polygonaceae; genus Fallopia; species Fallopia convolvulus. Next base: position 23,603,970 of record OZ024733.1, read on the forward strand.
TTGTGTACAAGGTGCATTTATTGCACTTAATTAAAAAAATTAAATATAATAAATCAATTGTATTATTTGTCAAGATGAGCTACATAGCTCAATTGGTAAAGCTTTGCTCTTTATAATGAAGGTCTAGGGTTTGAGTCTCCAAATAATTATTTTTTAGCCCTTTTGCCATTTTTGCATAATCAAACCATTCTAGCTAAATGTCCAAATTTAATTTGTAATTTTTGGTAAAACTTTAAAAATTAAATTCATTATAAGTTTGATATTAACATCATTTATATTTTATGTTTTAAATTAAAAAAATTCCATTTGTGTTAACGTAAATGAATGTTTAAAAGAAATTTTCCTACTATATTACAACTCTTAAACATTTTTAATTCTTTTTGAAACATTAATTGGAGTTATAATTGTCTAAACGGCTCAATTCAATTTTTTTATTGAATGCATATTATTTTTCTCTAAATATTTAACAAGGTGTATATATTATACATATTAAATTCATGCCGCTAATTTTATATTTTTTATCTACATCTCATTTGGAATAAAAACTCTTTTAGCATAATAGTTAGAGTGGTTCAAGTCTCATGAAAGGTTTATGATTCAAGTTTTATAGAAAATATCATGATTTTTTTGTGCATAATAAATATAATATAGCCTGATCAATTTTCTTATACAATAATGCATGATAAATATGATAGTATATCCACAAAGAAAAAAAAACACCTTTTATCAAAGAAATAAAGTAAAATATAAAGTTGATTTTTGAAAATAACCAATTAAACAAATAATGTATGTATCTATCTATTGTTTCAAATGGCATACATTTTATAAAGTAATCGTAATGCACAGTACAAATATAGAGATGAAATTAGAACGTTACAAAATTACAATAAATAATGGACCTATTGAAATATAACCTCATTAGACAAAATTTTAATTGTCACTTATTGATGTGATGTTAGATTGAAACGTCTCATACATTCAATAAGCCAAATCTTAACTCCATATTCATCAATAACGCATTAACGCCCCATTATGTACAATAGACCATATCAAAAATTTAAAATTTTTTTATTGTAGAGAAATTATTTAGTTTAGTAACCACTAATGACCTAATTAATTAAATTTATTATTAATGATCAATTGCAAGTTCTACTAGCCTATTTATATATGAGACCTTTATTACTTTTAGAGATTCAAAAAAATCCGAAGTATCTCATTTTTCGTTTCTCTTGATATTATTATGTTTTGTTATGAATTGTATCTTACTTTTCCTCTATATTATGTTATATTGCTGATTTTTTAGAGCATCGATTGCTTTATATTTTGCTTCTACTTGAATGTTTGTATGTAATTATGATATATGTTGATTTTGTGCATATTTTGATGGTTTAAGATGAGAGATTTGATGATACTAACTTCTTTGTTTCACCTTTATCATGTAGATTGGTAAGCAAGAGGAGTTAAACCTTCAAATATTTTACGTGATTTATTTTGGCTACATTATAGGTAATATTTTTTTTATTAATTATCAATTGCAAGTTCTACTAGCATCTCTATATATAATATATGAGTTCTTCATTACCTTTACAGATTAAAAAAAAACCTGAAGTCTTTCATATTCTGTTTCTCTCGATATTATTATGTTTTGTTATGAATTTTATATATCTTACTTCCTCTATATTATGTTATATTGCCAATTTTGTTTGGGCATCGATTGCTTTAGATTTTTGTTTTACTTGATTTTTTGTATGTAATTACGATATATGTTGATAATGTGCATATTTTGATGGTTCAAGATGAGAGATTTGATAGTACTAACTTCTTTGTTTTACCTTTATCATGTAGCTTGGCAAGCAAGAGGAGTTAAATCTTCAAATATTTTTCGTGATTCATTTTAGCAACAATATAGGTAAATTAAAAATTGTGTTGTCTTAATGAGTAGCTTATTTACATTGTAAAATTCATTTTAATATAACATTCATACCTATATTTTTCCTTCTTTATGTTCTTTTAAAATTCTTCACCTCATCCTACCTTTAGTCATTTTTACCAATACTAATTGTCTCTTTTGATTGAAGGCATACACTTTAAAACTAAAAGTGTTGGTGTCACAAATGGGACGTGTTTAATATCCGTAAAATGTACAAGAGTACTATATATTATCTTATAATAAGATATATAAACACTTTGAAATTCCAATTCTACTTTTGGAATGACAATACCTATACTTTTAATTTTTTTTTTTGCTTTATTATTCATATAAAATATTGGATTTAGGAAATATAAAGTAACTAATTACAAAAAAAGAAACAACCAAATCGAGTAGAGTTTGTAATAATTAATTCCCACATAAATATTTATTTAGAATTTTTATTAGAATTAATTTATTAGTTAATGAGTTCTTTAAAAAATCATTGACAATTTCACACACATTATTATAAATATTCAATTTAACCAAAATAACTTTAGAAATAGTTTAAAAAAGGAATATTAAGAAGTTGGCATGTAGCATATACCTACTAATATAAAACTGAGTTTTTCAGAAAATGAACTTCATTTTGATTAATTAGAATTTTAAATTTATCTCATTTGTATATTTAGTAATTTTATTCTTAATTATTCAAGAATTTTATATGTTCATAAATATTTTGTTCTTTCTTATATTTTTCTTACGGAATAATTATGATAATTATCAAAACTATTAAATTATTAATTAAAGATGTTGAATTAAAATGTTAAAAATATTTTGTTGACCCGTACTATGCTAGAAAAATCTAGACAATAAAGGCCTCAATCAAATGACTTAATAATATATTTCTAACTTTTTTCTTATCTATATATCCATCTTTATCTATCTGTGAACATATATAAAAAAAAATTGGCGATTAATGCTCATATATTTTATAAGAACTATAATATATTATTTCATGTATATTGTCATATCATACCATAACCTATTTTAATAAGACATTTAGTGCCAATTCCAAAAAAATAAAATTTAAAAAAGCAATAATTATTGGTCATTCTTTAGCCCGTTTATATTCCCCTATATGATGACTATTAGACATCACAAAGAAGGAAAAAAGTTGATATTAAAGATAATCTATTGAATCCATACACATTTCAATCACATATGATTGTTACACATAAGAAAATGACCCGTCCAAATGAGTTTTGTTTATTAAAAATAAAATACCTATATATGTATTACTTTAAAAAATTATAATGTTTAATATAAAACATAATCATATAATGCACTTTTCAAATTATATTATATATTTAACATTTTTAATAAAAATAACTCTAGGTATAATAAAAAATTATGAAGTGTTTGTTAGGTACCAAAAACTAGTTGGAAAACTCCAACTAGTTGCAAAAACTCGTATAAACACTGTTTGTTTGACACAAAAAAACTAGCAACTAGTTGTAAAACTAGTTTTTTGAAGAAGCTACTTTTTAAAGCTTTTGCACTAGTTTTTTAGTAGTTTTTCGAATTAAAAAAATAATTATTTCCTAAATAAGAATATCCCTATTGTAAAATAGAATTTAAAATTATCAATTACTACAATAAACTAGTTGAACATTACCAAACAATGTTTATATATTTTTTCGAAACTTCAACTACTTTTACATCTAGTTTTACAACTTCAACTAGTTTTACAACTCCAACTAGTTTTTTGGGTGACTTAACAAACATAGCCGAAAACATAGATTATCTTAATATTCTCAAATGTTAACACATAAGAATGTGAAACATTAAAATTAAAGTCTAAAAAATTTATCCTTTCACCTCCAATTAACGTCGAGTACGTCACCACCTTAATATGGACAACAAGGAGATGTTTAGTGCTTTTAATATTATTTTGTAACTTACTAATTAATGCATACTACAAGTATACATTTGGGACTTGGTTTTGTACATTAATACAGTTTGTAACTTGCTAACTAATTTAGACCACAAGCGTTTGGTGTTTAACCTTATTTGACAATTTTTTATGTATTGAGTGTGGCATAGTTTCAGATGGATATCTCTACGAGCTCCATATATTTGTATAACAATACAACTTCATTATAAATTAGGGTGCTCATTGGTTCGGGAATCAATTGTTGTAGGTACGCAAATGATGCAAATGATTGTCATATATATCTTTATCTCTCACATTATAGTGTGGACTAAACTCTTCGATCTAGGTTGCTCATTGAAAACATATTTTTATTCCTATTGTAATTTATATTTTTATGAATCCATGAATCAGGTAGAAGGTGCAATATCTCGAAAGAGCTTTGTTAATTTCAATTGTTTTCGTGTGTTATCAAAAGTAGAAAAAGTTGAATAAGTAATATTATATTTTTAGATAACTTGATTTGTCCATGTTCAGTGTAGAGTTTATTTCAAAGAAACTAAAGGATTGAATTTTAATAAATCGGGTTACTTGGTGCTCTCTTTACTGAGTGTAACCTTTTGTTTGAAAATAAATTGATTTGATTTGACTAGCATTAATATTAATTATGCATGTATTTTCTACGATGTTATGCATTAATTGAAGAAGATATGGGAATTGGATGACTTAGTGTGAGCCACTACTAGCCCTTTCATCCTACACATAGCAACTAAGGGATGGAGAAGATTCCTCTAGCCGGTTACTAGCCAAATGATACTTTGTGCAAAGTGCAAAGAGCCACTCTTGTGTAATGAAAATTTATAAAGAGCAATCTCATTGATAAAAAGGGCGTTATTAAAAAAATAAACGAGCATAGTTGATTAAAAAAAAAGAGGCATAGGTAACATTAATTTTAATAATTATCTTTGAGGAAGTTAATTTTCTGTCGCCGACTTAAGTTTTACAAGTTGTAAGAGATCAGGTGAAAAATGACCCATCGCTTTATCTTAATCAAAATAAAATAATAATCTTAACCTATTTCCACACCTGGTCCAATGATGAGTTGACCAAATCTTGTTTGCTAAGATCTTTGAACCGATCATGATTGATCTAGCAAGATTCATATCTTTAACAACAAAATTTTATCCTTTAACAAATTTTATTTTTAATCTTTGAACCCGTTTTATACATACATATATACTGAAACCGAGCCCGTAAGAAACCGTCATTCTTCCAAGTCCATCACGCCATCACTCTTTACGTTCTTCTCCGACAAAAAAATACGAGAGTGCACCGGGATCGCTTGCCACCATTCCGTCCGTGAATTACTCTTCTCCGGTAGGTCTAGTAGGGAGCACGGAATCCGCAAGTTGCAAGCTCGGAGTCACCGATCGCAACATCGCCGAACAAGCGGACTCTTTCCTTTAGTTGCCGGCAACAACTTGGGTCTCCATCATCGACGACGTTTCCTTTCGGTTCATCGCAGTGTCGTCGTTCCGCCGATTTACAAATCGTCCGTGCTTGCCGGCGTCTCCGGGTAAGGCCCTTGAGTGTTCCTCTGTTTTCCATGCTGTTTGAGATTGGGTTGTTGGGTGTGAGTCTTTGGATCAAGGGCGGGCGTAGGCCTATGGGTTTTCGGGTGTGCAGAATAGTGAGGAAATTAAGGGTTGGCCGCGGGTTTGTTCGAGGAAGAAAGAGTCTGGTGGGTTTTAGTTCAGCAAGTCAACCTTTTTATCTAAGCAAGGCCTGATCAATAAAGTAAGGTTTGGTTAATTAAGTAAGGCTTAGTTAATTAAGTTGACACCTTAATTAAATTGTTATGTACGTGGTTATGTAAGTGGGTGTTCCCTCTTCATTGAATACTTATATTAGTTCTGTATGTTGGGTTATTTAAGTTGGAATTAGTTGTTTGGACTACATGGCAAGTTAGTCTAGTGTCGTATAAATTAGATCCGAACGTTTTTAAAAAAAAAAAAAAAAAAAACTGAGTTTGAAATAGAACCAGTGGACTCGAATACTTAATTATATATGTTACTTGTTCAGGGAATTACTTTTATTCGAATCCGTAAGTTCCGTGTTGACAGAGACTCTTCAATCGAGGTAAGTCGTTTTTCGACTTGCTCGGTTCTTCTCTATCCTGTTAGATTGCGTATCGTTATTGTATGGCGAGTTTTGGGAACTAGTCCCGAATACCTTTTTAAATTGTTTTGAACTTCTTGAATTGTTGTGTGCGTAAAATGGTTTTGAATGTATTTTATCGGAAAGATATTTTTGGAACGTTTTCTCTGTGTTGGTACCGTTTCCGACACGGCCCATCGTAGCTGGCGTGGAGGAAGGGTTGGCTATGTATGACCCGTGTGACAGGGAAACCGTGCCCCTTCAAAAACGAAAGTTATTATCTATGTGTTGGCAAGTGCTCCAGTGGAGGCTTAGCCGGGGTTCGAAGGGAGATTGTGAAGTGGAGTGATAGGGCCTGCCTCTACACTCGGCGCGGTGATGAGCGCCTTGGAAGTCGGATTGTGAAAAAGGAGGAATTGCATTGTTATGAGATTGTGATTGTAAATGCGTACGTATGTGGCTATGTGTGACTGATTATAACTAATTTAGGTATTGTCCTTTAGAGATATGATTGCGGTTGTGGATTTGTATGTTGACTTTAGAAATGCTTTCAAAACGTTCTGCAATTTCCGTATTCTTGACGAGCACTTTTACGTAGCTATAAAAGCACTATCAAAGAATTATTCCTAACTTCCTAACCTTAGTAAAGTGGAAGTAAGGGTCGAACCCACAAAGACTCGGAATATCCGTATTTAAGTAATGTTACTAAAGTAAAAGGGGGATTTTGTGGTTAAAAACTAAAATCTAAGTAATTAAATCTAATTAAAACAAAGCAAGCAAAGTGATTTGAGATTCAAATATGGGGAAAAAGCGTCCAACTAGTTTCGTATCCATTGCATACATGAGATTTGATCCTCGATTATCCTTATTTCAATTTCCCTTGACTAATCTATTGTGAATTTATGAATTCAAGCTTAAAGTGGTTGTTAATATACACCGTCTTTAATAACCTTTTAATCAATTAACCTAGAAAACCTTCTATCTCAAGTTGATCATGCGATTAAGTTCAAAGCACTCAATAGAAACAATATTTCATGAATTCAACCGTCTATTCATGACGTCTTGTGATTAAATTCTCCGCCTTTGATTAACCTTATTCCACCGTCTATAAGTTTAATCAAAGGATTCATCCATGAATAATCAAATTCCACCGTCTATTTAATTATTCTAGTTGTAATTCAACCTAGAAGTAAAATAGGTGATCAAGCTATTATAATCCTAAGTGAATTTAATCGATTAAGCACGGAGATATTCAATCTAGTCAAGGCAAATTAAAATAATTCAAATCTCACAAACAATCATGCATACAACTTCAACTAACTAGTTGGACATGAGAAAATTAGCTAGACATTGTCATTGAAGAAAAATAAAACTTACAAGAGTTGAATTGATCTCCAATTGCAAAACTAGGGTTCTTGTTCTCCCAATTCTCCAAACTCAAACTTAGAACACAAGCAATAGATAGCATAATCCTCATAATAAAATCTAAAGAAAATATTTATATTTATGTCTAAAAATATCTTAAAAGCTAAAAATATCCAAACAAACATTAAAGAAGTCGGCCCACAAGATCTCGCAAAGCCCAAATCCTTGCCGCGTCATCCCGCCGGAGCGCGGTTTGGTGCACATGAGAGCGCGACCGCGTCTCCCAGTTTCCCTCGCGCTCACGCCGCAGTAAGTTGGATCTCTCGGCGCGGTCTAGGCACCTCTACGCGGTTTGGCACTTCACTTTTCATCTTTGTAATTCTTGCCTCAAGTCTTCACTTCAATGCCTCCTATGCATCCCGAGATTCCGTCCCAAGCCTTCCATCTACCGTCTTCCACCTTCCTACCTACATTTACGCACAAAGACGCGTAGATTCCGAACTAAAAGAAAATAAAACCTAAACTAAAACTTAGAACGAAATCCTAACTAAAAATGCATATAACTGGAATAAAAACATGCTCTAAAGCCTATACCTATATGCTCTATCAAATTCCCCCATGCTTGAACCTTGCTTGTCCTCAAGCAAGACATAGAAATCAACCACACCACAAACTAGCAAGCTATGAATTCAATTCATTTTCAAGAAGCACAAACTTAACCATGAAATCTTTGCATACATTTATCGAAAGTTTCAAACCAAGCTATTAATCCATTCTAACCCTCACCAAGGTATATGTGTTTGCACTCAACACTCAAGTATTTAAAGGTATTTGTTTTCGCTCAAAATCATCTTTGAATGCTGACTACCATATGCTTGCATCAGTGCACTAAATCTCCACCACGAATGTTCAAATACACAACATAAATCATGAGGTCTTTTTCAAGGTTGTAATGGGGCCAAGGTATAGACAAGTAGGAGGGGATCATTATATGGCCATGTGGTGCTAAATCCGGGAACTAGAACTAACTAAAAACCCGAATTACATCAACACTCTCTCTCAAAACTTCCTCTCAACTTATACTTCCCTTTTCTTCCATTACTTTCTTGTAAGCACTTCTTTCTTTTGCTCAACTTTTGATTTTCTTTCTTTCCACAAACCAATTGAGATTCATTCTTTCTTTTTCATTCCTCTCTCACAAGAACACTTTTGCAATTTATACATAGAGTTTATCTCAATCAACCTTTCAAACCAATTTTACTTAAAGATTTTTCACTCAACATCCCCATAATCCTTAAACTTTTCCAACACTTTTCACTTTGGACATTCCCTTCTACTACACCTTTCACACTTTCTCACAACCCCAAAGTACACAAATAACCCACAAAATTCCCCTAGTCAAATCCTAATTCCCGGATGAGGGTCAAGCTTATTCGGCTAGGATCAATTTTTGTGGAGCTAACAAACAAGGCTAAAGCTCAAAACAATGGGGCTACAAAAACAAAGGTATAATGTAGGGTGGATAAGGATATATATGCGCTAAAGAAAATTTGCCTCAATCATTTTTACATCATGCATCCAAAACATATAATGTGGCCTCGAAAAAGAATCTAAACGCAAGTTCTAGAGTTAAAACAAGCAAAGAGATACACTCAAGAATTTCATGCAAAATTGGCATGTAAAGGCTCAAAAGAATTCTCACAAGGCACATTTTTGGTTAGAACTTCATAACTAGCTCAAGTTTTCACTTTCATGTACACTCCTTCATAACTAAGCAATTCTTATTTAGAACCTCCATCATAAACTTAACAAGTCATGGGATATGAAATCATGCTCACTATTTAAACAAGTGGTTCCGAGGGGAAAAATGAATCCTAAATGCAAACAAACCATTTTTTTTTTTCAAATTTTCTGAATTTTTCAAATTTTTATGGATTTTTCAAGCTTTTAATCAATGCATACAAAAACATAAACATGCACATGCAACTACATGATCTATCTAAAACCAAGCTCTCATGATAAAATTAATAATCCCCCTTCCCCCATGCTTAAACATTACTTTGTCCCCAAAGTAAAAGAAAACATAAGAGAAAAAGAAAACTGACCTTATCACAAGAACTTGTCAAACTCGGGAATCTACTTCTCGGGCGGTGGTGGTGGTGGGTATCCCGGGTATGGATACTCAGGAGCTGGATATCCGGGATAAGGCTGATAAGCAAATGGCTGATAACCCTGCTCAGATGTGTAAGTATCCATCCTCTGATGCAAATATCGGGTCTGCTCATCAACATAATCAAAACGGCTCGTCGCATAACCCCGAAAATGGTTGAAATCAGCCGTCATGCCATCCATACGAGTGTGCAAGCCACTCACTTGTGTAGACAAGCCTCCCATCAACTCCACCAAATGGTTGTATTGGTGAGTAGTCATGTAATCCCCTTGGCCTTGCCGCTCAAACTCATGAACTGGTGGCACTTCAGTGTGCTCATCATCACCATCCTCCTCATTATCCTCATCATCTTCAGCTGCAATATCTTCAGGAGCAGCCTCAAACTCCTCATCCTCATCCTCCTCATCAACATCCATCGAAGAGCTAGCCTCCTCAACCTGTCTCCCTAATTGCCTTCTTCTCTTAGTCCCTTCAATCACTTCTGAAACCGGTAAATCACCATCTTGAGGGTGAATAAGCCATGTGTCAGCATTGGCTAGACCAACCTCTATCTTCACTCTCTCTGGATTAGGCAACTTCATAGCAAAAGAGCTATTACCAATCACCCAATAGTACCGATTGTTCTTTACATATAGCACCTTCATCTTGTTGAAGAAAAGCAAATTCATTGGAAGAGGATCAATCCGACCCACACATCGCTCCAAATCAATACCAAAATGTTGGGAAAACCGGGTGATGATACCACCCACAGCGATCCGACCATTGCTTCTCTTAACCATGAGGTCTGTGTTATGCATCATGGCAGCTCCCATATCAATCTCTTGATCCTCTAGAAGACCTCTAAGGAGAAAGATATCCTTCCTAGGACAGTTATGTTCACCCTCTCCTCTGCGCGTGATAGAATGAGCATAGAACCTCGGCCCGGTCAGAGCACGGTCGCGCTCTCCCGGGTTTGCCCGCGCTCTGGCCGCAGAAACTCGGCCCTTGGGAGCGCGATTTCGGCAGTGTGGCGCGGGGGCGCTCTGGCCGGTATTGGCCGCGGGTTGGCCGCAAAAACTCGGACTTCGATTGGCTTGTCCCCGGGCCATGAATGCAAGGCGTCTCGGCTCCCTCGAACCGCGTGTACCTGTTTTCCGACTTTACCTACAACTAAGAAAAACAAAAACAAACCGAAAACCACACAAAAACACACCAAAAATAAAACTAAATCTAGAAAACAAATAAAAACTAAAAACAAAGCTTGGGTTGCCTCCCAAGAAGCGCTTCTTTAACGTCATTAGCTTGACGCATTACCGCTCATGTGTTTGGTTCGTTCAAAACCGTTTCTTCAAGAATAGCATTGCTAAATTCTTCAAAATACGGCTTCAAACGTTGTCCATTCACCTTCTGCACTGAATGAGTAGCTCCATCATAAATTTCCACCGCTCCATGAGGAAACGTCTTAGCTACTATGAACGGGCCCGTCCATCTCGACCTTAGCTTACCTGGAAAAAGTTTAAGTCTAGATTGATATAACAAAACTTTATCACCTACCTTAAAACTTTTCCTCCATATTTTCTTGTCATGCCAAGCTTTGGTCTTCTCCTTGTATATGGCCGCATTGTCATAAGCTTCCAAACGTAATTCCTCAAGCTATTGCAATTGTAGCTTCCTCAACACACCGGCCTCATCCATCTGTAGACTACAATTCTTCACAGCCCAGTAAGCTCGGTGTTGGATCTCCACCGGAAGATGACAAGCTTTACCGAACACCAACCGAAATGGCGACATTCCAATCAATGTTTTGTAAGCCGTCCTATACGCCCATAGAGCATCGTCTAAGCGAGTACTCCAATCCTTCCGGTTTGGTGACACCGTCTTCTCAAGAATGGCTTTGATCTCTCGGTTAGACACCTCCGCTTGTCCATTCGTTTGTGGGTGGTAGGCCGTAGAAATCCTGTGTGTGACATGATATTTCTTCAAGAGCGCACTCACCGTTTTGTTGCAAAAATGGGATCCCTTGTCACTAATTAACGCTATAGGAATCCCAAATCTTGAGAATATATGCCCCTTCAAAAAATCTGCCACAACTCGGGAATCATCAGTCCTGGTGGCCTTCGCTTCCACCCATTTGGAAACGTAGTCCACCGCTAATAAGATATAAATATTCCCAAAAGAGCTAGGAAAGGGGCCCATGAAATCTATACCCCAAACATCAAATACCTCACAAAAGATAATTGAAGTTTGAGGCATTTCATCCCTTCGGGATATATTTCCGACCCTTTGGCATCGGTCACAGGATTTGCAAAAGGCATATGCATCCCGAAAGATGGTAGGCCAAAAGAATCCTGCATCCAACACTTTCCTAGCGGTTTTCCTAGCACTAAAGTGCCCCCCCACAAGCATAAGAATGACAAAACGATAAAACTGAAGTTACCTCATTATCCGGAAGACAACGCCGGATTACCTGATCGGAACAATGTTTCCAAAGATATGGATCGTCCCACACATAATACCGTGCTTCACTCTTGAGTTTATCCCTTTGGGCCTTGCTAAAGCTAGAAGGAAACACACTCGAAACGAGAAAATTAACCAAATGAGCATACCAAGGTTGAAGTACACGTACCGAAAACAAAGTATAATCTGGAAATTCTTCTCTAATCGGTGTGACTTGAGCACATCGTTCCTCCTCATGAACTAAGCGACTAAGATGATCCGCTACCACGTTTTCCGCCCCCTTTTTATCTTTGATCTCAATGTTGAATTCACTCAACAACAAGATCCATCTAATTAACCTGGGCTTTGCCTCCTTCTTCGTCAACAAGTAACGGAGGGCTGCATGATCCGTGTAGACAATCACCTTTGTACCTAGCAAATAAGACCGAAACTTTTCCAAAGCAAAAACAACCGCCAAGAGTTCCTTCTCGGTGGTGTAGTAATTTTTCTATGCTTCATTCAAAGTCATAGAAGCATAATGGATAACATGAGAAGCCTTACCAATCTTTTGACCCAAAACTGCTCCTACCGCATAGTCGCTTGCATCACACATCAGCTCAAATGGTAGGGACCAATCTGGGGGTTGAATTATTGGTGCAGTGGTGAGGCGAGCCTTTAACTCATCAAAAGCCCTTTTACAAGCTTCATTAAATTCAAAGGCGATATCCTTCTTGAGTAACTCACAAAGGGGTGAAGCGATCTTGGAGAAGTCTTTGATAAACCTGCGGTAAAAACCTGCATGACCAAGAAAAGAGCGTACTTCCCGAACATTAGTAGGATAAGGCAAGGATTGAATTACTTCAACCTTTGCCTTATCAACCTCAATCCCTTTAGATGACACTATATGACCTAAAACTATGCCCTGTTCTACCATAAAATGGCATTTTTCAGAATTAAGACATAGGTTAGTTTCCTCACAACGTTTTAGCACAAGTGTCAAGTGAGTTAAACAAGAATCAAAATCATTGCCATGAACGGTGAAATCATCCATAAAGACTTCAATGAAGTTCTCTATGTACTCAGAAAATATACTGACCATACACCTTTGGAAGGTTGCGGGTGCATTACATAGACCAAATGGCATTCTTCGGTAAGCGAATGTGCCAAATGGGCAAGTAAATGTTGTCTTCTCTTGATCCTCGGGTGCAATCGCTATCTGAAAATAACCTGAATACCCATCCAAGAAACAATAGAAGGAACGACCCGCAAGTCGCTCAAGCATTTGGTCAATAAAAGGTAAAGGAAAATGATCTTTACGGGTTACCGTGTTGAGCTTTCGATAATCGATGCATACACGCCACCCGGTTTGAACTCTTGTTGGGATAAGCTCACCATCTTGATTCTCCTTCACCGTGATTCCACCTTTCTTTTGAACGACCTGAGTAGGACTTACCCATTTGCTATCTGAGATAGGAAAGATCATACCTGCTTGGAGAAGTTTCAGGACCTCCTTCTTCACAACTTCCATCATAGGCGGATTCAACCTCCTTTGCGGTTGTCTTGAGGGCTTTGCTTCATCCTCCAATAGGATTCTATGCATACATGTAGAGGGGCTTATTCCTCTAATGTCGGCAATAGTCCATCCTATAGCGGATTTGTGCTCCCTTAAAACATCCAACAACCGGTCTTCTTGATCTTGAGTCAGCTTGTTTGAGATTATCACCGGTAAGGTATCTCCATCACCTAGGAAAGCATACTTGAGGTGGTCCGGTAGTTGCTTAAGCTCTACCTTTGGGGCCTGCACAACAGAAGGAACAAGCTTCTCGCTTGGCAATGTTAGTGGAATGGGCTTTGAGCCCGGTAGCACGAATGGTCGCTCATAGTGAGCGTTCAACTCGGCTACAATTTCTTGCATATCATCATTCAGCATAAATTCCACTTCATCTTTATCAACCACAGAATTTTCAAGAGTAGATTGCAATTCATCATGATCATTAATGTCAAAGAAGTCTTGAACAAGAGTATCTAACACATCAATTGAACATAAAGAATGAACATCATAGGGGAATTTCATAGCATCATAGATATTATATTCCACTTTTTCCCCATCAAACTCCATGGTTAATGAACCACTACACACATCAATTTTAGTTTTGGCTGTTTTAAGGAATGGTCTACCTAAGAGAATAGGAGCTGCATGCTTGTCATGTTCCATTTCGAGTACGTAAAAATCAGCAGGGAAAACCAACGTATCAACCATAACAAACACATCTTCTATAATCCCCTTTGGGTAAACGTTAGACCTATCAGCCAATTGAATGACCACACTTGTTGCATGCAATGGACCTAGCTCAAGAGACTCATAAATTGAATAAGGCAAAACATTGATAGAAGCACCTAAGTCTAGCATAGCCTTTTCAAATTTTGTCTCACCTATAATACAAGGGATATTAAACATACCTGGATCTTCGCATTTTTGTGGCAATCGTCTTTGGAAGACCGCTGAGATTTGCTCACTAACCTTGATATTTTGCTTCCCTTTTTGCTTTTGATTCCGCTTGACCGTACATAACTCCTTCAAGAATTTAGCATAGCGAGGAATGCTCTTGATAAGCTTGAGAAGTGGAATGTTCACCTTGCAATTGCTAAACGTCTCGAAGATCTCTTTGTCGTTCTCGATCTTACGGGTCTCTTTTAAGGCTTCAGGAAAAGGTGGAAGAGTTTTGTGTAACACCCCCTTCCTACCCTGGAGGTATTACCGCCAGTAACCTCGATTAAGACTAAACCGAAGCTACCCAAGGCTTTAAACTGACTGAACAAACTAAAACAAACATTACAGCGGAATAAAAACAATTGGTCTTATACAAATCTTAGCCCAAAAAGAATAAATAAATAGAACAACCTTCTAGTTGAACAAAATCTTCATCCAGTCTTCCTTAAGCTCTTATTTCTGAAACTCAGCTTCACTTTGAAGTAGTTCAACCATGATCTTCACTCAAGTATAACCATTGAAAACCTTTCTTCAACTTCTGGAGCTTCAAACATCTGAATCCGCCTCTTGAATCAACTTCCAAGAAGAACCTGATGTATCGAATACAACGGTGGACAACAGCCGACCATATAAAAGAAAAGAAAATGGACGGGTTAGTCTAATGAAAGACTAGCAAGCGGAGAATCTCACTTGGTTCTTATGGTTGTAACTAAACATATTGGCATCCAAATCCGAATAGAATCGGATTTGATCCAACAGTTAGCAGTCTTATAGAGAATAAGAAGGAGACTTGCATAATCAAGAGATAGAACACCACCGCTTGTGGTTTCTTTAAGAAGCATAAACAATTGTAGGGAACTCATATTAATCACATAACATCTTGAAAAGTCTCCGTCGACTAATCAGATTGACTTAATCAAAGTTTGATTAAGAATCATTCATAACCGGGAGCAAGAATGGTTATCGAATAGACTAACCATTCGGGTACATTAATGTGCCAAACGCACTTATCTTTATTACTTTCAGAACTTTTCACAAACATGTTGGTAACTTTTAAGCGGCTAAAACCGCAGAGAATCCACCTGTACATGGAGACGCCAAGATGAGAGGGATTATTTCAACCATGATCATTGACGAACACCTAGTACCAATTTGCACTTAGCTAGAGTGCATAAACACCTCCTCCAGCGTTGAGTGAGGTATGAGTCATGACCCGAATGTTGGGATATGATAGTAACGAGCTAAACCTCCCAACATAGACTGTGTTATAAAGAGGTCATCGGAGACTTGGCTCCTACCCCTGAAAAACTAACTTACTTCACCATAATGTCTCAGCATGAGACAACATACAAGGCCACACATAACGGACCTAAATCCAGTTCTAACGCGAAACTGAATAAACAACATGGTCATTATTTCTAACAAATATAACGACCTATCATATTTTATTAATCATACAAGTTGTTCCCAACGCAAATATTAAATGGGATCCAATTCCTCATTTAATAACAATAATGCAAGAGAGAATCGTCCACTTGCCTTAGAAGGCGTGCTCAACGTCCTCAACGATTCCAACAGAAATCTTTATCATCCTTCTGAAAAATATAACCAAAGGATTTCTCAGCAACGAGCTCACAGAAACACTTCTTAGTTGTATTCTCAACTCCTACAACTTCCTAACCGATAAACGATTTAATTTCCGAATATCGATATATAATAAATCCTTAGTTATCATGCTTCAAGGAGCCATCTTGGCGGAATTATAACTAATTATCCGCTTCACTTTTGGAACAATTTTCTAAATAAAAATTGTTCATTAGCAACAGTTCTTAAAGGTTACCAAATTTCGGATCAAACGGATTAACAACGAATCCTGAGTAATTATCCGAAGTCCTTTACCTGCCAATCGGTATCCAAAACTTGTATTCGCTATAACTGAAGATCCGGACGTCCGTTTCACGAGCGGTTCGAACCTGTGGAACCGTATCAACGTCAAGATTATAAAAAACATAAATTTAATTAGCAAAGCGGAACCGAAAGGCCCTTACGGTGGCTCCGCAATCAACCCGCTAATTAATTTCGATCGTATATACCTTCACTCGAGCCCATGGCTCGTTTGGCTCGATCATGGCTCGATCCCCGAGCCCGAGGGTGGCTGGGCGTTGCCCGACAACGGCTCCCATGGTGGTTGGTGGTCGGACAGCCTACATGTCGCCGGTGACGATATACGGCGAGGCGAGAAGCTAGCCGGCGATGTGGTTTGAATTCTTTCCTTCCCGAGTACGTCGTCGTTCCGTTTGATTCTTCTCTGGTACAACAACTACAAACCAGAAATCAAGAGAAGAAGGAGGAGGTGAGGTGAAGGGGGAGATGAGGAGGAGGTAGGGGAAGAGATAGCCGGCCGGCGGTGAAGACTTCACCGAGTCCGTCGTCGTCCTTCCATCGCTTTCTCAATCCCTTTCTTTTTTTTTTCTTTTGGTTTTCAAATCTAGGTGATAGAATTTGACTACGCAGAAGATATGTATGCCGTGGATAGACTTCAATCACAAATTCATTCCTTACTTAGTAAGCTAGAGAAGGCGGTTTATAAATCCAAAACCGTCTCGGAACGGGACTCGCGTTAAAGCGGTAAAATTATGTACCTCGGATGAGAAAACTCACTAAACGAAAAACGTCCCGTAAATTATGTAGACCAACAAAACCAATTTTCCATGATTTTATCTCGCTACCCTTAATTTTTAAGGCTTCCGTTTCGCATTCTAAATCCTTTCCGGTACATAATTAGAAAGACGGCTTATCCAATAAATATTCTTTTTCCACTGAAAAATCCTAGAATTCACACCGATCCATAAAATCATTTCTTTGTGATTTTAGGATATCACCAAGAATTTTCTAGGATTTAAATTCCGACAAAAATATTGGATTAAGCATTAAAACGGACAAAAGAGATTAAAAGGATATTCGAGAAAAATTCAAAAATATCCTCAAAAACCGCAGTTATTACATTAGTACCCCCTTAAAAATGGTTTCGTCCTCGAAACCAAGGAGAACTCGAATCATCTGGAAAGATAGCACAAGCACATACACACCACCACTACAAACCTATACAGAAGTTTGTAGTACCCCCTTAAAAAATATACTGTTATTTCTGCAGCAGGCACAAAACAACCATTGCTTAGTTACCAAATTTTTTTCTTTGCAACATTCACTAACTTTGGAAAATGACTCAGCATTTCCCGTCTAGTTTCTCAAGTCTTTTCTTTACCTCCATTTATAGGCCAAGGTAACCTAATCAAAGGTATTTTTCTTATTCACGATTCAACCTGGCCCTTCTTCATAGGGGTCATTTGGTTGAATATCCATCTCATTATTGTTGAGCACATGAGATATATTGAACGCATACTATCTTAGAAGAATCACAAGGATGGCATTATAGATAGAATGCACTAAAGGTGGCAATGCCAACCGATAAACAAGATTACCAGTTCTTTCCAGTACCTCAAAAGATCCAACATAGCGAACATTTACTTTGTCTCGCATTCCCCAACGGAATACACCTTTCAAGGCGGATACCAGAGCAAAAACGTTGTTCTTTACAATGAACTTAACATGCTCTTGCTTAAACAACACACGACTGTTGTCGATTTGAGCAGTTAGCACCCTTGGTCGTGCTAGAGCGATATCAGCAGTTGTTCTCTTGGCCAAGTCTGGCCCATGAAGAACCTTGTCAGCATTGTCATTATAATAAATTGACAACCAACACTTCCGGCCTTACAAAGCCTCAAAAAGAGTCATTTCTTTATCGTGAACTCAAAATTCTTGTATGTGAAGTCACTCAAACTCAAACTACCATTCCAACTCGCGTGGAATCCAGAATACATGTCCTCAGAAGTTTGAATTTGTTTCCTTGCATTGTTCATCACTTTGATGAGGGAAACCAACACTAAAATTCAATTTAATTCACTTTCAAACTTTGGCATGAACCATCCATCTCAATCAGAGATAATAGTCTTTGGAGTTTTATGAAGATCAAAAACTTCAAGCATGAACACCTTAGCTAACTTTTGTACTCTTTAAGTCATCTTAAATGCATTAGAAAGAACACTCTAGATGAGTTTCTTAACAACCTCCATATTGCATCCTCCTTTCATTAAGTCTTGAACGACTAATGACAAGAATCCATTGTAATATCTTCCCACTTCCATTCTGAAACAGGAAGAGACTATAACATTCTATCTGGTCTTCTATACTCAATCAGGACTTCCAGATAAACTAAACATATCAAAACGAACTCGGTGACATTTCGCTTCATGTTAGTCCATCAAAAGTTTTATCTTAAATCCTTATACATTTACTTGTTCCAGGATGAACCAATTAAGCAAATAAATATGCTTCCTTTGAAATAAGCTTTCAAAGCTCATCAACAACAGATACACATGAACAGTTTCGGAACCAAGCAATCCATAATATTGATTAACAAATCCCGGTGTCTTACCTTCTTGATCTTCCCCAATGATCTTAAACAATATAACTTTCCCATACTGCTTTTCCTTGATCTGGTCAACAAATCTTGAATAACATCCTAGGGGATTCACACAACCTTGTTGTCATCCAAACTAAACCTTTAGTCCTTTTCAACTTATTTTCTTTACAAGGATTACTTAAAATCCTTACTCAATTTTCCTTTTTGAGATAAAATCTCAGTATTACTTTAACTAAGAATATGAGATTTATCCAACACATGACAAGATAATAACCTATCTTGTCAATTCTTTACATCCTTTTCTCAACCAAAACTCAGCTTGAGCATACTGACATTCAAAAGTAGTTATCTCTCTCAACTACTTCAAACTACATTCTTACGCGTTACTATACCAACATATTGGACAATAATACCTTTAGTCCAATAATTTTCCAACAAAATTGTCTCCATTGACAATTTTCAATCTTTTTCATCAAAGAACCGTTTAGACTTCATTTAACATTCTGACTTGTTGAGCAACCTAACTCTTAGGATTAAAAACATATCCTCACGTCTCCACTCTCTATATCCAACAACTTATCAGGCTGAGATTGAATATCAATACAAATTTACATATCCAAACTCCAGACCCATTGGAGTTCTGCTTAAATTCCTCACTTGACTATCTTATCTCAAAGAGATTTAAGTTTTCAAGACAACCTGAAAACAAATAACAACTAATGTAGAAATTACTAGTACATCCTTTATTCCAAAGAAAGGATTACTACAATATCATTCCTTAGAAAGGGTTCCATTCCAGGAGTCCATTTCAACTTACTTTCAAAGACAATTTCGCTAAAAAGGCAATGACTTCCTTATGTCATGACGTCAACCAAGAGGAACTACTAGCAAACTGCTTAGAGAATTCCAATAATCATTGACTGAAAACAATCCCAAACTTTTAGAGAAGTACGGAGTTACTCCATGCTCTTCAGAGACCAACACAGATTTGTAAAGAATCTTACCAAATTTCTTTACTTATAATCGAACTATTTTGGGAAGTTTAACCATACTCCTTAAATGGTATAAGATACCAAAGATGTACTAACTCAAAGGATTTTTACAAAGTAGCTGATATAGCAATTGCTATACAAGAAAACTCTCGTCTTTGAATCTCAATAACTTCACTTGAGAGAAACTTATATGATTACTAACTCTTACTAGAAACCATTCTTTAAAACCCAAGGAATTATGTGATTTTATTCCACCATGTGATCAGGATGGGGAGATAAAATAAACATAATCCTTTACTGCATTCTCATAGGAATAAGACATGTAATCTTGCCTTACCATGTGATCAAGATGGAAGACAAATCACATTCTTACTCACCACCATGAAAACCGTAGAAAAACATATTCTCGATTCTTTATAATACACTAATATTGCTTTTTAAAAATTCATACTTGAATTCTATAGTCATAAGATTTTTCTCAAAAGAGAAAATCACAAAACAATTTCAAATATCCCTTAAATCATAACAGCTTGACAATAATTCGACATAGGTTACTAGCATACTTGCTTTAACCTTGAATATTGTGGAAACAAAGATTAGCTACTCTCTTCAAGAATCGAGCGCGTCAAGCCAATGCATCAAATAAAATTGCTGACCTTATCTTAATGATGCTACTAACACTTTGTTCTAATTCTGTGATGATACTTGCACATTAGCTGACCTTACCAACTTGGCAAAAGTTTTGATTCAAAACTGAGCCTCAAAGGAGCTAAGATAATCTAATTCACTTCTGAGTCCAACATTTCCCTTCGAATGTAACACTTCATTCCTTCCTCAGAGTAGAACTTGATGACATACATTGATCTTTTCTTAAACATAACAGACTACTAGACTTTTTTATACTCCATAGTATTAAGAAATCTCTGCCTGATTTAACTTAGTCTCAACCCAACTTAATTTCACAAGTTCAATAAAAGAATTGATCACTCCAATCCACTTACTTGCAATCCTTAGGGAAAATGTGATTCCGACATCTTCATACTCATAGCAAAGATTCTTCTTCGCTCATTCCCAACTTGTATGCCTCCTTGACATACTACTTTAAAGTTAGGCAAAAATGATCCAAGAGTGACTATCAAACTCTTTTGACGATTTTAAGGACTTTCAATCCTCTTATAACTCAACACTTTGCCCTCCTCGGTTTCATCATCATGCAAGGCTTGTTGCTTGTCGGCTCTGGTTTCCAACACTTTACCACTACGGAGCGATATTGCATTCACATTCTGTTTTGGATTGAGTTCCGTCTGAGAGGGTAACCTGTTGGAATCTTTAGCTTCAAGTTTGCTCATTCCCTTGGCAAGTTGGCTCATCTGATTTTCCAAGTTGGTGATGCTTGACTTGGTATCTTGCTGGTATTGCCCCACAGACTGCTGCATCAGATTCATATTTTGAGTAAGAGCACGGATCATTTCATCTGTGGATAAGGATGGCCCTTGAGTCGGTGCTTGAGGCTGAGGTTGTTGTTGAAAATGAGGTCTAAAACCTGGAGGCCCGTTTGGAGGTACATACTGTTGATTTTGGTTTCCATACCTCAAATTGTGATGATCCTTCCAGCCCGGATTGTATGAGTTTGGATAAGGATCATATGCTTGTTTCCTTGGCCCATAGCCTCCAAGTGCATTAACTTCCTCCTCTTGAGCATGAAGAGTAGGACAAGCATCCGTCTTATGAGTCACATCAGAGCAGAAACCGCAAGGCTTGACTTGTGGTTGTCCTTTCAGCATGAACTGCCTGAACATTGTCTTCAACTCATTCACCTCTTCATGTAAAGTTGTAACATCGACAGAATTAGCTGCCTTTGCTGAGGCTCGTTTGCTGAATTGACGGGAGCCTTCAGAAAGTTCATGAAATAGATCAAAAGCTTCATCAGGAGTCTTGTTCAGGATGTTTCCTCCACAGGCTGCATTAACATGTCGGCGTTCTTCATCCAATAAGCCTTCATGAAGGTACATAACAAGATCCATCTTGGAATAACCATGATAGGGGCAGCTTGAGATTAGCTTCTTGAACCTCTCATAATACTCGTAAAGCGATTCGTTCGGGAGTTGTTCAATGTTGCTAATGCTCTTTTTCATACTTGAGAGCTTTGTAGCTGGGAAATACTTCTCAAGAAAAGCCTTTTTCAGTTCCTCCCAAGTCTCAATACTGCTCGGAGCAAGATAATAAAGCCAGTCACTCGCTGCATCTTTCAAAGAGAAGGTAAAAGCTCTCAACTTGATTTGCTCATCAGTGACACCGCTTGGTTTCATGCTAGTGCAAACAACATGAAAATCCGATAGATGTTTGTTGGGGTCTTCACCTGCCTTCCCATAGAATTGAGGAAGAAGGTGAATCAGCCCTGATTTCAGCTCAAAATTGACACCGTCAGGGAGTGCAGGTATCTTCACCGCCAATGGTTGTTAGGCCAAATCAGGTGCAGTCAACTGTCTCAGTGTCTGGTTAGCCATCCTTGTGATTTCAGTAACGCTTTCAGAGTCAGATTCAGAAGAAGAAGATGCCAGGTTGAGCTGTAATTCCCGAGATATTGCACGAGCTTGCCTACACAACCTAGAAATTGTTCTTTCTATTTCTGAATCAAAATAACAAGAGGTGGATCAGTAGCACGGGTATGAACCATATAAGTGGTTCACACCCAAAAATAAAAATAAAAAGTAACACTAGATAAACAAAAATAATTAACCGAGTCCCCGGCAACGGCGCCAAATTTGACGAGCACTTTTACGTCGCTATAAAAGCACTATCAAAGAATTATTCCTAACTTCCTAACCTTAGTAAAGTGGAAGTAAGGGTCGAACCCACAAAGACTCGGAATATCCGTATTTAAGTAATGTTACTAAAGTAAAAGGGGGATTTTGTGGTTAAAAACTAAAATCTAAGTAATTAAATCTAATTAAAACAAAGCAAGCAAAGTGATTTGAGAATCAAATATGGGGAAAAAGCGTCCAACTAGTTTCGTATCCATTGCATACATGAGATTTGATCCTCGATTATCCTTATTTCAATTTCCCTTGACTAATCTATTGTGAATTTATGAATTCAAGCTTAAAGTGGTTGTTAATATACACCGTCTTTAACAACCTTTTAATCAATTAACCTAGAAAACCTTCTATGTCAAGTTGATCATGCGATTAAGTTCAAAGCACTCAATAGAAACAATATTTCATGAATTCCACCGTCTATTCATGACGTCTTGTGATTAAATTCTCCGCCTTTGATTAACCTTATTCCACCGTCTATAAGTTTAATCAAAGGATTCATCCACTAATAATCAAATTTCACCGTCTATTTAATTATTCTAGTTGTAATTCAACCTAGAAGTAAAATAGGTGATCAAGCTATTATAATCCTAAGTGAATTTAATCGATTAAGCACGGAGATATTCAATCTAGTCAAGGCAAACTAAAATAATTCAAATCTCACAAACAATCATGCATACAACTTCAACTAACTAGTTGGATATGAGAAAATTAGCTAGACATTGTCATTGAAGAAAAATAAAACTTACAAGAGTTGAAATTGATCTCCAATTGCAAAACTAGGGTTCTTGTTCTCCCAATTCTCCAAACTCAAACTTAGAACACAAGCAATAGATAGCATAATCCTCATAATAAAATCTAAAGAAAATATTTATATTTATGTCTAAAAATATCTTAAAAGCTAAAAATATCCAAACAAACATTAAAGAAGTCGGCCCACAAGATCTCGCAAAGCCCAAATCCTTGCCGTGTCATCCCGCCGGAGCGCGGTTTGGTGCACATGAGAGCGCGACCGCGTCTCCAAGTTTCCCCCGCGCTCACGCCGTAGTAAGTTGGATCTCTCGGCGCGGTCTAGGCACCTCTACGCGGTTTGGCACTTCACTTCTCATCTTTGTAATTCTTGCCTCAAGTCTTCACTTCAATGCCTCCTATGCATCCCGAGATTCCGTCCCAAGCCTTCCATCTACCGTCTTCCACCTTCCTACATGCATTTATGCACAAAGACGCGTAGATTCCGAACTAAAAGAAAATAAAACCTAAACTAAAACTTAGAACGAAATCCTAACTAAAAATGCATATAACTGGAATAAAAACATGCTCTAAAGCCTATACCTATATGCTCTATCAATTTTCTCTAACTTGGTAGATTAGAAGCTGACCCTTTGGGGAATATTTTTTCAGTTATAGGTATGTCACAGGAAACCGTGTATGAGTCTTGGCCGGATGGTGGAGTGGATCGTTGACGCACGTGTCATTAGTTTGGGTTTTTCGGGTGTACATCGGGAGAATTTATTATGATTATTAGTTCTGTTGCATTATTTTTAATTGTAATTTTTTTTGCGTTGTTTGGAATATTTTGAGGAAAATTCGGGAAGGGTTACTGGGTAAGTTTGTTTATGCATTTGCGCATTCAAACATGTTTTATATTCAGTTTTATAAATCTGAAAGTTGGATGTTTTACTTGTTTTCTCGTCGTGCCCGCGTTGTAAGATCCTAAAGTGTTAGTTGTCAACCTACTTAAATAGTATCTAGTAAGGTCTATTTCTTAGTAACGCCCCGTCGGAAGTCGGGGTGTTACAATTGGTGTCTCAGAATTGAGTGATGGGTTTTCTTAAGGAGGGAACACATATGATGAATTAGGAAGGGTTTGGAGAAATTTTTATGGAGGGTGCAATGTTTCTATTTGTGTGGTGAGGGTTTCAATGGTGCAGAGTGTTTTAGTGGTAAATTTCGATTCACATCCAACATCAACAAGCGATTGAATAGTGCTTATATAGTGGAGGAGGCTAAGCTTGCGAATGAAGGTGGAGGGGTTGTCATCGTTGTGAAATTGGAGCAAGGAGTGTTTGGGGAGGAATCCATTGACGATGTGTTCGGGAACTTCATAAGGTTCGTAGTTCCATTTGGTTTTGATGATGAGAAACTAGGTCACGGGCGTGCCTTGAGCGTCAAGGAGGCCGTCAAGAACAATCAATGGGAACAACTTTTTCACACCCATTGTTTGGTCAAAGACGTCTCCTTAAGCGTGATCATAGACTCGGGGAGTTATGCTAACTTCTTTTTGACAAAAGTGGTGCACCATTTCAAGTTGAACCAGCCCCCCCCCCCCCCCCCCCGCACTCGGCGCCTTTTAAATTACAATGGATATCAAATGATGGCTGCAGCTAGGTAAAACGACAAGTCTTACTCACTTTTTCCATTGGTTTCTATTGTGACTCTCTTCTATTTGATGTCACGGACATGGACGCCACACGTCTCTTGTTATGGTGCCCATGGCAATTTGACCATCGCGTGTTTCATGATGGATTATTGAACACCTACATGTTCAACTCCCATGGTAAGCACACGACCCTCTTACCGATATCTCCTAGTGAAGCTTTACAGGACGAGGCTGAAAGGCAAAGATCTAAGGCCAGGGACTCGAGCATTGCTCCATCGGCGCCGAAACAAGGCCAATCGGCCAAATATGTGGAAACGACACATTCTGTCGGCACTTTTGGGGTAGATGGTCCAGAAACTGGACAGAATACATGTTGGAACGAAGAACTCCCACAAGACTTGAAGTTGGGCCGGCAAAATTGAAAACATTTCGTCGGTGACGCGCGAACCAGCGCAAATTCGATGAAACAAGGCTCATTGCCAATCTTGGACGAATTTCCAAGCACTTCCAACTCCAAAAATAAAGAAGCTACAGAAGGTGAAAAATGGCATGTAAAACTTCAAGATATCTGAGGACAACGAGCCACCACTTCTCGACACTTGCTCGGAGCGCCTCTTGCTAGCACGCCTCCGCGACGTGTCTCGAATACTTCATGGGAGTCCTTGTTTCTTATTTTATCCATTATTGTCTATTTCTAGTCGAGTCAATTTAGTTTTCTCGTGATTTCGTGTCGGGTAACTTCGGATTATTGGATGCTTTTATGTCGGGTTGTATTAGGTATTAGATTGTATCATGCTAGTCTATTCGTGTATAATCAGTTTTAGATTAATCTCAAGTTTGGAATTTTTTCCGCTTCATACCTTTTTTCCACTTAGAGCCAAGTCTGTTCAGGTCAAACAAGTTTTGGGTAGCACTTTTTTGTTCTTTTCAGGTATCGGGTTGGATTTGGAGTCGGACAAATTTCTCGGATTGGATCAAATTTTGACAGCCCTACATATTAACTGTGCAATATTTAGCCGAGTTCGATGCCATAATACTAAGATCACAAGCAAAAATTAATCTTTTCTTGTAATATATATATATATATTTAAAACCGATAAGAAATAATCTTCTCTTTTTTTCATTTATATTTATTTCTTATCTTTTATATTTTGTGTTTTATTTAGACATATTCACACAATAAAATAATATTTAAAAATGTTTATATCAAACTTTAATCTTCAAAAATATACGCCAAATAAATTAATTACTTGAACAAATTGTATAAGACTTGTCAATTGGGTCGGTTCGACCGGGTTCGGGTTCGGTCATTCTGGGAAGATTGGGTCTTATTTCGGAAACGGCAGTTCCACGGTTTCGGAACCATGGAACCAGAATCGGGACCAACTAACCCTAGGTTCCTCGGTTCTGGTCCCTATTCCGATTCCCGCCAGTTCCTGTTCTGACCATTAAAAAATAAATATGAGCGTGGAAATGCAAAACCGCGGTCGTAGTTTTGGAACCGCGACTACGGTATTGCATTTCCAACGGTTATTTTTATTTTTTTTAAGGGATGGATATGGCTGTTCGGAATCGACGGTTCGAAACTGGTGGAATCGCCGGTTCTCCGATTCCAAGGAACGAGGAATCGGGACCGGCGGTTTTTTCCGGTTCGGTTCCTCAATTCCACAGGAACTGAACCCCCCTCTGGGTTTGGGTTGAGTATGGGTTTCAATGGGGTTAACAGTCAAATTGGGTCAGGTTATGACAAGTTATCGTCCGAGTTCAGGTTGACCAACATGTCAAGAAAGTCATTTTTATGCTATTTTCACTATTAAGTTATTTTTGAATTATTAAATAATAATATAAATATGTAAAAATAAATAAAATTGTTTTTAAAATTAAAATTATATTAATATTTTGATAAAATTTTACATTTACTACCAATCAAATCGAGTCATGGGACGGTCGAGTTCAAGTCGTACATTCTTAGTTCAAAATCAAGTTAGGGTCACAGTTGGGTTTCAAGCTGATTGGGTCGGGTTTATGAGTTGGTCGGTCGGGTCCGTTTTTCCGATTCGGTGAACTTTTGACAACTCTAAATTGTATCAAATATTTTCTTAGATTATAAATTGTTTGTTTTAAAACTGAAATAAAACATAATATATTGTTTGATTATATGATTAACCCTAAAACTGATATAAAAATATGATAAAATTTTTAAATATTCACACAAATTTATTGATCCAAAAGTACCTTTAAATTAAAAAAATTCCAACATAATTAAAATATTTTTATCCAAGACTGTACCAAATATTTTTTAAATATCTATAACAAATAAAACGGTGAGAGATCTGCTAGATTTTTTTCGCGTCTCTTCTCTCTCCTAGGGTTCCTTCCTTGTTCTAGCCATTTCGCCCTTTCATATCCCGCTTCCACGATGTAAATCCATTGGCTTTGATTTCTTTCCTTTTCATCTTTTCTAGATTGTGAGATCTTTGTCTTACATCCAAAATCCTATACCTTCCTTTGAACCTTTTGGTATTGTTCTTTGTCGGCCTTTCAAAGCAGATACGATTTCTAGATCTACTATTGTTATATCGTGGACTTTGACTTTGTTATCGACCTCTTGTGATCATGTTCTTCTTTGGTGGTTCTTGTTCTCTTTATTTGAGAATTGGAATTTGAAAATTCGGTAAGTGGGTTTCTCTTTTGATGCGGTGCTGGATGTGGTTTTGAGTTTGTTTGCTATTTTCGAATCTGATGCGGTTCTTGGCGTTCTCTGTGCCTCTAAGGTGTTTCGGCTTCTTGTTCTCTTCGCTAATGGCTTGAAGTTGATTCTTCGAATGCAGGTTAAATGTTCCTTGCTCTTCTTGCTTTTTTATTGGGAAATTTTGCAGTTAGCCTTTTCGATTTTAGTATTGCTCGTTGTATTTTCTTCGCTTCTTTGTGTGTTAGGTTTATGCTTTTCAATTCTTGTTTGGTGAAGTATGTGTGGATGTGCATCTGGTGTAGTCTTTCTATCCAGATTTTAGGATGCTTCGCTTTATGCTTTTTGTGCCTCTTGTGGTGTGGTTTGAAGGGTGTTTTCGTTCTGTATTTGTGTTGCTTTCTTCTTCATTTTCGGTTTAGGGTATAGCATTTCTATTGTTGTTGCTCCTTTGTATGTTGGCATGTTATTCCTTCCTTTTTGGTAACAAGTTGCAGACTTGTTGGTAGTTGTTGCTTATGTCAGGTTGGATCCAGGTTCTTTGATTTTGTTTTGGTTGGTTGAATTCTCCAGGCAGGTATGCTTTCTTTTCCTTTATCTTCAAACTTTCCTATTGTGATCAATGGATGGGTACAAGAATTCCCTCATATGAAGGACTCATTTCTTTTGTATGAAGTTGAGTTTGAGTTCTTTCTATTGTTTACAGTAGGCATGACCCCTATGTTGAAATCTACAGCAGAAACATTATAATCTCTCAAAATGATGTTTGCAAATTTTTGCATTACTTCAATTGCAAGTTGTGGTATAAGTGGGCTTCCTTGTTAGTGTTGTTTCACTGGCTATTATCTCACTTATGCTACAGTTCATCCAACATTTATACAAATTATATTTCTGTCCCTGGGATTGTGCTAATGCTCCCTTATTTTTCGTTCTTCTTGATGGCAATTAAGGTTGAGGAAGTTAGTTCTCAGGGGCTATGGAGGAAAGCAATCTATAATGATGAACTTTTGAGTAATACATTCAAATCAAGTAAAGTTCTGAAATTTGGTTGTATGAGTACATTTTTCTTGGTGGAGAAACTTTCCCTTGACATTATTCAAAAACTCCCTTGTTTCCTTTCTTTCTTGAATCAATTCAAGGTTAAGGTATTGAGATGTTCTTGGGAACAAAATCTTACAGACTATTATGATGAAGAAATATGTAATGAAGTTCTTTTAATGGCTGTTCTGGAAGTTTGTAAACCACCTTCTCTATTTCATAAGGTAAATTTGGCTATACTTTATTGTATGCAATGTTACTCTACAAAATTTAACTTCCTTCTTCCTTTTTTACAAATAAACTTTTGTTTGTATTCTCTGTTTTAGGAAATTGAAATTCATAAATTGAGTTTCTTTTGCCCTCTTTGCAAAAAGCTTATATGGAAGTTTTATTTGGTAGACTACCACATCTGTTTTGTGGTGTTGATTTCTGCCAACCAGCTCTTTTATTCTCAAGGTGCATTTATTGCTTTTCTTTGTGAGCTAAATCTAGTAAGATTCTCAGTTATCAAGTATACGTAGACTAATCATTTATTTTTATTAAATGCAACTACTTCCACTTCTCTTCAAATATATACCTTATATCAATTTTCTTTTAAAAAAATTATTGCATGAGAGGATTTGTATCTCTCCACTCTTATATTCATTTACTTATTACTTAAATTCAATCTGCAGAAATTACTGTTCATCGTTTACTTTAGCTCTCATGTATTATGGTTCTACTTTGACGACAGGTTGTTTAATCTATTCTCTATTTTAAGTCAGACTTGCCTTAAATTATACTCCCTCTGTCCCATAATATAAGAGACAAATGGGCTAATGCACAATTTTTTTTTAAAAAAAAGAAGCAATAAATGCTCACAAACTGCAGACTGCAACCTGCAGAAACTGCAGGTCTTTTATTTTTTAACCAATCAGATTCAAGCAAGCAAAAGGGTGAGGATTGCCAAATCAGCAATCTCACTTTTTTTTTACATTCAACAACCAATGAAAAGAGAGTATTCATGTCACATGGATTACACCCTATTTTAGGACAAAATTACCCCTATTACACACTAAACAATCTACAAATACAACACCTTCCACCTTCATGCTCTACAAATCAGCCATAACCAAAAGCTCAAAAAAAAAAAAACTCTAAAACCTCAGATCTAGCATCATTGCCCAATTCCTCATGTCTTCAGATTTTGATTTAAATGAGCCTCCTCTTTTCCCGGACATTAATGAAGAGCATTACAGCATTGATTTAAACCAGCCAGCAAGTGGGGACATGGGAGAAGATAACCAGCCATCAATGCAGCAGGAAACAGAGGCAGGGAATGCATTTAATCCACAAGCATCTTCTCATCACCAGACTAAAAGGAACAGGCTCAGCACAAAGGACAAAATGAACATCTTATTATGGCTTTTAGAGAGATCAAGAGATGGAAAGCTTCGTCACGGGGCAATAAATGCAGCTGCACAGGAATTCAGTGTATCAAGGAAGTGCATCGGCAAGATATGGGGCACAGCAAAGACACAAAGGGACAACAATCAAAGGTACAACATGTCAACAATGTACCACATGTCAGGGAGAAAGAGGATTCATGTGCCAGCAACTGCAATTACATCTCTGAATATGGGGGAGAGGACATGCATAAGGGACTTAACAAGCAACATATCAACAAACATGGCAAACAACATAACAGTTTCAAAAAGCACCATTCACAGGATGATCAAGAGAGGAGCTATCAAGCCACACACAAACTCTTTGCATCCAGGTTTGAAAGAAGCAAACAAGGTGACAAGGTTGCAATGGATACTGAGCATGATACCAGGGGACACACCAGAAGCAAAAAAATAGTACAAACCAATGTATGATTATGTTCATATTGATGAGAAATGGTTTCATTTCAGCAAAAAGTCACAAAGGGTGTATCTAGAGCAAGTTGAGAAAGGCAAATACAGGTCTGCAAACTCATCAAAATTCATACCAAAAATCATGTTTACAGCTGCAGTAGCTCGGCCTAGATTTAATGCAGAGGGAGAGTGCACTTTTGATGAGAAAATAGGGATTTTCCCATTTGCATTCAAAGAAGCAGCAAAGAGATCATCCAAAAATAGACAAAAGGGGACACTTGTCACCAAATTGGTGGAATCAATCAACAGAAAAGTGACAAGGCACATGCTCATACATCAGATTGTTCCAGCAATTAAGGCCAAGTGGCCACAAGAAGATGGGCAACACAAGGTAATTTTCATTTAACAGGACAATGCCAAGGCTCATATCAAACAAGAAGATCAAGAATGGCAGCAAGTATACCAACAAGAAGGTTTTACTTTCATCTTAGTCCAACAACCTCCTAATAGTCCAGATTTAAACATTTTGGATTTGGGTTTTTTTAGAAGCATTCAATCATTAATGCATAAAAAAATGCCAAAAAATGTTGATGACATGCTAGATGTTGTATATACTGCCTATTATGAGCTGGAACCAAAAACACTAAGTGATGTGTGGATGACTATTCAATATTGCATGAATGAGATAATGAAAAATAATGGAGGCAATGATTATGACATCCCACATGTTGGAAAGAGAAGATTAGCAAGACAAGGACTTCTACACAGCCAAGTTGAAGCACCTATGCACTGTGTCATGCAAGCATGGGAAGTAGTTCATGGTTTAGGGCAAGACATAGCAGGATCATCAAATGCAGCCCAACACAATCAAGATGCAACTCAAGATGAAGAAGAAGAAGAAGAGCATGATTACCTAGCTTAGCAAAAGAAGCAGACATGGAGAAGGAAATTTTTTGAAGCATATATTTTGTGAAGAACAAATATTAAATGTTCAGTTGTTTTGTAAATGCATATGGCATGATAATTAATGTAAGTATTTAAAAACACGCAATATTAATCTCAGGTTGTCCCCATTCATCATTGATACAAGCCCAATGTGACAGTACAAACACACCTATAGTACTTATTCAGTCTAAACAAACTGGTTGCTCAAGCACATTAGTGTTGTCTAACTAAATGAAATTGTGTCTAAGTATTGTACATGGTTTCATCATTGATTACTTATTCACATAATCTCAGAGTCCCCATCAAGCACAGACACAATCATTGACAACACTAACATACCAGTGAGCCCCTCAATTACATTTAGATTGATTTTCCTATGGCACATTCATATGTCAACATATTTTATGGGTCTTGCATCTCAGGTTTGGTAGACTTCATCATTGATTATCATAATTCAGAAATTAAAATGCAGCAATAAATGCACTGTTTCATTGCATAAAGGAAAAGGCCTTTAATTTCTTAGCCAATCAGAATCAAGCAAGCTATAGGTGAGGATTGCCAAATCTGCATTTACACACATTGAAATCCATTCAACAACTAATCAAAAGAGAGTATTCAAGTCACACGGCTTACAACAATTTATTAGGACAAGATTACTCCCAAAACACAGAAAATATGCAAGATCAGGGACAATAGCAAACAATAGCCAACAACAGATTGCAACCAACCCTGAACCATCAAGGAACCATCAATAGCCAACAACATATTCAACATCACACAGTAAGGATAAATGGAGAGCAACAGAGCAACAACCATCAACAGATCAACAAATGCACATCAAGCCATCAAGCAAAAGACAGCAACAGATCAACATATTGCACATCAAGGACAAATCGAGAGGAACAAATCAACAGATCAACCGATTGTACATCAAGCCATCAAGCAAAAGACAACAACAGAGCAATAGATTGCACATCAAGGGCAAATCGAGAGCAACAAAGCAACAAATCAACAGATCAACAGATCAACAACCAACCGAATCATGCAAACAAACATGCAATAAATCAAAAGAGAGAATTAGGGATAGAGTACTTAGCAGCCATGTTCATTCGGATCTAGAGGGGACAGATTCGTCATTTTTAGGGGACTTTGAAGGTTGGTCAACCACACCATCATCAAGATCAGGCTCGGTGCTCGGAGGACCTTCAACTGTGTCAAAGGATTCGCCAGGACTGGTGTGACAATGCATATACTCGCAATCCGGAGCCCACATGCAAGCACTTCCTTCCGGGCAAACCCATTTCTCAGGGTCAATTTCGTCGCTCACATCGCCCTCGGAATCATGTGCAAACAAACGCTCAGCCGAGTCGAAACTCATTGCAATCAGGGGACGAACTCAAGCAAGCACAGGGGACGAACTCAAGCAAGCACAGGATCCAAATCCTGATCTGGGAAGCCAAGAAATCACTCCAGAGATCGAGATCGAAAGCCAAGAAATCGAGCTCAATCAAGCATCCAGATCCAGATATGAGAAGAAGCCAATCGATCGAGAGCCTCGAAGAGATCGAAGCCAAGAAATCGCTTGAAGAGATCGAAGCCAAGCAAATCGCTTGAAGAGATCGAAGCCAAGCAAATCGCTCGAGAGATCGAATCCAAGAAATCACTCGAGAGATTGAGATCAAAAGCCAAGAAATCGAAGCCTCGAAGATCCAGAGATGGAGAAGACTCGAAGAGATGGGGAAGAAGCAAAGTGTAAATAGAGAGGGGGAGAGTAGGTAGAATGGAGGCGGAGGAGAATTAGGGTTCTTAGAGCAAATGAGGAGTGTAAATATAAAGGGAGAGGGTAGGTAGAAAGGGGGTGGGTGGGGTGGGTGTAATAAATAAAGGGAGGGTAGTTTAGGTATATTAGGATTATAATGAGGGTAAAAAATAAAAGTTTTTATGTGATATAAATAGAAAGAATTGAAATGGGTAGAACTTTTTGGGACGTCGGAAAAGGAAATGTCCCTTATATTATGGGACGGAGGGAGTAGTTAATTTTAATCCAATATTCTCTTTGCTACTTCTCTGCTCATGTGCATTTTGTAATAACTGCGGTTTTTGAGGATATTTTTGAATTTTTCTCGGATATCCTTTTAACCTCTTAGTCCGTTTTAACGCTTAATCCAATATTTTTGTTGGAGATTAAATCCTAGAAAATTGTTGGTGATATCCTAAAATCACAAAGAAATGATTTTATGGATCGGTGTGAATTCTAGGATTTTTCGGTGGAAAAAGAATATTTATTGGATAAGCCGTCTTTTTAATTATGTACTGTAAAGGATTTAAAATACGAAACGGAAGCCTTAAAAATTGAAGGTAGCAAGATAAAATCATGGAAAATTGGTTTTATTGGTCTACATAATTTACGGGACGTTTTTCGCTTAGTAAGTTTTTCCACCCGAGGTACATAATTTTACCGCTTTAACGCGAGTCCCGTTCCGAGACGGGTTTGGTTTTAAAACCATCTCTTAATTATGAAGGAACCAGAGAAAGGGGGGATAGCCACGCATATCTCCTTTGCCTTGTCAAAATTGTCAAAGGCTATCCATTTGAAACAAATAGGAAGGAAGGGAGAGAGGGCGGACGAACGTCACGCACTCGGGAGAAAGCTTCTTCACCGCCGGCCACACCTTCTTCCATCCTCCACCACCACCTCACCTCTTCTTCACCTTCCTCCATGTGTGAGCTGCTGCTAGGAGGAACCAGAACCGAGAAAGAATCAGGTGGAACGACGGCTCGGGAAGAAGGAATTCGAATCCTCACGCCGGTCTCTTCTCTGCCATGTTAGGTGACGTCGCCGGCGTTCAACAGCCCTCCGACCACCAACCACCATGGGAGCTGCTGTCGGGAAACGCCCAACCACCCTCGGGCTCGAGGATCGAGACGCTATCGAGCCAAACGAGCCATGGGCTCGAGTGAAGGTATATACGATCGAAATTAATTAGCAGATTGATTGCGGAGCCACCGTAAGGGCTTTTCGGTGCCGCTTTGCTAATTAAATTTATGGTTTTTATAATCTTGACGTTGATACGGTCCTACAGGTTCAAACCGCTCGAGAAACGGACGTCCGGATCTTCCGTTATAGCGAAGACAAGTTTTGGTTACCGATTGGCAGGTAAAGGACTTCGGATAATTACTCGGGATTCGTTGTTAATCCGTTTGATCCGAGATTTGGTAATCTTTAAGAACTGTTGTTGATGAACAATTTTTATTTAGAAAATTGTTTCAAAAGTGAAGCGGATAATTAGTTATAATTCCGCCAAGATGGCTCCTTGAAGCATGATAACTAAGGATTTATTATATATCGATATTCGGAAATTAAATCGTTTATCGATTAGGAAGTTGTAGGAGTTGAGAATACAACTAAGAAGTGTTTCTGTGAGCTCGTTGTTGAGAAATCCTTTTGTTATATTTGTCAGAGGGATGATACAGATTACTGTTGGAATTGCTAAGGACGTCGAGCACGCCTTATAAGGCAAGTGGACGATTCTCTCTTGCGTTATTGTTATTAAATGAGGAATTGGATCCCATTTAATATTTGCGTTGGGAACAACTTGTATGATTAATAAAATATGATAGGTCGTTATATTTGTTAGAAATAATGACCATGTTGTTTATTCAGTTTCGCGTTAGAACTGGATTTAGATCCGTTATGTGTGGCCTTGTATGTTGTCTCATGCTGAGACATTATGGTGAAGTAAGTTAGTTTTTCAGGGGTAGGAGCCAAGTCTCCGATGACCTCTTTATAACACAGTCTATGTTGGGAGGTTTAGCTCGTTACTATCATATCCCAACATTCGGGTCATGACTCATACCTCACTCAACGCTGGAGGAGGTGTTATGCACTCTAGCTAAGTGCAAATTGGTACTAGGTGTTCGTCAATGATCATGGATTTCTTCCCTTTCATCTTGACGTCTCCATGTACAGGTGGATTCTATGCGGTTTTAGCCGCTTAAAAGTTACCAACATGTTTGTGAAAAGTTATGAAAGTAATAAAAATAAGTGCGTTAGGCACATTAATGTACCCGGATGGTTAGTCTATTCGATAACCATTCTTACTCCCGGTTATGAATGATTCTTAATCAAACTTTGATTAAGTCAATCTGATTAGTCGATGGAGACTTTTCAAGATGTTATGTGATTAATATGAATTTCCAACAATTGTTTATGCTTCTTAAAGAAACCACAAGCGGTGGTGTTCTCTCTCTTGATTATACGAGTCTTCTTCTTATTCTCTACAAAACTGCTAACTGTTGGATCAAATCCGAGTCTATTCGGATTTGGATGCCAATATGTTTAGTTACAACCATAAGAACCAAGTTAGATTCTTCGCTTGCTAGTCTATCATTAGACTAACCCGTCCATTTTCTTTTCTTTTATATGGTCGGCTGGTGTCCACCGTTGTATACGATACATCAGGTTCTTCTTAGAAGTTGATTCAAGAGGCGGATTCAGATGTTTGAAGCTCCAGAAGTTGAAGAAAGGTTTCCAATGGCTATACTTGAGTGAAGATCATGGTTGAACTACTTCAAAGTGAAGCTGAGTTTCAGAAATAAGAGCTTATGGAAGACTGGATGAAGATTTTGTTTAAATAGAAGGTTGTGCTATTTATTTAATCTTTTTGGATTAAGGTTTGTATAAGACCAATTGTATTTATTCCGCTGTAATGTTTGTTTTAGTTTGTTCAGTCAGTTTAAAGCCTTGGGTAGCTTCGGTTTAGTCTTAATCGAGGTTACTGGCGGTAATACCTCCAGGGTAGGAAAGGGGGTGTTACACATTTATTGTATACAAATCTAGTTGGGATTCTCTATTTGCCTTCTCTATTTAAGGGATCTTATTCTTACTATTACTGGTATCTCCTGTCATTTTCCAACTCCAATATTCTCTACTTTGTCTCAAGTGTTGTTCTTGTTTCAAGTATGTCTGAGTCCTGCTCTTATCAAGATGCACTAGTCAATTTCCCATCTCTATCTTCATTCCTTACTTCTGTGGAAGTAGAAAATATCAATCATGAGGTCATATTTTCTCATAATCAAGGTATTCCAAATATCACAGACCC
The DNA here is from genome assembly GCA_964016875.1 of Fallopia convolvulus. Lineage (NCBI taxonomy): Eukaryota > Viridiplantae > Streptophyta > Magnoliopsida > Caryophyllales > Polygonaceae > Fallopia > Fallopia convolvulus. The sequence goes on from OZ024733.1 coordinate 23,640,693, forward strand.
AATTTACATGAGCCCTACTGGTCCTCTTTCAGGTCAGGAATCCTAAATCAAAATTCCGAGGATATTGTTTCTCCTCCTTCTGAAGTTGTGTTTGTCCCCTCTAATAATATTATCCATCCAAACACTTTTTCTAGGAATCTGCCTCTCCCTAATCCCATTGCCATACCTTCAGTCCAGAAATACCTGCATGAACTCATGCACTTCACCCTTCTCCTTAAGATGGTAGAGGAACCTGTGTCAACCACTCTTATTAATGGTAAAATGAAGGAAGCTTGGAAAGAGTTGGCAGAAGGGGAAGTTCAGTTTCAAGAATTTTCAAAATTTTGGATTCTCTTTAAGTTTACTAATAGGGAGTCTAGGGACCTTGTGTTCAACAGAAGACCTTATTATGTTCAAGGCAAGTTGGTTGCTTTATTCCCCTTTAACCTGAATCTAATCCCACTAATGATGAGGTTATTAGGGCAGATATTTGGGTTAGAATTCCATCCCTGCCTTACTATCTTTTCACACCCTCTGCACTTGATCTTATTTTAAGAGATAATCTTATTGGGGATTTCATCATGCTGGATGAGACTTCCAATTCCAAAAAAAAAATGAAATTTTGTAGAGTCTTGATCATTAATGATGTTTATGTCCCTCTTAAAGGCTGTGTCAAAATTCTTGCTCATGATAACTTGGAAATTACCCTCAAAGTTTGGTATGAATCTATTTCGCTGGGTTGTGGTTGTTATGGGGAGCCTGATCATTCCTTTGATGAGTGCCCCTTGAACAATATTAAGCAAAAAAGCTCAAATTAAGTGTGGTTAATAACTTTGATGATGTTGATCTTATTCAACAAACTAGATAGAAGTTGCATGGAATTTGGTTGGAAGAGCTGTTACTCCTAAAACTTCAGTTGGTCTGACTTTTGTTAGGTCAAATGTGGTGAACCCTATGCATGCTACAAATCTGATGTCTCCAGTTTCTATTATGCCTATTGTGCCTGCCCTAGTGGGTTCTCTGGCTCCTATTCTAGGGTCTATTATGAATGCAATGAATCCTATGTTGGCTTTTGATCTTTTCTCTTCTATGGATCCTGCAATTTTTGCAGATCCTATGATGGCCATGCAGGCCCGTGATCAAATGGCTTATGCTATTTTTGCTATGAATCTACCATCCCTTGAGACAATGATGATCCCGCCTTGTAAAATTATCTAAGAAAATTTTGATATAGTTCATATTCTCATGAGAAGCATTTGCAAAAATAATTGTGTCATCAGCAAAACTGAGAAAATGCAAGCCAATACCATTTTTAACTAATTGAATACCAACAAATTTTGAATCCATAGTAGATTGAAGTTGAAGGGTTCAAGAAAGATATTCCATAGCAATAATGAAAATAAAAGGAGCAATCGGATCACCCTGTCTAATACCACATTGAGGGGAAATTTCATCCCCGTGCTCGTTATTAACAAGCATCGAAGAAGAGGAAGTTGTGATACAAGACATTACTAGACAAACCCATTTTGCATCAAATCCAAATTTTAAGAGAATTAATCTGATAAAATTCCAGTCTAGCTTATCATAAGCTTTTTCCATGTCTAGTTTCAAAGCCATCCAACACTTTTTTCCTTTTTTCTTTTTATGGAAAGAATGGAAAATTTCGTGAGCAATAAGAATATTATCCTGAATTAGTCTACCTTTAACAAAAGCACCATGGAGGGGGTGAATTAAGGCAGGAAGAATAGAAGAACCCATGTTTGCTAAAATTTTGGTAATAACTTTATAAATAGTGGTACAAAGACTAATCGGCCGGAAATGATTAATTGTTAGACGGGATTCAACTTTCGAAATAAGAGAAATAACAGATTTGATTACCTTTTTCAGATTAATTAAGTACCGTGTTCTTTTTATTTTGTCTTTGAGGTTTGTATGCAGGTTTTGCTCCTTCTACAGATTAAATCCCCTTTTTCCAACTATGATGTTGGTTGATGTGTTTACTTTAAATTTATGTTTGCTCAGCCTGATGATATAATTTTTTAGTCCTTTGATTGAGTTATTCTTTTTTGGAAGTTTTGATATTCTTTTTGGTAAGTGCTCCTGTGGTGACGGTACCCCTTATTTATATTCCATTTTTAGGTTTTCCCCTTTAGGTTTAAAGGGGATGGAAAAGGTTTATATGAAAATTTATATGAAAAATATATTTTCCAAGGTTTTTTATGAGTATAGCTTATTGGAATACAAGAGGTGTCCGTAGATCTAACTTTTGGGAAGAAGTTGGATTTATAAGAAAACAAAATAAATTAAATATTTTTTGTCTAACTGAAACAAAAACTGATATTGAACCTAGTATGTCTATGATTCGTAAATGTGGTTTTCAAGACCTAATTTTTTGCCCTAGTATTGGTACAAAAAGAGGAATTTGGTTATTTATGTGTCAAAATTCTTTAACTCAATCTTGCAAATTATTTTACAAAACAACTAATATTATTATTCTATTATATACCCATAATAATATGAAGTTTTTAATTTCATTTGTCTATGCCCCTTCAAGGGAGGATGAAAAGAACATTTTTTGGAATAATTTATCACTCATTTTGGGTAATTCACAATTTCCTTTTTTAAATAGGAGATTTAAATGAAATTTGCTCTATTTCGGAAAAATATGGTGGATTGTCCCCTTCTCCTTCGAGATATAGTCACCTTCAAAATGTGAAAAATTCTTTAGGGTTAATCGAGGCTAAGAATTCAGGTTTCCCCTTTACTTGGCGTAAAAGCTCGTCCGCGATTGATAATACTTTTGAAAAACTAGATAGACTTCTTATTCATCATTCTCTAATCAACAATTTCCCGTCTATTATTTTCCACCATCATCCATTCACAACATCCGACCATTGTCTCCTAATCTTTTCAATAGGTAATGTGAAACCTTTTCAAAAATTCTCGTTCCGTCTTGAGAATGCTTGGCTTGCAAACCCTAAGTTCCATAAACTTGTTTCGAAAGTTTCGAAATATAATCTTGATGGTTCGTTCATGTTTCGATTTTTTTATGAAATTACAACTCTTGAAAAAGTATTCAAAAGTTTGGACGAAACATCATATGAATAATAACTATGAACAATTGAAAATATCGGAGAATGAATTGCAATCTCTTCAAGAGGCCGGATCTTCTACGAACCCAACTAATTTTAATATAATTTCCAAGCTTCAAAGACATTTAAATAAATATAATGCACTTCTTCTTTTTCAACATAATTTTTGCAAACAACGAGCAAAGGTAAAACACCTAAAAAATTCGGATAGAAATACTAAATAATTTCAAGCAGTTACAAAAATACGCTTGTATAAACAACGCATTATTAGTTTTCAGACTCAATAGGGATTAATGTTTTTTGATCATGAATCTGTCTCCCGTCAAATAACTATTGAAATGGAGCCTCGGTTCCAACAAAACACATCATACGTTATTAATCATAATGATTTAAACATTATTCCAAATTTGGTATCTTCTAATGAAAATATTTCATTATGTAAAACTCCAACCCCTTCTGAAATAAAAAATGCTATGTTTGATATTGATCCTGATAAGACGCCCGGGCTAGATGGGTTTACGGCTGAATTCTTTCAACATTTTTTGCCTATTGTTGAGTCAACTGTGATTTTGGCTGTTAATGCGTTATTTCACTCTAGGTATATGCTTCGAGCCATAAATAAATCATTTATTACTCTTATTCCTAAAATTACTAATCCCCAATCTATAGGACATTTTAGACCTATAAGCTTGTGTAATACCATTTATAAAGTCATAACTAAAAATGCTTGTGAACCGAATCTCCCTTATTCTTCCAAGGATTATTCATCCATTGCAAGGAGCTTTTGTGAAAGGTATACTTATTCAAGATAATATTCTTATAGCCCATGAAATTTTCCACTCGTTTCATAAAAATAAATCAGGTATTGAAGGGTGGATGACTTTGAAATTAGACATGGAAAAACCTTACGATAAACTTGACTGGAATTTCATAAAAGAGATAATGATTAAGTTTGGTTTTAGTTTGCATTGGATTAATTTGGTAATTAATGTCTTGTATTACCACATCTACCTCTTCGATTCTAGTGAATAATGAACCAGGACCTGAATTCTCTCCTTCATGTGGGATCTGCCAAGGAGATCCTTTATCCCCTTTTATTTTTGTAATTGGTATGGAATATCTTGCTAGAACGTTCCAAAATGAATCCATTCAATCCTCTTGACATGTAGGCATTCAATTGGTTAAAAATGGGACTTGTATTCCTTTTTTAAGTTTCGTAGATGATACTCTAATCTTTGTTGATGCTACACATTCAAATATGAATTTTATTAAACAATTTCTTGATAATTTTTCTCGAATTTCGGGACTCTCAATTAATTATCATAAAAGTACTTTTCAAACTTCAGCTAATATTTCTAGACTTTCGACTTTGTCGCTTGCTAGTGTTGTTAATATTAAAATAACTAATTCAATGGAAAAATATTTGGGGGTTCCTATCCTTAAAGATTGGGTCCAAAATAACATGTTCTCAGAAATCATTATAAAACTAAAACAACAACTCTCACAATGGAAAGCAAATTCTATCTCTCAGGTCGGAAGACCAATTTTAATTCAATCTAATTTAATTGGTCAGGTTAGTTACATAATGCAAAGCTTTCTTCTTCCAAAGGGAGTTTGGGATGAAATAGATAAGATTAATAAGTCCTTTTTCTAGAATAAATTTATGCCAATAATCGTCCTCTTATTAGTTGGGAGAAAATTTGTTCTCCGAAAGAAAATGGAGGTATGGGTTTGCGTTCAACACAAAAGACTAATATTGCTCTTCAAATGAAACTTCTATGGAAACTTTTGATATAACTAGATAACTATTGGGTGAAAATAATTAATGACAAATATTTAAAATCTCAAAATCTTTTCTGGTTTGAAAAAAAAAAGAATTCTTTTGAGCAATTTGGCCGTTTATTAAATATTCGAGATGCGTTTCCAAAACGTGTTAAATGGATTGTAGGAAATGGAAATACTATTAATTTTTGGACTGGCAAATGAATTGGGGACTCTGATATTTTTCCTTTCTATAATAATGATATTCCTTCTTTAAAGTTACAAAGTTTAATATTTCTCAGAAAACTTTAGATATTCCGGCTCTGAATTTGTTACTACCATCTTGGATGGTAAATTTAATTTGTTCTATTAGAATTCCGATTACAAATGTGCATGATAGAGTGGTGGACTCCGTCGAAAGAAGGCATTTTCTCAGTTAAGTCGGCTTCTAAGCTTTTAGACGAATCTCGTATTTTTTCTTCTTTTGGGTTTTTGTGGATTAGGAAGACTAAATTACCTCCAAAAATTCAAAAAAAAATTTGGAAAGCTTTGGCGGATTGTTTACCCACTACAGATAGATTGAATAGATTTGTTAATTGTATGTCTCATTGTTGTTCCCTTTGTAATATGGAAAAAGAAAATTTAAATCATCTGTTTTCTTTTACAAAAAAAATGATATTGAAATTAGAAGAAAAGATTCATCGATCTTTTGATATAGTGACAAATTCGAATTTCAAAGAAAATTTATTCTCAACCTTAAAATCAAATAAAGATGGTCCTATCCTTTGTTTCATGTGGTGGTTTGTTTGGAATCATAGAAATTCTATTATTTTTAATCCCTCAAGATTGAATCCACATCTTCCCCCTTGTGATTTAACTTTCTCCCAACATTTTCAATGGGAAGATGCCAATTCTTATAAATAAAAAATCCCTAAACGGAAAAGAACAAAACAAAATGTTTGGATTAAACCTCCTCTTGATTGGTTAAAACTCAGTTTTTATGCTTCTAAGGAAGCAAACTTAACTACTTTCGTTAGCTTTATAATTCGTGATCATTAGAATGTAATTCGAGCTTTAGATCGTCAATCTATTGATCCGACTTTGGTTCTTCAAGCTGAAGTTGTTGCTCTTCTTTTGGGTCTTCAAGAGGCTATTAAAATGAATATTAATAATTTAATTATTGAAGGTGATAATTTAGTTATCATTAATTCTTAAAAAATGTGTGGAAAGTTCATTGGGAAATATCTGATTATAATGGACATCCGGAATTCGGTTGCGGGTATATATCTGAGGAGCACGTTTATGTCGTAGTAAAAGCGTTGTGAAAGAAGAATCCTAAGTTTCAAACCTAAGTATAGTGAAAGCAATGATCGTACCTACATGGACTCAGATTTCTGTTGTTTAAATAATATTACTAATTAATGAAAGGGGATTTTTAGAATTCAAACTATTAATCTAAGTAAATAAAATAAAGCAAGTAAAATAATTGGGTTTCAAATATAGAGAAAGCGTCCAACTAGTTTCGTATCCATTGCATAAATGATTATTGATCCTTGATTATTCTTATTTTAATTCCCTTGACTAATCTATTGTGAATTCATGGAATTCAAGCTTAAAGTGGTTATTAATATATATCGTCTTTAATAACCTTTTAACCAATTAACCTAGAAAACCTTCTATGTCAAATTGATCATGCAAGTTAGTTCAAAGCATTCAATAGAAACATAGTTCATAAATTCCACCGTATATTCATGAAATTTTGTGATTGAATTCTCCTCCCTTGATTAACCTTATTCCACTATATATAAATTTAATCAAAGGATTCATCCATGAACAACAAAATTCCACCATATATTTAGTTATTCTAGTTGTAATTCAACCTAGAAATAGAATAGGTGATCAAGATATTATAATCCTAAGCAAAATCTTAATCGATTAAGCATGGAGAAATTCAATCTAGTCAAGGAAAATTGAAATAATTCAAATCTCACAATCAATCATGCATACAAATTCAACTAACTAGTTGGACATAGGAGATTAGCTAGAAAACGACATTAAAGAAGAAATTAAACTTACAAGAGTCAAGTTTCTCTTCAAATTCTTCTCTAGGGTTTCTTCCCAAGAGTTCTCTCTAGCGTGAATAATAACGTAAAAACAAAGCATAAATTTCCCAAATAAAACCCTAAAAGAGTATTTATATCCTATCCAAAAACATCCTAAAATAATAATAAAGTCGGCTAAAGATAACACAGAAGCCTCGAAGTCAGCGTCGCACCAACACGCCAGAGCGCGGTCAATCCTCACCAGAGCGCGGTCGCGCTCCTGGCCACTTTGCCCGGGCTCAAGCTTCAGCATTCAAGTGACACTTCACATTCTGTTTTCATCCCCTTTGAATTGGAATTTGGACTCGGAGTAAAAATATGAATTGTAGATCTTTGAATTAGCTTTCCAATGATAACAAATTCAACTCCATCAGACCACTATTGCTCCCAAAACAAGCATTGCAAGATAGAGGTGTCAAAACAAGACTCTAATGCATGACTCGGGTTTAAGCATTTTTATTCCTCGAGCTCTTGGGCCTTAGCTCTTCCAATCTTCACTTGAACCACTTTAAGATTCATATTGATCCTCCACAATCATCTAAGATCCATCCCGTCCACGTTTGTTTACCTAAAGATCTGCAAAACCGAATAAAACAAGCGAAAAACCCGAATTTCGTAGAAAACCTAAAAACATAAGAACTAGACTAAACTAAGCTAAAAACATCCAATATAAAAATAAATATGCATCCTAAACACTACCTAAATGCAAGATATCAATATCCCTAATATTTTATTTTTTCATTGTTTTAGGGAGTGCAACTCTGCTGCGGATTTTTTAGCAAAGCGCCACGCCAATATTCGTCTTCTTTGGCAAGAGATTGATTCTAATATTTCGCATTGTGGCTTGGTTTGTAATTCATTAGAAAGGTTAATACAAGTGTTTAGTATTCAATCATTATTTTTGGATTTCTTTAAAATCATCCGTAGTGATGATTTAGGTTGGACTTGTAATATTGGGACAACTTAATATTTGCCTTGTAATGAGCTAGTAGCTCATTGTATCAAAAAATATATATATCTATAGAAATCTTGATATCCTTTTCAAACAAATTGACAATTTTATCAAAAATATATATTTTAGATCCACCATAATCAGAACTATAAATTTATCAAGTTCTATTGAAATAAATTAACAGATTACCGGAATAGATTTTATTAGGGCTAAGCATGGTTCGGTCAAAACCGAAATTTTGGACCGAACCGACCGAACTGAAATCGAAACCGAAATTTTTTAGTTCGGTTATCGGTTTAATGAATTCCAGATTCGGTTTCGGTTCGGTTTAAATCGAATCGGTTTAGTTAAGCTGATATAATAAAAAATTCTTAAATTTTTAATTTTTTATTTTCTGCCTTATTGGGAGCGTTTATACGCGTCCCTCTTTCTTTTCACAAACTGAAAAGACCGATAGTACTCAACTTCAACTCCAAACCCTTGCACTAGCAGCGGCCACCAGAGGGGCAGCCTGCCAGTCCGAGTTCAAGCCTTTGAGTCAGTTGCCTCTCCTCATCGTCGTTCAGTAGCCAATAGAGACGCAACCGCGCTAGTTGGAGTTCAGGCCGTTCAATTTCCAACAGAAGCGTAGTCGGGCTAGTCCGAGAAACCCTTGCACTAGCGTTTGGGCCTCTCGTCGTCGCCGTCAGACTTCAGGCCGTTCGCCTCCGTCCTTGCTAGTCCCTACCTCCTAGTATGTTATAACTTTGAAATTCTAATTGTTAAAATGGAAATTCTGATTGTCATGTAAAAAATTATTGATGAATTGTTTTGTTGTTGAACGGATTGATATGAGAAATTGAAGGTGTAAGCATCACTGTTAATCTGTGATTGATTAATTAGTTAATGGAAGAAGGGGAACCGATTTAGAAAATGAAATTGTAAAGTTGGTGTTCCTTCGGTTAATTCGGTTTTGCTAAGAACCGAACCGATCAAAACCTAAACTGAACCGAATCGAACCGAGCAAGTTTGGTTCAGTTTTCGGTTGACCAAAAATCAGAATTCGGTTTTCGTTTTGGTTCGGTTTTGATCGGTTCGGTTTTAAATCGATGCTCAGTCCTAGATTTTGTTGATATTTTTAAATATATTTTTGATACTTTCAATCTTAATCAAACTATATTCCAAAGCAATATTTTCGTTATATCTTCAACAAAAAAAAATTAATTATTTATATTTTTTTGAAAAATGATATTTGATATCATATAATGCTTGAAAATCGAGAGGTTAACAAGACCAATGTAAAAAAAATTGCAGATAAGAAATACAAATTATTTAAAACGTTTGTTTGATTTTGTATGCCTATATCATTTTTTTTATCTTATATGTTATAATCAAAGAATTCAAATTTTAAAAATACAAAATTTTGATAAGTTAAGTTATTTTTTAAGATTAAGCTGTTTCAAAATAGGATTAATCAAACATAAAAAGACTATACTGATGTTGCTTTTACGCATAACTAGTTGTACCCGTCGTACCATGTACGCCTACGATTTTGTATTTTATACATATTATAAATATGATATTAATAAATAAAAATATAATATAAACTTATAATAAGTAATTTATTGCTCGTAGAATGTATATTTTTTTAATCAATATAAATGATTAAATTTAATGTTGAGAATGAAGATATATTATTAAGATAAAATAATTACATTTATCTTTTCCTTGATGAAATTTCATAGATATGTAATTAAAAAAAAAGATAAAAAATGAATAAAAATTTATATATTCAAATATGGAAGAAATAAGAATTTAAAAAGAAAAACGTTAACTTAATAAACAAGATATAATAAAATATGAAAGATAATTTAATTATATAAAATATTTAAAATTTAATTAATTTAATTTAAGATAGGACTAAACCCATTTTGTGGTTCGATAAAGTAAAGATTAGACAAGATTAAATATTATATTATTGGGGAAGAGTTCCGTGCGAATGGGCGCCCAGGTGAGAATTGGGAATAAATCTCGTTCGTTCCTTCCAAAAAGTCAACGTCCCTGATTAAACATTCATTAAAAAAATAAAATACGGCACGGGCGAATTTTTCCCGTATTATTTACGTATTTTTCAATAAAATACGACACGGACGAATTTTTCCCGTATTATTCACGAATTTTTCGAAAAATACGTTTTTATGAGACGCGCCCAATTTTGTTCATCAAAACTAGCGATTTGTTCATCAATATTGACCAATTGTTCATCAATACTAACTATTTGTGCATCGAGTTTTTGATAACAATGTTCATCGATTTTGAACTTTTTTTATTTTTTATTTTATTTTTTAACCTTATTTATGTGTATGAATACAATATTATATAGTTTTTGATGCACATATAATTAGTTTCGATATACTAATATTTCTTCATTGATATACTACTATTTGTTCATTGATATAACCTTGTTTGTTCATTGATAAACCATTATTTGTTCATTGATATACCCATATTTGTTCATTGATATAGTTCTATTTGTACATTGATATAACCTTGTTTGTTCATTGATATATCCTATTTATGAATAGAAATACACTTATGTTTATGTGTCAATACCATCAATTTGTACATTTAGGACTATTAATATCATCAACTTGTACATTTAGGATTATCTATTTGTGCATTTTTTGTATTTATTTTGTGCTTTTAAGGCTATCTTGAATGCAAAGGATAATACAAATGAAGTGCTTTAAGGCTAACTTGTCAATACGAATGAAGTGCTCAATGTAGTACCTAAACAAGATAAGTTTGTTTAGAAACTTGAATACAAAGAATAATATATAAAGAATATGAATTTGCAATAATATGGTGTATATGCTAAGAGGTTACTAATGAACAAACATGCATTCAACAATGAACAATTATATGAAAAGGCAATGAACAAATATGCATAAATCAATGAACAAATATGCACAAATCGATGAACAAATATGCCAAAACCAATGAACAAATATGAATATAACAATGAAAAAATATGCATGTATCAATAAACAAATATGCATAAACCAATGAACAAATTGATTTTACTAATGAACAAATGTGCACAAACCGATGAACAAATATGTCAAAACCAATGATCAAATATGCCAAAGTGTTGATGAATAAATCCACATTGTTGATGACCAAATCCGTAGTATTGATGAAACAATCCACAATACTTATGAACAAATCCACATTTTCGATGAACAATCTGGGCACGTGTCCTATTTCCGTTTTTTTTCAAAAATACGCGAATAATTTGTCAAAAATTCGTCCCTGCCGTTTTCCCCTTTTTAAGTGAAATGATCAACGCCTTTGATTTTTCTTGATCCAACGGCTCTTATTCTTTCTTATTTCGCACATGAGCGCCCATTCGCACCTGAACCGGAATCTATATTATTTATATTTTATTACTTTCCATGTACGTAAATTTACAGCTTATCAAATATTTTAATATATCTATTAAATATTTTGTTATCTATTTTTATTAATTTTAAATATTATAAATATTTATCATTAATTTTTTATTATAAAAGAAAATCAATATATATATATATCTATAAATAAATTCGTCAAAATATATATGTTAAAACATTTATATTTTTTAAAAATATTTTATCTTTAATTTTAAATACTTGTATAAGAAAGCTTTCAAAAAATATTGTTATACTAAAGATATTTGTTTGTTAGACATAAATTTAAATAGTTAAAAAAGAATTTAATAGAAAGAAGTTATAAATTATAATGATAGAATTAAAAATTACTTTTTTAAATATGAGGTGATACCAGAATCGTTCTGGTGGCTTGAAAAGGTACAACTTTAATATATAGTTATAGATTTTTTTATCAACAAAGTGGATGATAGAAGTTAAAACTATGATATTTTTAACTTATACATCGATTCCATTTATAACATAATATATATTTTTTAATTAGCTTGATTAATCTTAAAAAATTTACATGATGGCCACAATGAATTAGTATATTTTTGTCTTTCCAGTTTGGATAAGGCTGTAAAAACCTTAGGAACAAAAGTATTAAAACATGAAGTCATGGAAATTTGATTAATGGCATTGGTTGTTAATCCAATTGCAAATTTTTATAAAATCAATAACTGAATACTAAAAACATTTGTGTTTTTAGAAAGTTTATCGAAATCATAAATTTATTTGACTTAATTTTCTCCACAACAATCTCATTTTAAAAGTTCCAAATCTAAAGATAAATTTGAGATTTTATTCTAATTAAATTTAATTACAGACTTTTATCTACCAAAATTCTATATGATTTTCAAACTCTATATTATGACGTGAATTTCTTAAATTGATTTTTAAATATAAACAAACGCATAACCTAAATTTATTTAACTTATTAAATGAAAATCTTAACTAATTTTTAAAAATGTATATAAAAAAGTAGTCGCGATATTGTTATTTTCCCATAATTTGGATGGATTATAAAATGCAACATAACTTATTTTGCATTGTGAGGTTTTAATATTTATAACTTGATTACAAAATGTATCCTAATTTTGTAAAATTACTCAATAAAAACTCACTTAAAATTTCAATTCGGGTTATAAGTTATTTGAATTTTATACAATTAATTTAAGTAGTTTAATTAACTCATTTATTATAACAAACTATCAAAACAACCAATAATGAAAAATACCCTAAATTAATAATTAAATTACCAAACTCATATCTAAGATGATGAAACCTACACAAAAAAATGACTAATATTTTTAATATATATAAGTAATTTTTTCCCATTTAACGATCATTTTCATATATATTAAAAAATTAATTATTATATAATATTTTTCACTACTTAAAAATAATATTATTAGTTATTATCATATAAATAAAGAAATAAAAAATATAATAATATCTCAACTAATATATAATACTATCATTGTTAATTTAAGATTTATGATCAAATTACATCAATAAAAAATATCAAATGGATATAATAAAATGTATAAAAATATATAATTAACCATTTTATTATATATAATAGAAATAATAATATATAATGCAAAGTTTTTCGATAGATTTTGTATTCATAAAATTTTACAAATCAATATACTATAACTAAAGTCGAATCTCTCTATCCTACGTGTCGTCGTCTTAACTATGACACGTAGACGTTTTAATTTTTTCATTTACCTCTTTGCCCTTTGTTTATTTAGGTATTTACAATTCTTATATTATAATAATATTCCTTGTATTATTAATATAAAATTATATTTAGAGATCTTGAAATTTGGCAAGTTGTGTTAGGAGCATAATCCATTATGGAACAATTTTATTATTTAAGAAATCTTAAAATTTGGAAAGAAATATACTCTTCATTATGAAATATTTTTTTAATATAATAATGTTACTACAATCATATTTAGATATCTTAAAATTTGGCAAGTAATAGAAACATAATCTTCATTGTAAAATATTTTTAAAATATTAATATAATAAACTTACTATTTCTTTAGAAATATTAAGAACATAACTATTATATTTGAATTATTTTGAAATGATGATTAATATTTAACTTATAATATTAAATCATATATATAATAAATCATGTGTATAGAAACCATCTTTTTCAATTATTATTTTTGATACATATAATTTATTTTCCTAATCAATTAGTATTGGTTTTATTACTTTTATATTCTAGAAAAAACTATAATAGAAGATTTTATTAAATTAAATTATTTAAACTAAATTGATCTATTATTCAATTTTGGATATTAATGATAAAAAGGGTATTCTAGAATCTAGAAAACATTTAAGTTTATCGTATTTATGTAAATTAAAAGCTGATTTGTGTTTAAAGATCGTGATTATTTGTCGCTAGACAATTCATTTCTTTCAAAAAAATTATTATTAATTTTTTTAATCAGAACCCATAAGAGGTACGGGAATATATACTAGTTTATATATAAGGCACGAGCAGTGCACTAGCTAGTCAACAAGAAAGAAAACCTAAGGCACGAGTTTGTTACAAGTCACTATAATACGAGTTTGTTACAAGTCACTATATACGAGCTAAGACTTAACTATATATTGATGCAACATCAGTGACTTCTAACGCTAATGCCACGTAAATTAAGTCACAAATACTGAAATATATAGCTAGCACATTCATTCCCAAAGTACTTTAATTTTAAATATAGTCAAACTGTTCGTTAATAATTCCCTTGAATGCTACATGGCATCTTATGGAATACGGGACCAGATATATTGAAAAAAAGTTTAATTTATGAATGCATTTAATCGGCAGGTCTATTATTTCGCTCTCATATATTCACCCATCCTGGAGTTGCTTGATCGTCCCTTATGGCATGCCGTGGTTCACCAGACTCCAGATTTGTGCTTACCAGTTTGCATGAGGACCATTCTTAATTAAGTATGACCTACGTGTGTGGTTGGAAAGAAATGAGAATGCTATTCAAAAATTAATTGTGCAAATAGCATTTCCCGATCGAATACAATTGCATTTCCACAAGTACCATTCATATACCGCTTTCAATACTATTTTCAAATATTGTTCTAACTTTCTAATCCCCAATACAATTGCATATCCACAAGTAGCTTTAAACAAATGTAATTCAAAAATTAATTGTGCAAATTTGTTATGGTCGACTAATTCTTTTTTGGTCATATTGTTTCCTCTTGTTTTTCTAGAATTTTATCTATTATTTTTTCTACATGTTAAAACAAATATCATATGATTATTATATTCTAAAAGCTTTATAAGCAAGAAAAACTCAAATCCTCTTCTATTGTTTTGTTTGATTTGAAAACAAAATGAAAATGCAAGTGGACAAGCTCATTTCTTGACGCAATTATTTAATTTTATCCAACTTTGCGGAGTCTCAAGAGGGAGATTCGCCCAATACACTACGCATTTAAGGCTAACACACAAACATTTACAAACACTACACCATTCTGATAATTTAGCATCTATAATTTAGCGCCACGGAATATGATTGCTAGTTAGAAATCATATGATCGCCAAATCCAACCCCTCCCTCCAAAAAAAACTTAGCGACCATGTAGTTGGTAAATTAGCGACCACATGTACAATGGTTGCTAATTCCTTGCAGGAAATTTTGGTACCAGTACTTAGCAACAATATGGTCCCTAGATTTCGCGACCAAGCGGTTGCTAAGTACTAGCACCAAAGGAAGAATTGTTGGCGCGTATTTTTACAGCGAAAATTGCGACGACATGGTCGCTAAATGACTTTGACGCTGAAGAAAAGGGAAATTTTCCACCAACATAGCGTCCATATGGTCGCTACGCATTTCTTATATATATATATATATAGAGAGAGAGAGAGAGAGAGAGAGATAGGTTCTATAGTGAACAATCTCCTATAGAGAACAAGAGAACAAATCTCATCCATTAGATGAGATTGGAATGGATGGTGGGATTTGTATCTACAAGAGCAAAAACAGAAAAATAGTAAAAAACCAAAAATGGAAGAGATATTCTCCCCATGATTTACTCCATCCTAACTACCATAATTAAAATTTGGTTTTGATTTTGGAAAAATCCAATTATACCATAACCTCCATTATCCAACGTAGAAAAAAATCCTCCAAATCTCCATTGGATATTCTCCCCATGATTTACTCCATCCTAACTACCATAATTAAAATTTGGGTTTGATTTTGGAAAAATCCAATTATACCATAACCTCCATCATCCAACGTAGAAAAAAAATCCTCCAAATCTTCATTGGAGAATTCCGGCAACCTGTGTAGCGCAAGCCACCTGTGTCGACCGGCGACCGATCCCGCAAGCCACCATCGCGCAAGCCACCGACGACCACCACCACGATAGATCGCGCAAGCCACCGGCGAGCCACCCAGCGTTCATCGCAGCTAGGGCGAACGGCGACCGGCGATAGATCCTCTGCTCACCGGGGACCACCAGCGTGTTCTCACCAGCCACTAGTGTTCCGGCGACTGGCGATAGATCCCCTTCTCACCGGCGACCACCAACGGTAAGCAATTTCGGCGAATTAATTCGAAAATATACGTAAAACAATGCAATTCGTAACAACCAAACCCTACAGATTCTCTGTATACATACACTGTAATATTGTATATAACGAATTGCTAAATGTATATACAAAATTGGTATGTTTGGATACTATTTGCAGTATTGTATGTACAATTAATGAAAACATGTCTATTACATGTACAATTTGGATTATATATACATTCGATATTATCGTATATACATATAATTCACATTTAATATACATGAGTTATTTGTAAACTATTTTTATACATGTATACATGAGTATGTGGTCTATATACATGATTATTATACATGTATACATGGATTTGACATTATTTTTTATGCAGATATCTCAAGTAGAGCGGATTGTCAACATATTTTTGATTTCCATACTTCGAATATTGGGGTTTAAGCGATCGAAGATTGGTGGCAATATTGAACATTAGATCTTATGTTGTATCTATACGCCTTTTTTTGTTTCGTTATGTAATATTTAATTTTTGGTTATACCGATACAAAATGACAATCATGTATATATAGCTGAATTCATATATATACTCTCATTTACTTATGTATGCACATTTAAATTCATGAATGCAATTCATAATTTCGCGTGAAAATACCAATACACTAATATCATGAATATAAGAATCATGTTCTTGTATATACTTTTACGTACTTATGTATACATTCAAAATTGAATAGAATCAATAAAAGAGGATTGTATAATCATTATAATATCATGTATATAACAAATAAAATCATGTATATGAGCAGTTGGTTTCGTATAAAATTATGAATCATGTTATGAGCAACTGTATATAACAATTAAGAATCATGTATATAACCATTTGATTTCTTGTATACAATTCTGCGAGATTTAGTGCCGGATTTAAATTTAATTGTTAAATTCCTATAATTACGGGATTTTATAATTTTTTGAAATAAATACGGAAATTAATGTAATCAATGAGAGCAAATTCGAGATTTTTAAAAAATCCGAAAATTGGGTCAAATTCGATGGAAATTAATGTAATCATGAATATAACCACCCCCATAACCCACCTTCCTTTTTTGATTTTTCAATGGAATTAATAAATCCGAAAATTAATAAATACTTGCTATAATTAAGGGATTAGGTTGAAATTTGAAATTGGGTCAATTTTAGATATGTAATATGAGCCATCCAATGGAATATCATCCAAAGGCCTACAATTGCTCTCTTGTTCTCTCATATTTAATTGTTGTCTATTGAACCTCAATCTATACACACACACACACACACACACACACACACACACACACACACATATATATATATATATATCTCAAACTTCTTTGTTCATTTGTAAACAACATCCACACAAATAAGAGCGAAGGTGTAGATCGTTAGTACTTCTGTGTCACAGACTTAGTCAAAGTCGTTGACCTAAGTGTATACATAGCGGAAATAATGTTAACAAGACAGACTTATTGGACACATGAATTTTTATAGTGGAACCACTAAGTTAACAAACTTAGTCAACTAAGTGAAAAACCAAGTTCTCTTTTTCTCTCTCGACAGAAGTATATTCGGGATCATTTAGCTAGGAGTAAAATGCAGAATGCTAAGCCTATTGCTTCTCCAGCCTCTCGATTTGGTGATCCGATGTTTAATCCACAGTTATATATGAGTATTGTTGGTGCTTTGTAGTACGTCACGATAACTCGACCTGAGATCTCTTATGTTGTTAATCGTGTTTGTCAATTTATGCACTCTCCTACATATACACATTGGCAGGCTGTCAAATGCATTCTTAGGTATCTTAAAGCTACTTTTACTACTGGTCTTGTTTATAGGCGAGTCACTGATCGATGACTCGTGGACTTTTTTTATGTCGGTTGGGCGTTTGATACCGATGACTATAGCTCTCTACATGGTTTTGCGATCTATTATGGTGGTAATCTTGTTAGTTGGTCTTCCAAGAAGCAGAATGTTATTGCAAGTCCATTTATGAGGCTGAATATAGGCCTATTGCTTTTACAACTATTGAGCTCATTTGGATTCAATAACTTCTTGAAGAAATTCGGACACCATTCAAGATGCCACTGATTTTGATCCATGATAATCTTAGTGGTACTTATATGTCAACTAATCCCTTGTCTTCCATCAACGCTCTAAACATATCATGAGTGATTACCATTTTGTTAGTGAGCATCTGAATGATGGCTTTTTAATAGTTCGACATGTTCGTGCATTGGATCAAATCATAGGCATCTTCACAAAAATTGTTGGCGTTGCTATGTTTAAACAATTGTGTTTCAAGCTCCATGTACGTACTCCTCCATGAGCTTCCAAACTATATCTTGTATTTTCAGATATCCTTGGAATAGTCTAGAATACTTGGAGAATGGAATTCCTAGATCTCTTTCTGTAAATACTCTTCCAATTCATTCAATGAAAGCTAAGTAAAGAGTTCCTTTACAAATTATATTCAACTAATAACAAACACAAAGGAGCTAAGCTTCACTAACTTTAGAAGAAAGTCAATCTGAGTGTTAGAAGATCTGGTTTTGATGGTTCCAAAGGTCAGTGACACAGAAGTTGCATGGAGAGTCAGCGACATCAAGTTCTTATGAAAACGTCACTGACAAAGGATAACTTGCAAGAAACTTTTGTTGAAAAATTGTGTTTTGATGGTTCCAAGGAAGTTAGTAACTTCGAGTTTGCAAACCAAGTCGGCGACTTGGCAAAGTCATGGCAAAGTCACTGACCATGACCAGCTGGCAGGAAAACTATTTATGGAAGGAACGCACAGATCAGATGCGATTGTTTGCAGGACAGCTGGGCCATTTATTTGTGGAGAATATCATCACAAAAGAGTGTTAAAATCATAAGAGGATGATATGATTCCATTGAGATATTTTATATGTACGTAAATCTTATATTAGGAAAGATCTTGTAAGATTGTGTGGGATGTTATTTCCTTAACCGAATAGGAAATAATATCACACGAAATCACACCTTATTCTAGCTTAAATACTGCATTGTTTTAGGTTATAAGTAAGGACTTTCGTGCATAATTGTATATCTTGAGAAAAAGAAAAGAGAGAGTTCTAGGTTGAAGAAGACTCGTGTGTGGGATTCGTACGAGTAGTGAAGAACACTTGTGCGTGAGATTCGTGCAAGTGGTGAGTTCGAGTGTTCTTAGGCATAGCGTGGGGTTGAGAGTGTAGGTACAAAGGTAGAGCGTGGTTCAAGGTTGTGGGATTCAACTTGTACACGGGAGAGCTTTGTAACACTCAAGAAATCAATAGAGCGAGTCTGATCTTGAAATCTGACCAAGTGAGAAGCTTGGAAGGGAGTGGTTTTTCTCTAAGTAAACTAGTTGGTTTACGAAGAGTTTCCACTATACATCGCTTGTCATTTACAGTTTGGTAATATCTTTCCTGTTTGATTAATTATTCCGCTGCTTATTTCAAGGTCACTGACTTTACCAAAGTCAGTGACTTCGACACTCAAAGTCGACGACTTCGCAGGAGTCGCCGACTCGTTTAAGTACTAACGATCCTACAATTGGTATCAGAGCCAAGGCTCTAGATTGTGTTTTTAGTACTTTTCTTGCAGGAAAATGCCTTTCACCAACACTGTTGTCAATGACTCTTTATGGAAGCCTTCAATCCTCAAGGATAGTAAGAATGGAAAGGACATGAAGGAAGTGATTTGCTATAAATGTCAGGCTAAAGGACATTTTGCTAAGCAATGTCCTAGAAGAAGAACCGGAGAAGTTAGCAAAGGAATGATGGTGACTTGGGATATGTCTGATGATGACGATGAGGTGTCACCGACAAGAGGAGATTGTTGTATGGCCATTGAAGAAACGTCATCCCAAGAGGTAAATGAATCTGAACTCTTTTCTCTTCTTGCTAAAAAGTCTAGGAAACAGTTAGTTGCTGTCATCGAAAAATCTTGGAACTCAGGTAACTGAGTTAAGAGAAAAAGTGGACGAAAATGAAGAAACCATTTCCAACCTCTTCGATGATAATAAACTCTGGTCTAGCAAAGCTATTGAACTTGAAAAGATTTCCTCTCCTAAGTCAGCTACTTGTGAGTCATGCACTGATTTCAATTCGCAGGTCACTGACTTGCGAAAACAAGTCGATGACCTAGAAAAGCAAGTCACTGGCTTAGAAGGGGAAAGACTTATACTTAAGCTTGGAAATGCTAAGTTGTCCACTGAGTTAGATAATCTTAAAGTTGAGGATGAGACTAAAAGAAAGAAATGGTTGAATGAGTTTGTTGTTGAAAAGGCTCAAGAGGTCAGAATTGACTATAAAAAGAAGTTTGTGAAGGAGGTAGACAGATCTGGAATTGGCTTTGTTCGTGCACCCAATACTCAGGGTACCAAGGTTGCTCCCCTTGTGTCTAAAGGTAAAACCCCTATGTGTAGTGACAATGCAAGTTGTTCTACACATGTGGTGGTTAAGCCTGACAAAGGGAAGCAACAGTGGTATCCTGATCAAAAGGTGCACAACATATGGAAAAAACAAGTCCAGAACTCGGCTCCGTCACACATTGATTTTCAATCTCGCATCAACAACAAACCCATCTATCCGGGCTATAGCAAGTATGTGGACCTGAAATCTCATAGAACATGTTGGTACTGCGGCAAGGCTGGTCATTACCAATATGATTGTCACAAAAAGGACAAGGATGAGAAAAATGCCAGGTCACGGACTCTGGATGATAGTCGTGACAAACCTGTTGTCGCTGACTGTCCTCTAGGATCTGTTTATGCTAGTTGCAATAAGTGTTGTCCTAGAAATTACTTTGTTGCCAAACCCAGAGGAGTTAAACAACTCTGGGTTCGTAAGAACTAATTCTTTCAATGCAGCTTGAAGTGGGTGACAAGGAGTCCTGATTTATTGATAATGTGTGCTCAACTCATATGTCGGGGAACCCCAGGGATTTCGTCTCACTTCAAGAATACAAAGGAGGTAAGATTACCTTCGGCAACAATAGTAAAGGTGATATTTCAGGTATTGGTCAGGTAAAATTTTCTGAAAAACTGACTATAGATAATGTGTACTTGGTTCAAAATCTTGGTCTCAAGTTATTAAGTGTTTCCCAGATGTGTGCTAATGGAAAAATTCAAGTTGTTTTTGATAGACAAGGCTGTTAGGTAATAGAAAGTGACTCCGGGAAAATCCTTCTGAAAGGGGTGTGTGAAAACAATCTCTATAAAGTGGACCCCTGTTTCGAACCCGAGGAAAAAGCGTGTCTTAGAACAGTTACTGATGTCGCCGACCTCTGGCACAAAAGATTTGGTCATGCGAGCCTTCAACTCCTTGACAAACTTCATAAGCAAGAGCTGGTTAGAGGACTACCCAAGATTGATCCAAACAAGCATGAAGTTTGTGAGACTTGTGTGAGAGGTAAGCAAGTTAAGTCATCCTTCAAATCCAAGAAGGAGGTAAGTACCACTAGACCCTTAGAGCTTATTCATATTGATTTATGTGGTCCCATGAGAATCCAAAGTCGTGGAGGAAATAGCTATATTTTTGTCATTGTTGATGACTTTTCACGGTATACTTGGACAATTTTTCTGTCTTCTAAAGATCATGTCTTTGAAGAATTCAAAGCATGGGTGAAGGTTGTTGAGAAAAAGCTTGGAGTTGATCTTGTATCAGTCAGATCAGATCACAGAACAGAATTCGACAACTCTGAGTTTCTATCCTTTTGCAAGAAAAATGGCATAAGTCACAACTTCTCAGCGCCAAGAACTCCTCAACAGAATGGCGTTGTTGAGAGGAAAAATCGTGCCTTGGAGACCATGTCACGGACCATGCTTATCTCAAGTGGTCTTCCAAGAAATTTCTGGGGTGAAGCCATTAATGCATCATGCTATGTGATGAATCGAGTTATGCTTCGTCCACTTCTTGGAAAAACTCCTTATGAATTGTTTAGAGGAGTTAAGCCCAGTGTCGCCCACTTACGCACTTTTGGGTGCAAATGCTATGTTCATAATAATGGAAATGACAGTCTGAGAAAATTCGATCCAAGGAGTGATGTTGGCACTTTTGTAGGTTACTCCCCTCATAGTAAAGCCTACAAAGTTTTCAACAAAAGGACGAGGAAGATTGAAGAAAGTGTTCATGTCGTGTTTGATGAGAACACAGTGGGAGGCTCGATGATTGAGGATCATGATGATGGTGATCAAGGATATTATCTGTTTCAAGATGATCCACTTCCAGTTACTGCATCAGAAAAGGAGACAGTAGTCAGTGACAATGTCGGTGTCGCCGACTCAGACAGAACATGGGGAAGTGATCATGTTAGTGACAATGTTGGTGTCCCCTACTCAGACAGAACAGGGGGAAGTGATCATGATCAAAGAACAAGTGACGATGAGACAAATGATGAGAAAACGCCTGAGAGTTGCTCAAGTCTAGAAGATTCTAATGAAGAGTTAGAGAGAATGCCACAGACTCAATTCAGTGACTTGACAAATCTACAGGTCAGGAACTATCAACAGAAAAGTGCTCATCTTGTCACTAACATTCTCACTGATTTCTCAAAGGGTGTGCAAACCAGATCTTCTCTGAACAATTTCTTTGCTTTCAATGCTTTCATCTCAATGTTGGAGCCTAAAAATGTTGAACAAGCACTGAAAGGTTCGGATTGGGTCAATGCCATGCAAGAGGAACTTCATCAGTTTGAAAGAAATAAGGTTTGGCATTTGGTCCCAAGGCCAAAGGGAAGATCTGTGATTGGAACACGATGGGTGTTCAGAAATAAACTGGATGATGAAGGAAATGTGGTCAGAAACAAAGCAAGGCTGGTAGTTAAGGGTTACAATCAACAGCAGGGCATTGACTATGATGAGACATTTGCTCCAGTGGCTCGTCTTGAGGCTATACGATTGCTCATTGCCTATTCTGCGCATCATGGGTTCAAGCTACAACAAATGGATGTCAAGACTGCATTCTTGAATGGATATCTAAAAGAAGAAGTGTATGTTGAACAGACTCCAGGTTTTGAAGATGTCGCCCACCCGGATCATGTCTACAAACTGGACAAAGCACTCTATGGATTGAAGCAAGCCCCGCGTGCTTGGTATGATCGTTTGTCTCAGTTCTTGATTCAACATGGCTATGTTCGAGGAAAAGTTGACAAGACTCTGTTCTTGTTAAGAGAAGGAAGTCACACACTAGTTTTTCAAGTCTGTGTCGATGACATCATCTTTGGTTCAACAGATGATAATCTAGTGAAGAAGTTCACTGAACTCATGTCTAGTGAATTTGAAATGAGTATGGTTGGCGAGCATAAGTTCTTTTTAGGACTTCAAGTTGTTCAAAGTGAGGATTGGACACGAGTTCATCAACAAAAGTATCTTAGAGAATGTGTTAAGAAATTCGATCTGGAGAATGCTAAACCGTTTGATACCCCCATGTCGCCGACTACCTCGCTTGGAAAGGATGACAAGGATCCAGAAGTTAATGCTACTATGTACAAGGGTATGATTGGATCATTGCTCTATCTCACTGCAAGCAGACTGGATATTGTGTTTGGAGTTTGTCTATGTGCTAGGTTTCAAGCCGATCCAAGAGAGTCCCACTTGAAAGCTGTTAAAAGAATCATTCACTATCTTAAGGGGACTGACAATCTGTGTTTATGGTATCCCAGAGGATTTGATTTTGAGCTTGTCGGGTACACAGATGCTGATTTTGCTGGGAACCGGGTTGATAGAAAAAACACTTCAGGGATGGCTCAATTTCTTGGGCCTTGTCTTGTGTCATGGGGATCTCGAAAGCAAAATTTTGTTGCTCTATCAACAGTGGAAGCAGAGTACATTGCGGATGCGGCATGTTGTTCTCAACTCTTGTGGATCAAGCAACAAGTCAATGACTATGGTGTGAAGTGTGGGTCAGTACCCATACTATGTGACAACACTAGTACAATCAACATCTCAAAGAATCCGGTGCAACATTCAAAGACAAAGCATATCGAGATTAGGCACCATTTTCTTCGAGATTGTGTTGAAAAAGGCATGGTCACTATGGAATTTTGTAGAACAAGTGATCAAAGAGCAGATATCTTCACAAAGGCCTTAAATCGTGAACCCTTTGAACAACTCCGCATGGAACTAGGTATGATCTCTCTTCAATGATCTATTTCCCTACATGAATTCCCTCGATGATTTGCTAGAATTGATTGCTTTGCATATGTTCTGAAGTCATGCTTTTATGGTATAATTCTTAGCATTCTTGATAGACATCATGTTTAGGAAACCCCATGCATTTGACCTGTCGGTGACTTTTACTACATTCAATATGTGTGCAACCTTATTGTGCTCTTCGTTTTAGCCCAAAAGAATAAACCTGATGATCCTAACCCTCATTACAAGCCCAAATGATGGTTGATTCTAATGCTTGTCCCTGACCTATCATGTTTTGAGAGTCTCTATGAGCCCGTTTTTGAATTTCTTTCTATGAGCTCGTTTTTGAATTTCTTTATAAAATGGAGACTTATCATCATGATCGACAAATCCTCAAAAATAAAGCTTTTTACTTGGTTCGCTTTGGCACTCCCTGTGCAACTCCAACGCCAAGTAAGTTCTTTAAAGAGAAGGTCATGGACTGTGCAAATGTCATGGACAGATATGTTGAGATGAGAAAACAGGTTTGATGGTCGCCGACATGAGCAAGGTCAGCGACTGTGAAAATTGGCGTGTGAATCACATCATAATATTAAGAAGATTAGTTTGTTTGTTTTTGGAAAGAAATTTTTCTGAGCGGAGCTTGATTCGATTGAAGTGATACTTTCCCATTAAGAGAGAACAAGTTCTTTTATTACCATACCTCCTTCCTCATCCAAAAGCTTCATGAACCTAAACACAAACCAAGAAACCCTAACCGTGTCACTTGAAACTAGAACGCTGCGCCAAATGGCGCAACCGGTAAGCGTTTCCGGAATTGAGTGACACACCCAAAAAGGGACGAGGAGAGTGCTAAGGAGAATTTGGAGAAGGAGTTGGTTAAAACTCAAAATTTGGAGGCAATGGAGTTGAAAAATCTAAAAAGAAGGAAACAAGGGCTCTAGGTTTAGAGAGCATGAACTGGAAGGAGACGAGAAAGAAGAAGGTGATCAAAGAGTAACCAAGGAAAAAGAAGAAGTCGGTGACTTGCGAAAAGTCACTAACAAAGAAGACTCCGGTGATGTCAACGACAAAGTTCAGGAAGAGACCACACTTTCTAAGCAACCTATAGTTCTATATGAAGAAGGTACTCATTCTGATCCTAATGTTAAAATTTTGTGGAGGTTGAGGAAAGGCTTGCTTGTTTCGATTCCGAGTCACTGACTGTTGCATGTCCATGACTCTCTCTATCCCTCTCTTCTACCCTTACCACATGATCTCTCCAAGTTAAAAGATTTATCTTTTTAGTTTGATTTGGTTGTACTGCATTTCTGGATTGTTTGTTTTTGCATCATACATTATCTCTTGCTTTGGTGGATGACTATCTATGCCTATTTTGATATTATGTTTTAAGTTTCCATAATCTGCCTCTGATTTCTTTTCTTGTTTTAGCAATATTTTTGATGATGCCAAAAGGGGGAAATAACCGGGGGAATAGATTTAAAGGGAGGGATCTAAAAATTGAAACCATCTGTATATTAAGCTTAGGGGGAACTTTTTATGGTTTTTGCATTTTGCTCTTTATACTATGATGTTGTGTGTGTGCTTTAAGGATCTTATTAGGACAGATTGTTTGTCACCATCAAAAAGGGGGAATTTGTTAGAAGATCTGGTTTTGATGGTTCCAATGGTCAGTGACACAGAAGTTGCATGGAGAGTCAGCGACATCAAGTTCTTATGAAAAAGTCACTGACAAAGGATAACTTGCAAGAAACTTTTGTTGAAAAATTGTGTTTTGATGGTTCTAAGGAAGTCAGTGACTTCGAGTTTGCAAGCCAAGTCGGCGACTTGGAAAAGTCATGGCAAAGTCACTGACCATGACCAGCTGGCAGGAAAACTATTTATGGAAGGAACGCACAGATCGTGTGCGATTGTTTGCAGGACAACTGGGCCATTTATTTGTGGAGAATATCATCACAAAAGAGTGTTAAAATCATAAGAGGATGATATGATTCCATTGAGATATTTTATATGTACGTAAATGTTATATTAGGAAAGATCTTGTAAGATTGCGTAGGATGTTATTTCCTTAACCGAATAGGAAATAATATCACACGAAATCACACCTTATTCTAGCTTAAATACTGCATTGTTTTAGGTTAGAAGTAAGGACTTTCGTGCATAATTGTATATCTTGAAAAAAAGAAAAGAGAGAGTTCTAGGTTGAAGAAGACTCGTGCGTGGGATTCGTACGAGTAGTGAAGAAGACTTGTGCGTGAGATTCGTGCAAGTGGTGAGTTCGAGTGTTCTTAGGCATAGCGTGAGGTTGAGAGTGTAGGGACAAAGGTAGAGCGTGGTTCAAGGTTGTGGGATTCAACTTGTACACGGGAGAGCTTTGTAACACTCAAGAAATCAATAGAGCGAGTCTAAGGACTCTTGAAATCCGATCAAGTGAGAAGCTTGGAAGGGAGTGGTTTTTCTCTAAGTAAACTAATTGGTTTACGAAGAGTTTCCACTATACATCGCTTGTCATTTACAGTTTGGTACTATCTTTCCTGTTTGATTAATTATTCCGCTGCTTATTTCAAGGTCACTGACTTTACCAAAGTCAGTGACTTCGACACTCAAAGTCGACGACTTTGCAGGAGTCGCCGACTCGTTTAAGTACTAACGATCCTACACTGAGAGAGGAATTCCAAACTGCGAAGAAGATCCAAAACCTAATTTCGCAAAACCCGTTTTCTCAAAAAAAAAAAAAAACAACTCAACGCAAGATCTTCATTGGACTATATTACCGTATTTCAACAAATTGAAGTGAAAAGAATGATTTGAGAATGAAAAATGAGAGTTTGCTTAGAGAATGAAAGAGAGGACCGGAGGAAAGATTGTGAGAAACAATGTTGTTTTCCACATTCTAAATCTGACTCTCAAAGGAGCTATTACATTTTTTTTTGTCAAATATTACACTTTTTTATGAGACTGTGTTACACAACAGCCAGACCAGTTTCCCAAGTCATAGCAGACTCAAAGAGAGCGTAACCGAGACACCACTCAGCTACGCAGCTTACTCACACACACTTCACCAAGCATTAATTCTCCGTGCACAACATATCATGGCATTAAGCTCTATATTGGATTGATCGAGCTCGCCTTTCCAATAGCACTATCAACCTCTCTAGCAAACCTTTCCATGGCACGCGCAGGCAGGCAAATCAGAACGAAGACGCCATTCTCACCCATGGCATTCGTCCCCTTGACGGAGAATCCAATTGGGCCCGGCAAGGGTCCAACCATGGCAGATGCGGGCCCACCGTACACCGGCTTCCCCCACCCGAAGTCAATATCTAGGTATCCGGCCTTGGTGTTGTCGGAGACCACCCAACTCCCTGGCACCGTGTGAAGGGGCCTCCCTTGGGTCGCCATTAGATCAGTGACGGACCGCAAGTACTCTTCCGACACCATGGCCTTGGCTTGCTTGATCAGTTCCACCGCGTAGTCCAGGGCGTTCCGGGTGAGCTCCCCTGCCGTGGAGACCGCCGCTGGGTATACAAAGGCGTTGCCGTAGTAGCCAACGGGAAGCGGTGGGTTGAGCTTTGACCGTGCGTTGGCTAAGCAGAAGTATCGTACCTATTAAAAAAATCCCATGCCAGCTCATAAATTGAAAAAAAGTACCATTAAATTGTAATAAAATAAAATAAATAATTACTTTTTTTTGGTGATCGAAATACAAGAGACTACGTACAGTACTACTACTAGTCGATTGAAAATTGTTTCTGGTCTGAAAGTTGAGACTAAACATACTTATCATATAAGCACTTATCATATTACCAATTAATTATCGAAATATCGAATGTATGTGTTAGATTTTCGTATGCATCACCCTCCAGTTATGGTCCACGGACTTGGCTACAGTACATTAATCATTGAAATTAGCATTTTTTAAATGAATAGTTGAATAGTACCTCTTCACGGTGGTCGAACGTGAGAGCAATTGTACGACACCTCCATAGAAACGCCGCCATCAACTCGAAGGCGGTGCAACTCCGGAGATCCGGTTGCAGGAGCTGTCGGAGGGAGGAGAGTTCAGCCGGCCCAAAGAAGAAGGAGCGGTCGATTACCTCGTCACCGTCATAGTGAGCCGGGAAGATCGTGCCCTCCACCTGTTCGTACTCTCGGTGGTTACATGTCACACGTGGAGGATCCCGGGAGAGGAGGAGTTCGCGACTCCAAACGGGCACCACAGACGGCTGGGATGCGCCGCGCGCCAGCTCAGCCACAGCGCTCAAGAACTGGACGAGACCTGCCGCGTCAGTCATGGTGTGGTTCATGCGTATGGCCATTACAAACCCTCCACATCTCAACCGTGTTACCTGATGTTTTTGGCACAATCTACTGTTACATCGCTTTCTTTTCTTTTATTTTGCGTGGAATTTTGCTATGAAGGTTGTTTTCTACTTTCCAAAGTAAATAAAATGATATGTACTTTGCATATATTTTTCTCTTATTCAAATGAAAGAGTGAACTTGGTCCTTTCAAATATGTGAGTTATCATGCTAACAAAAAATAAAATATTTGAGTTATATTATTTTATTATTATCTTTTTTTGGTTGAATTTATTATTACGTACGCTTTGATTTCACTTAATAATAATTGGCCATGTTTATTGATGAAAAGGAAGCCTCGTTTAATTTTATATTTGGTTTGGCAATATGTAGGGTTTTCATTAAGTTTAAAGATAATATATAAAAATTTCCCGTTCAAATTTATTTGTCCTTTTAGAGTTTTTCTCAAAAATTAATAAATTACTTGATTTAAATTAAATATCCTCTATCTTGTGACAAAGTATCTTATATATAGATTTATGTAATTATTTTTAATTAGTAAGGACAATGTTGGAAAGATAGTTTGAAGTATATGAAATGACAAATGTTGTTGAACATCAAAATCATGTTAAAATAACAAGTAAATCTGAAGAGAGGAAGTATAAACCAAGGATATTGGCAACATTTGAACTACCTTCAACTCAATTAAGCTTCCATTAACTAATAGCATTAAACATTTATATATGTGAGAGTTTATTTAGTTGCGTAAGTGTTAATAGGCTTCCTTAAGTTTAATTTAAATCACATTAAACGATCCATACTATTTTTATTTACCTGCATAAGATGGAATAATTTTTTGAAATTTCATTATAAGCAAAAGAAAGGTCACCATATATTATAAACTTGTAATCCATGTGAAATGTATTTCAACTTTAAGCGCACCAGGATTATTGTAAAAGCTTGTGGGTTTTTTTTTTCACCATTTAAATGCAAAATTATACACAGTGAAAAATACTATCAGTTTTCCTTTCGAGTGAAAATCTGTGCTTGTTTACCTGAATGAGAAGCAAAGGACAGTGCAGAATACCAGACGACCAAGGCACATCAAACAACAACTCCTCAGGAAAAGGCGGTTGAAGAAGAAACCCGCCTTCTCCACCCGAACGTATGTCCTCCAACCCAACCTCGGCCTCCGCCTCCACAAACACCACCCCTTCGCCCGTGCAATCCACAACCAGCTTCCTGTCGGGCCTCTCCCTAAGCCGGCCCGCCCACGGGTAGTAATACACCAGCGCCTCCCCTAACGCCTCCCTTATCACCCCCGCTGGGTCTCGCTCCTTGTTCGGACCTTGTCCTCTGGGATAAAATAGCATCACGGGGACATGGAAGCGGAGGCTCTGTTGGTCGTCGATGTCGGATAGGGGCTTCAGCTCTCGAGGCGTGGCCTTCGCTGGACCCACCAGCTCTGGCTCACGCCGTCTCACACTCAACACTAATGGACTGGATATTGGCATATATCTTGTGACTACCTATAGTTCGATCGAGTGACTATCTAAATTGCTATAATACAACATACAATATTGTCTGTAGGGTAGGGTAGAATAGTGTGGTTGTGATGAGCTCTTGTTATTGCTGATTTATATTCTTGTGGAACGATTGAGGAAGAGTATGATTGAGTGGCCGTACGTGTCTTAGTTTAGGATTTTCAATCATATTCAGGTACAAATATTCTTCCTTTCATACTACACTAGCGTATGTTTTATAATAGTTAAAATGTAAATGATATATTTTAAAAATAAATTAATTTTATAAAATATTTTTTATAATTTTTATGTGAATATAATAAAAATTGGCGATAGTTTTAATGCGAAAATTAATATTTTATTTTTCATTTGTCAAATGACTTTTTTAATTTTTATGTGATCTTAATGAATACTGTCAAATTATTTTATTGGGTGACATAATATTTTTAATTTTTTAGAAAAAAGGAACATATAATTAATTAATTAAATATATAAGTAATGAAGGATGAATCAAAAATTTGAATATATATATATATATATATATAAGATTTAGTTATTATTTTTTTAACAAACTTAGATAATCATCATTCAATTATAACAAACTGACTCCATAAATTTGCTTTAATCATAAATGCTAGATTTTAACATGTTAGCTATTATGGATTAAGAATTTAAGATAAATTTTTATTAATTTTTCTTAAACTTTAACCGTAAGCTTTTATCACAAAAATCATCTAACAAAATAGGATTAATATAATGATATTATTTTTATTTAAATTCAAATATTTGAACGTGAAAATTTTAACGTTATTTTAAAAAAAAAATTACACAAGTTAGATAAGTCAGAATGTTATTACTAAAACGTACATAAAATCTCAACTTGAAAAAATGAGATAATTAAATAACATTTTATTTTAAATTTATCTAAAAATAGGATTGATAATAAAATTTTTATTAAACCAATGTTAATTTATAATTAAGAATAAAATATGTAATTAATAAAGGAAAAAGCAAATATTTGAATAGGTATATTAGATTTAGTTATTGATTTTAATAAACCTAGGTAAAAGTTCCGTATTAAATTACATATTAATTAATAAAAGCAAACTGGTAAAAATTGGAAGGAAAATGAATAAAAGGATACGAGGCGGACTAGTATTAAAACTCGGGGTACCATGTGGAATAACTTTTTTTTTCTGGATACAACTCGAAAAAGTACAAAACTGAGGAGTACCATTCGAAATTTCCATATAATTTATAATTATTATTAAAATTAGTTTTAAATTATTTTTTAAGAGGCTTGATGGTGGTGTCATGTATGTGAAATGAATATAGTGATGACTATTGGATCAGGTGTGTTAGAATACAGACACTGATCCTTAGGGATCAATGAATTGAGTAGCAGAATTAAGCAATACAAGTAACGATAGGACAAGCATTTCCCAGTCAATTATAGATTCGAACTTACAAACGCAAACAATCGTTCTTAGGTGTACACAAACACAACTCCTAGTACTCAAACTCTTGTTCCTAAGTGTCGAAAGACCTCTACGAACTTAGCCTAGAAACTCAACCCTTGAACTTGACTCGTACGCAACACCTCAACCTTCCTCATGTTCTTCTCTTCTTTGATCGCACAAGCTCTCAAGAATATTCCTAATGTGATCAACATTATTTTTAACCTAGACATACACTTTATACTAATTTATACTCATGAGTTAGAATAAAAATTCCATCCATAAATATAAGAGAAGGATGTCAACTGATCCCTTATGTTTTGATGATTAAAAACCTTGTGAATTTTACACTTTGTACTTGAAGGTGTTTCAGGTATGAATTAACAAAGAGAAGGATGCTAGGATCTATCGTTATGCATCAAAGGAATAGAGGAAGCAAGTTTTTATGTTCGTTGGCCCCGGTGGAACAATGTAAAGGCAAATGAAGCTATTTATGGAAGGTGGCATATATAAACGTGCGTGTGATCTCTGGATGCGCTAGACAGTTGAGAAGTTTAAAGATAGATTTATTACACAAGGACCAAATTTATGGAAAGTTTTAGATAGATTTATTTTTAGGAAACTTTGTGTTAGATAGAAATAAATCTATGTAAAAGATATATTCCATCTTATACATGTGGATAGTTTAAAAAGCTATTCCATGAGTATAAATAGGATGTATTTTCTAGGTTAGAAAACAAGGGTTTTTATGTATTGTTTTTGAGAGTTGATCATAGAGAGAATTCGAGAACTGTGTGATCGAATTTAGGAGAAGATAGGACACGAGAATAGCTTGATGGAGTTATGTACGAAATCAGGTTCGTGGGTCAAAGAATCTAGTCTGACTTGATAGAAGACATTCGACGCTTAGGAACATTAGGTTCGTTCCTAGGAGTTGTGTACACCTAAAAACCTAAGGTTTGTGTTTGTAAGTTTGTTTCTAGTAATAAAGATAGTAAATTTGATTTGGAAATACTTCTTCTTAGTTTACTTGTTTTGTTATTCTGTTGCTTAGTTCACTAATCTCTCATGATCAGTGTCTGTATTTTAACACACGTATGATCCAACAATTGGTATTTGGACATTGGTGCTAAAGATTGTGTGTTTTTGTCATAGGTAAACAAGGATGGGTTCCTCTAACTTCGAGGTCGACTCTGGGAAAAACAAACCACCTCCGCGACAATAATCCCAAATGGGTACAATATCAACGACGTTCAGAATAAACTCCACGACAAAAGATGACAAAAGATCTTTGTAAGGCATGCATGAATGAAGTAATTTATAAGTGGAGTTCCAACGATAGGCAACATCTTACGGGAAAATTCGGGCATGAAATCCTCTTTCCCAACAATACTTTTTCCCCTCGTGGTTGTTCGTTGGCTAGCCCACATACACCCAACAACATACTTAATAGAGGAATTTAAATCATACAAAACGCCTAAACCATCTGAACACATAAGTTTAAAATATGACAAGAACATCTTATATGACAATATTTCGTTCCATGAGATGGTTGATAAAGCGAAACCAACTCTCGGATAGAAACGGTGATGTTGAAAAGCATTGCCAAATAAAATTAAAAAAACTGTACGGAGCAGTCTATGTTGCTCCAAAATAGTACGAACCTACTCGATCGATTGTTCATTATATATGGCCCGACAGTGGTTGTTCAGACATCAGACTCCAGATTTCTGTCTACACTAAGCATGTGAATCGTTATCCTTTTAATTTTATTATTAATGACCTATCACGTATGTTACTTGTTTAGCTGGTAAGAGCAAGAAACCACGTACTCCCCTCAACTATCCCG